>QHHJ01000017.1:0-394471 GCA_004367495.1 Fusarium scirpi | reverse complement strand
GCTCCGCGGTACTGATCTCTCAGGTTATGAGAGCGCGAAATGTTAGCCACTACACCATACCGGACGCTAATTGGTTGATAGACGAGCTTGCGATCGAGGCCTATGAAGCAAACCCCTACCTCGACTTCTGTTCAGCGACTCGGTTCAATGCTCTTTCAGCTCAACCTTCCTAATCAAAGCTGGTTTTATGATTCTGGAATCTGTCGCGATGTAAGTTTTGCCTCACTCAACATTGAAGCCACAGCAATTTTGGTCGAATCTATAGCAGGGTCTCGCAAATGAACTCTCGATTCAATTCTCCATGCGAACGAGAAGTAGTTCTACCATGCCTTTTCCATTTGCCTGAATACGGGAATAGTTTACGCGTCTTTAACCCTGGACCCTGAACCCGGTCCTTGGGTCATGGTGGATCATATCCGAGACGACCAATTGACGTTCATAACCATTGCTCAGTAATCAGTCGCACTCGAGTCCCGAGACTGACCTTTCAACTTCAATACCATCTCAATAGTCTCAATACCGGTAAAGCCAATTTTCCCTAACCAATAACCGAGTAACATGTGATTCTCAAAAACTGCCGCCATTCGCCCGGTGATATCCGTTTACCAGCAGCACGCCGCCCATTCCTAACCGGGGATAACTTAAACCCACAATATCAACCCACAATAAGGTTTGGCCGTTGGAACTAATCCTGCAATGGAGCAATGGTCCGGCTCCACGTCAGTCATCTAACGCTTGTAAGCTCACACTCCCCCTCTTTAATGCTCCGAGTGACGATTCGAGACCAATCGGTTGGTAGGGATGGGGATGATAAGAGGTGGTTGATGCGCTGTCTTTTGGACCCTGGGTTCTGTCCTGGTGTTTTTTTGCTTTTTGTCGAAAGAACGTCTGGGACGATTGATCGAAGCCAAACATTCTGTTTCATTCTTCTTCATTTCTTTCCAGTTCATCGATACCCTTCTCGACATCTAAACCAGTCAACATGCGCGTCGCCATCATCGGAGGCGGCCCATCTGGTCTCGTCCAACTCAAAACCCTCAAAACAGCGCACAAGTACTTCCCCTCCATCGAACCCTTCGAAGTCAAACTCTTCGAATCATACGACAAACTCGGCGGTGTCTTTTTCCACCACGTCTACGAAGATGCAGAGCTTGTATCCTCCAAATTCCTGACGACATTCTCCGACTTCCGTCCTCGTGCTGAGGATAACGACTTTTTCTCTTCGGAAAGATATAGAGAGTATCTAGAGGAGTATACTACGCATTTCGATCTTTGGAATGATATTCATCTAAGTACACCTGTCACGGGGGTACGGAGGGGGGATACGAGTGAACATGTTGTCAAGTATAAAGGTCCTGATGGGGAAGAGGTAGAGTGGGAGTGTGATGCTATTGCCATTTGCTCAGGCGTTCACTCAAAAGCACACATCCCCTCAATCCCCGGTATAGAGCACGTCCCCGAGGTCCTTCACTCATCATCCTTCAAAACTCGATCCCAATTGGGAGAAGGAAAAACAATCATGGTTCTCGGCAGCGGCGAAACAGGTTGCGACATGTGCCATCTCGCAATCACATCACCTACCAAACGCGTAATCTTCTGCCACCGCGACGGCTGGATCGGAGCGCCCAAACGTGCACCAGGTCAAAGATTCTTGCCGTGGTTGTTTGGCGATGAGGATTTTGAGGAGCCGCAGTTGCCGATCGATGTTAGTCAGGTCACGCTTTTTGATAGCATGTATGTTCATCCTATGGTGAGGGATACAATGATTGTGTGGGATTATTATCACTTTCTGGCACTACCTGCTGGGTGTTGGATTTGTGGTGGTTCGGAGCATGGCGTGGATCAGTGGGTTGGACAGGTCTTTAGTGATCGATTCCATGCCTCAAGGTGTAAGTCTAACCAGTGTCCTCTTGAATATAGCTAATGGGGTATAGTATTCTGGAACAAGGGCTGGCAACGTATCCAGAACAACGTTTCTACACCTTGGAGACCGACACAATGGCCATTGACGACGCGCATTCGCCAGTTCTTCTTCAACACGGCCATCAAACCGGCTAAGCGTACCATTGACGTCGCACCTTTTCCATCGCACTTTACATCCGATGGAGTAGCACACTTCCCAGACACTGGCCGCCCAGAAGCGAAACTCATCAAAAAGTCAGTTGTCAAACCAGACATGGTTATTCTCGCAACTGGCTATATCCCACACTTTCCCTTCCTCAATACAGAGTACAACGATGGTCGCGAACCATACCCAGTATCTCACGACGCCGACGTTCGTCAAATCTGGTCCACCGATGATCCAACAATCGGCTTCATCGGTTTCGTCCGTCCTGGCTTCGGCGCCATTCCCCCTCTGGCTGAGATGCAGTCTATGCTCTTCACCACCCATCTTCTCAACCGTGTCCCTCGACCTCTTCTCAAGGATGACGAGTGGCATTATCGTGTGATTCACGCTCCCAGTGCTCGTGTGACATATGGCGTTGAGCATGATAGCTATGCATACCAGCTCGCCAAGGACATGGACATTGCTCCTTCATTCACAGATATTCTCCGCATCGCGCTTTACACACCAAAGGGCTGGAGACTACCATATATCTGGGCTGGAGGTGCCGCCTTCAACACCAAGTTTCGCCTCGTCGGGCCTTGGAAGAACGACACCGCTGCTGAGACTCTTACCGGAGAGCTATGGGAGACCATTTCTCGCCGTCACGGACTGTTTGGAAATATCCCTATGGTCGTTGTGCCAGTCCTGTACCTTGGTGGTGTCAATCTGTACTACTACATGCACTCTTTGTTCTGGGGTTCCTTGGCTAAGCTGGGTCTCTGCAAAGCGCCCGTTCCGAGGAACGATGTAAAGAGAAAGTTTGAAGAGCTTGCTCGTATGGAACAGATGAAGCGGGTACAGGACGCCAAGATGGCTGTCAGTGTTAACGTAGAGGAGATTTCGTCAGACGATAGCGATTACTAAACGTCGAAGAAAATGTTATTGGGTTGGTCGAGCGAGAATAAATAAATGTATTAAGGACTGCTGCAGAACGATCCTTCGCTATACTCCAGCACTTACATCCACCAGAATCTTGACATGATTATCCTTGTCGTTAATGAGCGTTGAAAAGCCCTCTTCAACAACCTTATCCATCTTGATGACCTTCGTGATCATTCCCTCAGGTGTAATCTTGCCATTTGACAAAGCATCAATGACCTCTTCAAAATCTCCAAGAGCATATGTCGCACTATAAAACTGTCAGCATTTGTTCTCGGATACACCGAGGATAACTTACCATCCAACATAAGATCTCTCTCTAAACACAATCTGATTCATGTTCAACTGCGCCCTATTCTCCCACACAGCAATATTCACCAAGACCGCTCTAGCCTTCAAGCAATCAAACGCCACATCAATAGCATGTTGCGAGCCCGCAGCGTCAAAACCAACATCTGCACCCATTCCTCCCGTCAACTTCCTCACATTCGCCACGACATCATCCTTCGTGGGATCGAATACGTGGTGAGCACCAAACGTCTTTGCGAATTCTCGTCGCTTGGAACTGACTTCGCTTAGCATGATGTTCTTGCATCCTCGTCCGATGAGAGCTTGAACAACAGCAAGACCAATCGGTCCACCGCCTACGACAAAGGCTGCGTCGCCTTCTTTGTATGGCGAGATTTTGATAGCGTGCCATCCGACAGCGAGTGGCTCGACAAGAGCGCCAACTTCGAGAGAGACGTTGTCGGGCAGCTTTTTGACAGCATCTTGTGGGACAACAGTTGACTCAGCCAAACCGCCACCCCAACCACTCAACCCAATAAACCCATTCTTATCACAACAATTCACGAGACCACGCTTGCACGAACCACACTCATTGTCGTAAATGATAGGCTGCACGCAAACGCGATCTCCTTTCTGAAGACGTGTAACTTCACTGCCGACTTCTTCAACGATGCCGCTGAATTCATGGCCGAGAGTGAGCGGTGCTGTCTCGCCTGTTATGCCGTGCGGGGAGCCAGGCTTGGGAATGAGGTTATTGCCACCGAGGTACTCGTGGACGTCTGTCCCGCAGATACCACAGAATTTAGGCGCAATGCGGACAGAGCCAGGATCTAAAGGTTTGAGGGGAATGGATTCTAGACGAATGTCCTTCTTGCCATGGTAGCGCACAGCTTTAATAGATTGCGAAGACATTTTGAAGTTCAGTTTATGAGTAAATGGTAGAAGACAGATTGCAGAGGAGAAGAGGGGGTTTTATGCAAGCAGTAAACAATCACCCCTCGGTAACACGAAGCTGTAAACGTGACGCAAACGCCAGGTTCCCCTCATTGAACAAGTCCAGAGATGGCAATGCGAAGTCACAAAGTATAAATGAAGTGTGATGATGGGCTGATCGGATTACTCTGTTTGGTTTAGATCGATCATGAGAGGGTTCCACGAATGATGGGACGACTTCGAATGCGGGGAAGGAGAGTCTAGACTCGGGTTTGGGGACGGATATAAGAGCGGTTATTGGGTTAGTGGCATGTTAAGGTCTTTTGACAGGATGGTTTGCTGAGAACGTATTCATATCAGTTGATGTTTATCTTGTATGGTGTAGTGTTATGAGTTTGTTGGGATAGTAAAGTCACTTGTAATGGAGTCACTATTAGTTATACTTAAAGTAAGTTGATGAGAGTCAGTGGGATAATTGACGGAAATAGCTTGGATAAGAACGGAATTAAGTGGATGAAGTCGACAACAACAAAGTAATGGAGAACATGTTCCTACAAGTATGCACAGCTGGCAGTCGACATATTAGCCTTGAGGAAGGATGTCTGCCTCACCAGGGCTAAGCTTCAAAATGGATTCACATGTCACATATCATCAAATAGAGTTGAGAAAGAAGGCAGACATTTATTCATAAAATACATAGTCATTCATTGATACCTTCATCTCCACAAGCAAACGCTTTCCAAATGGACCATGTCCAACCCATTGACCTCTTTTATAGTAACCTCCAAACCCAAACCCCATGACCTTCCAAAACGTGGAGTCTACACCAATCTCTTACGTCGCATAAGGCTGGTAAACAGTACCATTCCTCTGCGCCTCCCGCAAAAGTCTCTTGTTGGACCTGGTAAGCCAAATCTTGAGAACAATAGCACAAGCACTCGACGCGAGACCAAATGCCATCATACCAATGAAAGCACTGATGTAGCGAGGCTCCTCCTTGGCAACGAACATGAAAGGAGCGGTGAAGTTACCAATCTGAGACAACAAGTTGCACAGAGCGACGGAAACAGCTCGCTTCTCGGGTGTCTTGGCCAAAGCTCCGCTGACATAACCCATGATGAGAGGGTTGGCGATGTACATGCCACCCACGTAGATGAACGAAGCACCATAGCGAGCTCGTGCGTCGGTGGTCGCAAGACAGATGATGAAACCGGAACAAGCGACAGCGACGGGGATGGCATAATGCAGACCTCGCTCCTTGACCTTGTCGGAGTGCCACGCGTTGACGTAAGAACCGATGGCAGCAAAGATGTAGGGTGGTGCAGTAAGGACCAGAGCAATGACAGGACCGTAACCCCAATCAGCGGCAAGACCACGAACGATGGAGGGGTAGAAGTTGGAGAATCCGTAGGCAGCCGAGATGGTGATATTCATGAGAGTCAGGATGTAGAGCTTGGGATCGCGAACAGAAAGCTTGAGTCCTTCCCAGGCACCGGTCTTGGCCTCAGAGGTGGAAGGTCGATCAGCAATGACACGAGCAGCAGCGACCCTTCGCATATCCTCGGTCATGGTCCACATGGCGCTTCCAGTGGTAGAGGTGGGATAATCGGGGATGAACCAGATGCAGATCATAGCAGAACCAGCACCTGCAGTGGCAAGAATGATGAAGAGCCACTGCCAACCTGCAAGACCGTGTGCTTGTTCAAGAGTAGCATAGGTAGCTGCAGCAATGAGACCGGCGGAGCAGAAAGCGATGGTCTGGGCAGAGTAGAGAATAGCCATGCGGAAAGCAATCTCCTTTCTGGTGTACCAGCAACCGAGAAGGTAAATGGCACCAGGAAGAAGAGGAGCTTCGACGAGACCGAGAGCGAAGCGAACACCCATGAGACCAGAGTAAGATGAGACTCCGACAGTAGCGACACTAACACCAGACCAGACGATGGCCATAAGACAGAGGTAGAGACTGGGTCGGATCTTGGTGATGAGCATGTTACTAGGAAGTTGACCAAGGACTAAAATTGTTAGCACAGTAACTCCACTGATTAATGCTTGACTTACCATAACCGAGAGAAAGAATAGAAACAGCAGACGAAAAGTTGGATCCCACAAGTCCCAAATCCGCGTCAAAAGAACTCAACCGCGCATGACCAATAGAAGCTCTGTCGAGATAATTGAAGAAGTAAAGACACCAAACACAAGGCATGAGCGTCATGTCAAGACGTCTAACAATCTTCTTCTCCAGCTCACGCCAGTTGGGAATTCCCAGAGCATCAATCTGCTCCTCGGGGCTGGGAAGACGACCTTCCTCCTTGAGGTAGCCTTCTTCCACGGAGGCTAGTTCCTTCTCGATGGCTGAGGCATCGTCGGCCTTCACATCTCCAGCAGGAGCAGGGGCTGGGATGTCCTGCTTGGGAGCATCACCGCCTACTTTCTCATTGGGAGTCGCCATTGAGAAAAAGATTAAAAGATTGGAGGAGGTAGCCCTTGGGTATGCTCAACAGGTAGATAGTTAAAGCAAAAGGGCAAAGAGGGATGAGAGGCACAGACAGGATGAAGAGTAAAACGGGACCCAAGTTTTATAACCATAGAAACAGTCTAAAACCCCGCATCGCGGTCACCGTCCGTTCTCCATCCCACCCCCTCAAGCCAAGCCTCAAGTCCGGGGGACCAAGAAAAACTGCTCGAGGATGAGAGTTGAAAACTGGGGTGGAGGGTCCTCAAATCTGGGGCCCCATATATTGAGGTTGGCCGATAATGTCTTACCTCTGACGATCCCCCGGATACAAGTCCGTGTACTCAAAAACCGTCATTCTGGTCGCATGTCATAATCTTGATGATGGTTTTGATGTGGGAGGCAAAATTGGTGTTAGAGTTGGTGAGGCTCTTTGTTAGACTGCGGCTCAGCTTGAGGCTCTTGACGGGGAGGTGACGCCGCGGTTGAGGCTTCGGGGACATGGCCTGATGAGGATAAGTGGTTGGGGTCTACGCCTAATTATGCTTAGTTCTAAGCGTATCCCTCCTCAATTGACCTCGGCTCCAAATAATTAATTAATTCTACGAGACTTCCATCTTCAATTCAATTGTGAGTCCATCACCAAGTCCAACATCACAACGCTCGAAATCCGATCATCTGTACGTTTGCCATCTGCCAAGTTGTCCGTTCAAGTTTATCACAATTGCCAAGTTTCTTTTCATTTTCGTTATCGTATGATCAGTCATAGCATAAGCTTGTTGTATTGCCAAGAGTATCTCTCCACCGTCAAGAATCCCCGCGCTTGGAGCTTCTTCCATTTCCACGGGTTGCAAAAAAAAAAAAAAAAAAACTTCCCGTGCCAAGCGATATGATGCTTACTACCGAGTTCCTGCTTGGACACTTCGTACCTCGAGTCATTCCCGTCTCGGCATTTACAGGGATTAATTCCGTCAACACCACAGTGGCCAATGTCTTGCCAAAAGAATGTCAAGAAGAAATTGACGTTAAGCTTCATGAAATTCTTGGCCTGGGCATCGCGTGAGTATTATGCGTCAAGCGAATGTCAATCTATTACCAATGTGGACGGCTAGGAAAACAGATTTATCTGTCTACCCGCGGGAGAAGATGTCTCTCCACTGCCAAGGCCGCGGATGATATAACCTTGCACGATTGTTCCCACGGGAAATAAAGTTGAGGGATCCCTTGCTCAGGTGGAGTAATCTTTGGAGAAAACTCGCAGAGATATTCTTTTCTCCGTAGTTTATTATCAAGCATAGATTTATGGTTAGATGATGCTCCACCAAATGCAAGACAATTGACACTCAATCGCCAACCAACATGATTCTCTTCTCAACAAGATGCACAAGACGACAAGGAATCGGGATAGATCGGCTTCGTTACGCAGGTAAAAGCCGTCATGAACAGATACGCCAAGCCAACCGTTGGAGAAAATCCCCGCTTCATGATAAGAAAAGGACCTTGGCAGGCATTCGGATTTTAGATCTAATTCCGCAATTGTAGATCTCGCATTATCAGGCATGTTTCCCTGATGCTGATGGTTATCAGACCTTTTAAGGTTTGTCCTTGCATAGAGGCAGTTGCGTCCGGCCTGTACATTGGTTGGAGGCTGTCTTGGCTGTTTGCGAATTCTTGTGTTTGTTGAACAAGGGCGCCATTCAGTGATCCGGCGTTGAACGGTCGCATTCTATGGCTTGGTACGTGACGGCAATGTTGCAACAGTACAAGGTTGTCCGGTAGTGCAGGAGTGCAAGTAAGCGGAGCACAGCGCGATTTTAACCTAGAAGACAATTAAAAATCAGTTGAGGGCAGATGCAAAAAGTAGGTATTGCTTGCTTGAATCTCCCGATGACTTAACTCGTCATTTAATGACCATTCCTCCCTTGACACAAGTAATGTAGAAATAAACTAAACTCTTGCGACTGCCTTTTTCAGCATCAATTGAATTGAGGAAGAAACTCAAGTAAACTTTTGCCAGCTGGTCTTGCTTTCATTCTTCTTGCGACGTGTCATGAAAATGTGTTACTCTAGGGTAGCATTAGTAAGCGCATTGGGGGAATATTTGCCGCAAGTAAGATGTCACTGCGTCCCAAACCTTCCCCATCTCTACATATGCCCTTTCGCCTTTGCGGCGCCGCACATGAAGTACTCGGTTATAAGCGAGTATGGCCGAGCTGATTCTCGCGTCCTCCCCTGGCCAATCTCCAGCCCGCCAGCGCCAAGGGACTGTTACTCAGCACGTTGCTTGTTTTACCGGCCAAACGCAGCAGAGTGACGATGATACCAACAGTCACGAAGCTTTGTTCCATGCTGTTTCTAGAATCCATACAACATGGACTGGCGATCCATATGCTACTATTGCGGATCATACAGTCGATCCATTTAATACCCTTTGCGAAAACCCTGATCGGCTACGGCAGCTTTTGAGACATCGTACGCACCCGATCGTGTTACGCTCCACCTCTCGACTAATGCATGGTAACAGCATCGGCCAGATATGCGGGGGAGCCACTATTTCGAATTGACGAACAGACCAATCATGTTCTCTTCCAAAGTCTCGACAATCTATCTTCTTTTTTGACAGACGAGACACTATTTCATGCTCTTTCCCTCGTTCTTGCATTGGAGGCAAATAATCACCTGCCCAACTATGAGACCCTTTATCACCGTGGCAAAGTCCTCGAATCTCTTAAACTGAGCCTCGGCGATAAACCGTCGCTGCAATGCATAACGGCAATTCTAATCTTGATAAGCTATGAGTACCGGACCCGAGATACAAGGCCTGCTGCAGCTACCCATATCCGTGGGTTGCAGACTGTACTCCGCCAATTTGATGTCTTGGCTAGCGGGTATAGGTCCGCACAGATACAGAAGACCCAGCGCGCGTTGTTCTGGCAGGACATAATGTGTTCCTTGGCAACTGGGGCGCCGCGACTGCTGCAGTTTGATGTCGATGATGTCTTTTCTCATTTGAGAGATGACAAGAACTACCAAGAGTACTTTGCTCTACCTCAAGGATTTAAGATACATATTGATGACTGGCCTACGACATCTGCTCCTGTATTCGCAGATCTCAACGCCTTATGCTGTCTAGTGGACACGGTGCACAGACAAAAACGGCTACCAGGACGATCTGCGGATACTGATGCGGACGGCATGACCGTTTCGATACCACTTATGGAAGATTTAGATGACGAGGGATACCCGCTATCTAACGCCCAAGCAAACCTGCAGATCCGCCTCGTCGACCTTCTCAGCGAAACATCCAAGACCAGTCCAAAAAGAGAGCAGGGCCTTATTTACAGGGCATGCCTTTTTGTAGCATACCTCTGCACATACAGACTCTCGTCCGGTATCTGGGAAGGATACTTTGCGCCTGAAAAATGCGTCGCAGAGATTCTCAATTGTATGGAAAACTTCACAAGACATATGTCGCCATGGAGGCTGGCTCCGGATATCTCATTCTGGTTACAATATGTAGCTGGTGGCCTCACAAAGAGCGAGCTCAATAGAAATCGAGCAAAGCTGTTGGTGCAACGCTATCGATGTTTCTATCCAAGCGATTATAGTCAGGACTGGGAAATTGTGGAGGGCAAGTTAAAGGAGTTTATATGGTGTGAATATGCGATGAAAACGAAATGTTATAAGTTTTGGCAAAATTGCCAAGATACTTAAAGTCAGTATTTTTTCGCTTTAGTAATTGTTACTGTTGGGACGACTGGGCAAGGATGGAACTTCTTCCAACTCAAAGCCACAGCCTGTTGTGAAATGAAATCACATTAAAAGACCATTGAAATTAACGAGACTCAACATTGAGGTAAGTGGCGTTGCAGCCTAGCCATACGCCAATAGAGCAGGGGATACAACAGGTTGGTGGCCTCAATATGCATCTTACCCCCCCCCCCCCCCCCACCGTTATATCGAAGTCCGGCATGACCATCACCCAACAACACATTCGTTCTTTCAGTTACATAACACAGCCTCGTTTTACTCATGTAAAAATACCAAGTTTCTATCCGTTGTCATCTTCCCCTCTCTCGATCATCCCCAGCTTTTAGATAGCGGGTGCTAATCAGTGGTAGACTTTCCAGTTTCTTTTTGATAGACCAGTGGTCTAGGCCTGCCGTCAAATCAACACATCGCAGTGGCACACCTATCCACACCATACCGCATTAAGGTCATCACGCCATGGACCCGGCATCGGCGATCGGCGTAACATCAGCTGTCATCACCTTCCTCGAATTCAGCTGGAAAGTCGTGCGCAACGCTAAAGAGGTTTATGACTCGGCCGATGGATGTCCAAATGACAATCTGACGAGGGAATCGGTCGCGAAATCTATGCAGGGTTTCTCAAGGAAGCTTCAGCCGCCTGATCCGTCGGCAATTTCTCCAGAGTATCAGGGCATTTGCAAACTTTCCCGAGAATGCCAGAGTGTATCTAGCGAGATCATAGAAATTTCTGACTCTATCAAAATCGGGGGAGAGAGATCAAGATACAAAGCACTGCGGACAGGGTTGAAGGCCTGGAAGTTCAAGAAGGACCTGATACAGCTAGAGGAGAGGCTCTCGCGATGCGGCGACCAGCTCTCACTTGAGCTTTCATATCTCAAAAGGTAAGTCATTGGTTATAGAGTGAGCCGCGGCTAACATAGCATTCAGTGAACAGATAACGTGCTCGTTGGAACAAATTCTCTTTCTAGCCAAGGACGATACTTCGAAACTCCAAAAAGTTCAGCAGAGCGTCGATGAGCTTCGTCAAGCGGCCCAGTTCAACCTAGGCTCCGACATCCTGGCCCATGTTCGTGACATTCTTCAACGACAGGATGCCGCCCTGGATAGGGTTTGTCAAGACCGTATCTTGAGGAGTTTGTGTTCGAGCTACATGGACTCGAGATATGACCAAGTGCATCTTCCAGCAGATGGAACATTTGCGTGGGTTTTGGGTCCTGACCAGGCTGAAGAACCACTGTTCTCTTCTGACGATGAGGAGGCCGACGAATCAGATGAGATGTGGGAGGATGAGTCCGATGAATCAGATGACACATGGGGATATCAACAACTGCAGATGCAGTACAGGGCCAGCGAAAAGTTTGTGAACTGGCTGTCCTTTTCCGACGGAATATTTCACATCAGTGGGAAGCTTGGATCGGGAAAATCCACTCTAATGAAGCTTCTCTATACTCATCCTCGCAGCAGGAAGGAGTTGGGGGTTTGGTCGGGTAAGCTCTCTACTATACTTATCGCAAGGCTTCCATCTCCATAACATGCTTCTGATTTGAAATTAGGCAGTAAAACACTGTTCACGGCAAAATTCTTCTTTTGGAAACATGGTACAAACTCACAAAACTCTTTGAATGGACTGTACCGGTCCCTTTTACACAGCATCCTTACCGAATATCCCGAACTTATCCCGTCAGTGCTACCGAGCTATTGGGGTCAGGTAAAGAAGGATACAGCAGTCATACAAAGCCCGTTTCCCATCTCTCCAGAGATTATCGAACGTTCCTTGTTTATGCTCTTGACGAATGAACCATTCTACGAATCACGTCGGTTGTGCATTTTCATTGATGGACTTGACGAATTTGTCGGCAGCGGACAACATGACTGCAGAACCCTGGTCGATATACTGGATACTTGGGTGCAAGGGTCACATAATAATTTGAAACTTTGTGTGTCGAGTAGGGAAGAGAATGTTTTTATGAACCGATATCAGGAACATCAACGACTGCGACTTCATGAAATGACCTGGTACGATCTAAGGAAATACACACAAGCGAATCTAAGTCATCTTCAAGATAAGGCTTTGCTTAAAAAGCTTTGCTTTGAAGTTTCAAACAAGGCACAAGGTATATTCCTCTGGTGCGCACTAGTCGTGCAGACACTACGAAGAGAAATCGAGGTTGACCCGCACAACTCATTAGTTGGATCACCCTTGAGGGAATCTTTCATCATGAGATTGCTCGACGAACTTCCAGCCGATCTGGAGGAGATCTTCCGCTACATTCTCAACCGCCTATCAAGACAGGAAAGGAGGAGTTTATATCAAACATTGTTGATGTTGAAGGTTTCTGCAGCAGCCGCAGAGGAGCACCGAGTGCCCCTCTGGCTCACCTCATACTCGTTCCTTGATGATTACAACAACGACCCTGAGTTTGCCCTATATCGGAAACCTGTGAAAACCATCATTGGAGGATCGACTACGAGAGATGAAAGAATCGCCTATGCTCTAAGAAAACTCCAACATGAATCTGGAGGCTTGCTTGAAGGGGTTGGGGTTAACGGAAGCACGAGTGAGAAAATGGCAATAAACGGACTCGGGTATACGTTTGCCCATCTCCGTCGACCCATCATCGTTGGCTACGCTCATAGATCTGTGCCTGAGATCTGGGAGGGCAGCGAGTTTGCGTCGGAAAAAGAGGCCATACATGGCAGTTTCAATGCAGCAGACGCCATAGTAAACTTATCTTTGGCACACTGGCGTTTCTGTGTGGGCGCAAAATTATTAGAGAACCACCCCTTCCCTGTACTCACATGTTTTGTTCTGGCAATGTCTTCCGATCGAAATAGCTTCGAGCTCTTGGACACTCTGGACTTTCTATATGAGGATGTCAATCCAGAAAGCAATTTATCGGAGACAAAGCTCTACCTCTCAACAAGTACTGGCCTCGAAGGTATAATCGGCTGGGTGACTCCAAATCATCATACGAAAGGACACGGCAGAACGCATTTCACATTCGACACTATGTTCCTTGCACTGGAATTCGAGCGCTACGACTATGTACTTTGGAAGATTAAACATCGTGCAGCTGTCATGGACTCACCAATAAAAAAAGCGGTACTTGCCGCCTTACTTTTCGGTATGCCAAAATTTGACAATGGCCACGAACAAGACGAGTTATTCAACGTTGGTTGTTTTGAAAGCTCCTCCACCACAGGGTTCACACAGCTCCCTTACGATGACGGATATTTCCGTGTGCGCAATGTGGAATGCATGACAATATGGCGGGATTTTCTAGCGACGCATTGGGATTCATGGTATCAGGCACCACGCATGGATCAACAGAGATTTGGTCACTGGCTTGAGATGTTTCTCAAGAGGGGAGCTCTTTGTGAATTTGAGCTCGTCATCACCCGCTCAACTGTAGAAGAATTTGCCACTCTTACTCTCGGTGAAGTCGAGGTCAAGATCTGGCCGATGTACCAAACGGATTCACTGGAGTACCAGAAAACGGTGGAAGCAACTCGAACTTTCGAGTCTGATACCGTCTACACGCTCGCAGATTGGATCCGAGTAATCGACTTGCCCAATTTGGACCATATTCTCTCTTTGATTGGAGAAAGCAACACTCCTGTGCGGCAACACTGTCAGAATGAAGAAAGACCAATGGATCCGTACGTTCACGGTCTCATTAACCGTCCGTGATTCATTCATTAGCTAACTATGAGGTCTCTCTTCCAGGACAGCGGTTGCTGAAGTGCCTGATATATCACTATGGACGCAGCCACTTACTAATGTATCTGGTATAGCGCTACTCAGTACGTATATATATGTAAGAAAAGGATCAAGCAAAATTACTAACTGCTCCCCTCTTGCGAATAGCTTTACTAGTCGGGCTTGTATTTCACCTGCTTTTCTCATGGCGCTAGCCCGAGCGATTCCTCAACATAGGCCTCCAGACAATACATCCAAGACAGGCGGGGTTTAATCAATGCCCATAACACGTTGCAGGGTACTGTAGAGGGGGCAAGTGGAAGCGGTTAATCGGGTTTGGAAAGGTTTTCTTTGACTCTACAGTAAGGGTGTTTATCTTGTTTGTGATACTATACGAAATGAAAGTAACTGTTTTAAACCTTTATTCCGGCTTGCGACCGTACACGTATCGCGTCATAATATAACTATGCACCTTGCGGTTTCGAAGGGCTTGGCGAATCTGCATAAGGAAGATTTGGTATTCATCATCTGGCCACTTGAGAACATGGTTCCAGAGCACGAAAGAGTATCCTTCCACCGAGTGTCAGCAACCACAACATCAAAAGCGCCAGTTAAAGATTCCTTACCTTCCAAGTCATTCTCAAGGGTTTGTTGTACGAAGCGACCGATTTCCGCCAACTTTGGGTCTTTTGGCCAGCCGCCAATGGGGATCTTTATCTCGAAGTCAGAAGAAGTCCTTTCTAGATGGACTTTGAACTTACCTTGTAGTCCACAACTTTGACGTCCACAAAGCCAGCTTTCTCAATGCCTTCTTCCTGTAACTCGCTAACGAAAAACGCTCGGTTAAGGATTCTACCTCCCTCTTCGTACATTTTGTCACAGGTCTTCCAGACCGGCGCCAGATCTGCTGTACCGTCATCACTTCGAATGCGGACATCAGCTTCAACAGACTCTATCCAGCCTCCGGGGGCGCAACAACGATAAGCCTGGTCGAAAATGTGGTTCCAGTCGGGAATAGCACCGAATAAATATCGAAGGTGGATGAAATCGAAGTGGTTGTCGTTCCAAGTCCAGGACTCAGTAGCATCATCAACTTCGAACCGCACGTTCGGAGGAACCCATTGCGGTTGGCAGGGTGAAAGGTCGGTGCCTATTACTTCGGCACTTGGGTATTGGTCACCAAAGTCTCTGTGAGATAACAAAGTCAGCCTGGAGTAATACTCAAGGATGTTCACTTGTTATACATTGCCCAAATACCTACGATCAGTCAGCCATGCAACTGAAAAAGAGGGCCTAAGGACTTACCACTTCCTGTTCCAACATCAAGAACTCTCTGCGCAAGTCAACGTGGTCAGAATAGGTTCCTTGAATCAAATTTACAGAACAGTATCGATACCTGAATATCTTCTTTGACCGGAGCGAGACACAACTCGCCATCCAGCAGAAGCGTGAGATAATGATGACTGCAAATACCGTCAGCCTATTCCAATTTTTATGGATGGATCCAGACATACGATATGTCAACGGATTGAAGCTGCTGTTCATCGTTCGGGAACACATAATCATGCCTGAACTTGTCGCTGTGATATGTTCGACCATGAATTCGACGATACTCGAGAATACTGGCAGAGACTGAAGCTGTGGAGCTCGACCTTCACCGCGTCATCAGTATTACTTAGACAGGCTGGTGCACTAAGACTTACGTATCGGACTGAGATAATGAATCAGTGTCGTTGGCCTAGATACCGATCAGCTTCGTACGGGAACCGAATGCGTCCCGACCGTACGTCAGTTTCCTCACCGGGTACAAGGTCGCCTGGAGGGGACAGAGCCTGAGCGGTTGGCGACTTGGAGTCACTGCGCACATCCGCCATACTTAATGAGGCTTAGAAGATTTCAGCACAGAAAGATGTAAACAAAGTAAGATTTTGAGAAAATAAAATAGCGCTTTTATAGCCTGAAATCGTCAAAGGAGGGGAAATGCGTGACGGTGGATTGCGTTGAAGATCAGACCACCTTACGTTACAGGGAATGGCAGGCAAGGATTGTGGTGCGGATAAATCCACCAATTTACTGTATCCAGGTCTCGGTAAAGGGAAATGCACCTGATCTGATGTTGTGCATTGGTAGAGCATATTAATAAATGCTCTGCGACCATTATGGATTGGCCAGTCTGGATTATTATTCACTTCTACACAACAACCGACAAGATTTACTAGGAAAGAACACAACGACGCCTCGAAACTAGGAAGCCGAGCGTCAAAAAACCTGTAAGTTGACCACAGCGCGTTCTTTTAGCATCTTTATCCCCGCGCACAATATAGTAATCGTTGTCATCCATCTCTCACCGGGAAGACGTCCATTCGAAATCTCAAAAGAGGGGAACAATTTCTAGCTACAAAATCCCATACAACTACCGGCCCACGGATCATTTCTCACATCATCTCTATCCCCTCTCACAATCCAGTAACCATTCCGCGGCGTTGCTCCCTCCACCTTGCAGTACGTATCTGTCGAGTCCGTCCGAGGCGCTAGGGCACATTGTCCGTTTGTATAGCGCCAAAACTGGAAGTCCAAAGGGTAATATTCCATATCCTTGTTGATCGCCATTTCTTTAGCTTGTTCGTATAGTTGTCGATAAACGGTGCATGTGATGGAGATCTGCAGAG
This sequence comes from Fusarium scirpi, assembly GCA_004367495.1. NCBI lineage: Eukaryota > Fungi > Ascomycota > Sordariomycetes > Hypocreales > Nectriaceae > Fusarium > Fusarium scirpi. The sequence continues at coordinate 377,672 of QHHJ01000017.1, read as the reverse complement.
GAACCTTGAGGTTTCCCAGGCGTGCAAGGTCTTTGGCAAACACATCCAATAGTTGAATCGTGTCATCCAAATAGAGCTCGTTCTGAATTGGGGTTCTGAGCAGGAAGCCAAGATGGAGACGGCGAACATGGGGGAAATGGTCGAGAATTATTTCTATTATGTTCTTCACTTGTTCTTGACGGACTCCTTCAATGACCGGGTGTCGAACCGGCCAACCACGAGGTAGATGCAACGTATCAAGTCTCCAGGCTATCTCAAGGGAATTCATAGCTGAGAGTCTTTGCGACGGGACTAGCTTTGTCAGATTGGTCAGAAGAGGTTTGCTGGAGAAGTGGATGGTGTTAGTCCCATAAAGCACATCCACACCTTCGGTATAGCTGGCAAGTATGATAATTAGCTGAGTATAGTGGTAGCGGTTGCAACACTTACGCTTGACGGCAAGCTAGAAGCCACCCCATAGCTCCAATCCAACATGCATCAGGTTTCCCGCCCAGTTGCTCGGCAGTGTGGGTGCGACACGCGTATGAGTAGCCTTGGCAACAGACATCCTCGCCCAATTCTTCGTGGTCACTCATCAACCTAGCCCGTTCTTCACCAAGCTCCCAACTGGGATAGTGCGAATAAAGTTCGCGATGGTCATCGGCTGGTTGTTTGATTTTGTAGAACTCGTCCATGACCTTCTGATATCCAGGCGAATGGCCGCGATGGCAAACACACCCACGCCAGTGCCAGAATTTCGGCTTGCTTTTGTCTAAGCCTAGTCTGCGCTCTGTACGCAGACCATAGTGCCCGCCATCATATCTTTTTTGACAGTCGGATGGATTTAGAGGATGCTCATATACGAGGTCCATATGGACTCTGCGGCCGCCGAATGCCTTGATGAGAATCTCGCGTCTGATTTCTGGCGGCAATTTTCCGAATATCGATGCGTTCTGCTCCTGTACTTTATTTGGTGGTCCGGTCAAGGTTTCTGATTCAGGATTGACAAGGAAAAGTATTTCTGGTTCAGCTTCAGACACTCCAGCTTTGCCCTTCTCTCGACGTCCGAAAGCTTTGCCTATGATCCATGATTTAAGACGTTCTCTCATGGTTAACTGACAAGAAAAGTTTTGTGGGTTGGCAAGTAGGGAAGAAGAAGCTAAAGCGTCGCATTTCGAAGCAGGTAACAGGGAAACTTATATATCTGAATCCTGGTACGTACAGTTTGAAAGGTCAATGCGCCCCGTGACTTGGCACTGTTGGTTCTAAATGACATTCTGTACGTTCTCTACTAGGGTTGGGGCTGGAGATCAGCGCGCTGAACTCACCTTCTCCACATTTCGGTGGCTTGTCTACAGCGACCTTATAGACTATTCTCTACATACAAAGTAAAATGGTGTCTCAAAAGCACACCTGAAGACGGGCTTGACGCGCTTCCCTATCGTCATCCTCCCCGCAAACAACCCAGTAGCCATTTTCCTTGGTTGCATCGTCAATCTTGACCCATGTTTCAGTTGATTTGGTTAGCGGTGCCAGAGCACATTTTCCATTTGTCCATCTCCAAAACTGACAATCCAGTACTGGCATGAGATCTTTGTTTAAGGCATCTTGCTTGGCTTTCTCATACAAAACCTTCCAGTGGTCTTGCGTGAGAGAGATTGTAAGTGGTGCCTGCAAATTACCCTTTTTTAAAAGGGCAGTCGCGAATTCGTCCCATTGGAGGACCATGTCGTTGAGATCAGGCTTATTGCTCGTAGTGGAACTTATGGCAAATGCCAAATGTAGGCGTCGAACATGAGGAAAGGTCTGCAGAATTATGTCGTGAACCTGTGGTATCTGCTTTAGGCGAAGTCTCCACTCCATATTGGCGTATCCTCGACGACCACCAGGCGGGATGTACATGTCTGGTTTCCAAACAATCTCCAGGGCATTCATGGTTTGTAGCCTTTGAGATGGGATGAGTCTTGGTAGATTCTGAAGAAGAGGTTTGCTCCCCATATGGATAGTGTTTGTCCCATAAAGAACTTCTATGCCTTCAGTATAGCTAAAGGATGGAGCAGTTAGCCAAGGCTTGATAGAGGGTTATGGAAATGTATACTAACGCTTTGCGACAGGCCAAGAGCCATCCCATAGCGCCAATCCAGCACGAGTCTGGCCTTCCGTTTACACTCGGATCAGTATGAGCTCCGCATCGATGAGCATAACCTTTACAGCAGCCATCTTCGCCAGGCTCTTCCAAATACCAAAATCTGTCCACATCCTCGCCCAGTCCTGAAGTAGGATCTTCCGGATATAATGGAGGCCAGACATCGCCAGTAGGTCCTCCAGAAGGGTCAAGTATGCCGGCCTGTTTCTGTCCGAACATACGGGTCACATTGCTTGGCTTGCGATGGCAAACGCATCCGCGCCATTGCCAACACTCAGGTTTATCCCTGTCAAAGTCACGCGCCTGCTGTGTGTTTTCGCCGTAGTGGATGGCCGGATTCCTTTGACGTAACATATTCAATGGATGTTGGTAGACCAGATCAATGTGTACTGTACGACCGCCGAATGCTTGTAGGAGAATCTCGTGTCTGATCTCAGGTGGGATTCGAGTGAAGATTGACGCGGTCTGGATTGATGACCGTAGATCATCTCTCGAAGGGGTTGGCGTCAAAATGTGTCGAGGCTCTGGAAGCATGGGCGGCTCGGGAGGGCCAGAGGCCTGTCTGCCTCTACCCAACTTGCCTTCAATCCAGGACTTCAGCTTTGAGCGTCGAGTCATTCTGGCTACTTTGTAGGTAATATCACCGAGATTGACTTTCTGCGACTACTAGAGAGGGTACAGGTTTATCTTTTACATGATTGGTACAGTGCTTGATCCCCAAACACTGTTTGCTGGTGCAAACCGTTTGCAGAGATCATCGTTCCATATTACCATACTCAATCGGTTGCCTGAAAAGGCGACGTGCCCTGTGCTGAGGTCCACAGGGGATTTTAAATGCCTCACCGGGGAAGGTAAATACTTACCCGGCTAATTTGGTTGGATCAACCCAGCCTTTAGGGTACTTGGGATAGACCTCCAGGTCTGTAGGGTCATTATTTGGTGAAACGTCAAATAGCACGACGCCGCGACCTTGCTGTCAAAAGGATATAATTTCTATATATGAGCAGTTGCTGGTCTTAGAAATTGAACATAGCAGGCAAAATCATCAATTGAGCTACCTACCCTTACCAGTTACCCCTGGTACGTCTCTAGTCTTGTTCCAATACGGCTATGTACTCTTCACACCCACACAAACATAAGAATCGGGCTTCAGACCGGCACAGCCATTGCCAATAGCCTTATTCCAAGCAACAAACCTCTCATGAGTGATGCCGTTCGCTTTCTCCACTGATTTACAGGTGTCCTTCCTGGACACCAGCCAATGTTTATTGCAGTCTGGAGATACACCTGTCTGGGTTGGCATACTTGTGACTCGACTAGTTGGCGTCGGTCTTTCAGCTGTCCTCGTAGTCGGGGTGTCTGGAGTAGCAACACAATACCATTGATTATCCTCGATCTCATCGCAGTCATCCATGACTGTAGGGTTCATCGCGATGAATTCCTTTTCGCTGAATGTTCCAAAGACTTGTGCCAGCATTTCGCAAGTCTCTCCACCAGTGGTGTAGTACCAAGATTTGCAGTTTTTGGGACTTCCTCTGGGAACAGAGCTTGGGGTAGCCGTTGCTCTTGGGAGAGGTGGCAGTTCATCTTCGACTCCAACACAGTACCAATTACCTTCCCAGAGGCCATTGCAGTTCTTCTTAAGAGCTGGGTTGTACTTGAAGAATTGTTCTTTCGAGATATAGCTATATGTATCTAGGATATCGTCGCAGGATTCGTTTGCCTCAGCCTTGTAGAAGTTAAGACAGTTCTCAGGCATGGGCCCATGGCTAGGTGTAGGTTCGAAGTCGAGCTCAGTTTGTGTCAAGGTCGTTCTTGTGTGTTTCGTCGGCTGGGGCGGAGGAGTAAACGGCGGGGCAGAAGAGCCCCAATCGAGGTCGATGGTTGTGTTGGATCGAACACCAACGCAAACCCAATAACCAACGAATAGTCCGGTGCAGTCGGTATGCACCTCTGGGTTCCACTGGAAGCTGTTTAGATTGTCAGCGTGTATATATCCCTCGAATCCAATAATACTTACAATTCTTCTTTTCTAATAAAAGACCCATACTTGTTTAGGATGCTTCGACATGTTTGACCGCCTCTAACGAGATGCCACTTATTGCACTCACTCGGCTGCCCGCCTTGTGTTGCCTTTGGCGGCCAGGTCTTATCAACTGTAGGCGTGGTAATATTCCAAGTCGAGATTGGATGGCGGACAGAGTACGTAGTAGTGGCTGAACGAGTGGCATTCTGAGATCCTGATTGCGAGATTGAGGAGGCGATTTCTGATGAGGTTATTTTCGTTGTTGCTCGAGTTGACACCGACGTGGTACCTTCTAAGGATGTTGCAGTGTACTGTGCTGATGTTCCAGCTCCGCTGCTGGTAGCAGACTTTGTGGAACAGTCAGCATCTGCCCCATTGACAGCAACACAATAGGCTGACTTGAGCCAGAAGTTCTCAGTGCAATCCTCAGAGACTGCCGGATTCCACTCCAGAAATTGATCTCTGGTGATATAGTATTGCTTTGGAACCGAGTCACAGTCATCACCCTGTTTGACAGTATGCCAGGCAACACAATTGGCAGGTTGTCCGGGATGCACTGGGCCACCTGGTTTGCGGTCTATAGCAAGAGTGATGGGAACGGCTGTAAGAAGCAACGAGAAATGGTACAAGAGGGAATTCATGATGCCGGTCTGTGTTGATGTGAACAGTCTCACAATAGGTGACCGGCTTTCCAGATTTGTACCCATCTATTCAGATGGGCGCGGATATGTCCGAAAGATGCATGCAATCTCTGCTCAGGGAGGATTTGGCCTAGCAGGAAAGTCTTTCCGGTATCCCCGAATTAAACCAACAATTGACTCACAAGACGTGATCCCCATTTCTTTCTAATTACAGGAGCTCGCAAGTGGCGATACCTTCCTGCGTCATGTCAAAGCATGCTCACCGTGAAACAGGTGTTGGTTCTAACTCTCTCCTGTGTTATTCCTGAGCTCAACAGCTGGGATGCCCACATGACATACAGTATTGTTCAACAGTGTGTTGGTCCGGGGGATGGAAAAGTAAAATATATTATGTCCCCCCCACAGCCACATTCGTTCGGCCCGTTGGGGATGCGGAAGACAGTGAGCAGTTCAGGATCGTCGAGCACGGACCGCTCAAGGGCCTTCTTTAGCCTCCGAGCGTTGTTGGTCACTCCAATTTCAGGGACGTGACGACGATCGTCAGTCACCGCCCCCACCGAGCTTCTGCTCAAGGTGACGATCAAACCAAAAAAGTATCAGGTCCATCGACAGCAACCAACAACTCGTTCTGTCTGTTAATCACTTTCGATGAAACATTTTACAGCCCATAGGATCCTCTTCCGTCGAAACTGCAATCTATATCTCTGTTTTTAACACGAAATATGAGGATATAACTTTCCTTGAGGCATTTTTCAGTGAACCAGGTTGGCCACCAATGGGGTTGTTGGCCCTTAGCCTCATTTACTCTGCATATGCTGTCCCACTTCAACTTGCCTTCTATCAATGTAATACGACTGTTGGTTATGACGGATCCTTCGTCAATACGAACCCCTGTGATTTTCTTTTCTCCCAAACATCTTTCATGTCGATCCGTAGCGAGAAATTAGAAGGGAAAAGCTTGGGGCGATGGTCTGCTGGTATTCTATAGTTTCCAGATAGTTGCAAGGGTTAATATAAAGAAATCGAAAACTCAAAGGCTTTCCTTATCTCACTCAGTGCATTCCATACACATTCGCTTCATTTTCTGCTTCCCTGCATCAGTTCATCACACTCTCTCAACTTATTTCCGTCATTTATCTGGAATTGTTCCTTTATTGTCACTCATTCCAACTATCAAACTACACTGCTCAAGTTCTCGCGTCTGGGACCATCGCATGCCTCAAAAATGTATCTGACTTTCTATCTAAGTTTCCTCACACTACTGCTCAGCTTGGCTGAGGCAGGAAGTCACTTGTGGGAAGTTCGGTCACCCGCCGCTGAGCCTACTGGTATGCCGCATGGGAAGAGGGCTGTCAGCATCCATCCCAGTAAGAACCAGGAGGATAACAAGGCTACTCGCGCCTGGCCTGACAAGACTCTAACTTACGCTTTTGTCGACGAGGAGGCCGCTGAGAAACTGAGACCTATCCTATTCCAGGCCAGGCAGTACTGGAACCAGCTGGCCCTCAAAGGTTTCAAGTACAATGAAGTCACTTTAAGAAAATGCCAACTCTATAGAGACGAGTGCTTGGTCGTTTATTACAACGACAGGGGATACCTTGCCACGAGCCCTGGTATACCACCCATCGAAGCAGGTAATCCCTACAAGGGTCCTGTTATGCATCTCAGCGATAATCCCAAAGTGGGAAATCTCGACGTCAATCTCAATGTCGCACATGAGCTAGGTCATGCTTGGGGTCTTACCCACGAACATCAGAAAGACATCCATTGGGAGAAGTCTGACATCACAGAAGCCGGTTGGCTGCCGACGTTGGGGACAGGGGAAATTCGGTTCCAAACAGGTGATTTTAGGTGTCGAAACTTGAAAGACTACGAAAAAGCTCTTGAAACGGTCGACAAGATGGCAAAAACCCCAGATCAAGCAGCTGCCGACAAGAAGTTGATTTGCACCAGCTTCTCATACGCCAGAGACTATGGATTCAGTGGAGCGGAGTGGCTGCCTATAAAGTCAGCACAACTGGAGGCGGATCCCGAGTTCGATCCAGATTCCTTGATGCTTTACCCCTCTAATGCTGGCGGGAAAGGTGAAGTCAATGGGGACGACGATAGTCGTTTACCTATTCTGACTTATGCGAACGGTGACTGGATCCCGATTCGAACGGGTCCTACTGCAGCGGACATTGAGAAGTTGCTCACTATCTATGATAAGGACTACGTGGGTAAGAGCAAGCTACTCAATGCGAAGGACAGTATCTTCAGACGAACCTTTAGGAAGGTTCGAAGTACAATGTCGCTGAAGGGAGGGGACACTGAGGATGGTGTTTGTTAGATCTATGTCCCAACAACTTGTAACATTACGCTCATTCGTTTGTTCTTTACATTGCTACCTGTAGGTAGGCTTACCTCTTATTTATAGTTCAGAATTGAACCTTTTTTATCCTTTCAAATAAACCTTTTACTCATGCTTCAAAACCGTTAGGTTGAATAACCAGTTGGACCTAGTAGTCTTTCAATCGTAATGAAATAGAAACAAACCCACAGTTAGAGAACACCACCGCTTACCATTGCAGCTTTATACTTGTAAAACCATCCAAGAGATCTTCCAAACTCGACTTTAAGCTATTGTCTATTCTATACCAGCTATCTCAACTAAGATCAAGTTGAATATATGATATCCCCAACTTCATGTAACAGCTATGGCTCTCATTACTTCAACTGACTCCCTTATCTTACAGTTCATCCTTCTTCATCTCACTGGATCCAAAGCACTCAATCGCCTTTGGAGGGTCAACCACGATTGCCTTCCTTCGCTTGATACCCTTCCCCAGGGCCTCGATCATGGTTCCATCATCGAGATCAATAGCCCATATCATGGTACTGCGTAGAAGATTAGACATGTATGCATGGTGTGCAGAGCTTCGTTTAAACTTACCCTCCGAGACAATGCTCATTGGCATAGTCGAGTTTCATCTTGAGAGTCTCAGCGTCATCCCAAGAGACCCACTGATTAGAGTCCCAGGTAACCATCTTGACTCCTGCCTTCCCATCCAGCGTCACCTGGCCACCGTTCTTGATGATGGTTGTGATCTCATGTGCTGAGAGAACGCCCTCGGTGCCCGTGCATTTACCTTTCTTGGCGCCTTCTTTGAACTCGCATCCAGCTTCAAGGCAGTTGGGGCTTTTCATGGTAAAGCCTACTTGGTGTGAGTCTCGTGTGCTTCGCTCCAGAAACGAGTTCGACTTACTTCTGCCATAGAATCCCAGACCTAGAACAACCCGCTCCGGGTTGATATTGTTCCTCCAGAGAAGCTCCAGGCCCTGGTGAATCTCGGTTAGGTTAGTGTGAGCCAGGGCATAAGGGCCAAGCGCCTCGATATCCTCGTCCCAGACACCGTCTGTTTGAAAGTCAGCGATACGTTTCTTAGTGATGTGGTAGGTAATGAACTTACGTATATCATATGTCATAATGTTAAACCAGTCCAGGTACTTCTCCATGTTGACGATATCGAAACCCTTGAGGTACCAGTAGGATGCAGGCTGAGTAAACATTAGCTTCTCCATTCGTGTTCAAGACCTACAACACTTACTAGAGTAAGGGTAAGTCCGTACTTGCGCCCAGATGAGTTCAGCCGGCGTCTCAATCGAGCAAGAAGATTGACGTAGTTATCAAAATCTTCTTCAATACCGCCTCTGTCTTCGGCGACCGGGCTGCCACAAAGGTTAACATCGAGCATCGCAATGACAAGCAGGATGTACTTACTACTCCCAATCCAAGTCAACGCCATCGAAGTCATGCTGTTGCATGAAGGTGATCAATGAGTCGAAAAATGCATCCTGCTTCTTCTCCGACTTTGCAAGATCAGAAAAGACCGTTCGGTACTTTCCGGGGTCATTCATGGCCCAACCACCAATGGCAATCCAGACCTCCAAGTCCTCTTGCTTCTGCTTGAGTCGAGTAACCCTGTCATACCTCGAAGCCGTACCTTTGTCCATAGGATCAATGCGATAGGTACCAGGATTGACGAGAGCAAAGGCAAAGTTGATGTGTGTATAATAGCCAAGAGGTATGTCCTCTGGTTCCATGTTACCGCAAGGCCTTTGGTAATTCCAGCCCTCGTAGTACCCAATAGTCCGCTTATCAGAAGTGTGCTTATCCTTACTGCACTGCGGCGACGGTACAGTCTTACCCTTGCAGTAGCTGGGAAGAGTACCACAGAAGCCATACTCGCTACAGCAGACATTGAGAGGGCATTCCGTAAAGTTGGAGTACTGGAGGCCCCAACCTGGGTCACACTCCGACTTGTAGTCACACTCGGAAGTGCAGTCATCACCACAGAACTTTGGCCCAGTACCACAAACACCGACACCTTCCTTGTTTCTGTACATATTCTTAGTGGTTTTATTAATTCAGGCAAAGCTTTGGCACTTACAAGGGCCCACAGCAGCCCTTCTTACACCCTTTCTTCTTGCTGCAGGACAATTCATCGTCATCGTCTTCGTCGGCGTTGGCTTGAACAGACATTCGCATGGGCAGTATCTCCTCCTTAGTCCGGTATTGGCCCAGCGCTTTCTTGCGTTGACGGGTTAAGGCATTCGCTTGACCAGAAAAGGTATTGAGGTCAAGAGCTTCAACCAAGAAGACAGAGATAAGCCCAAAGGCCAACAGGCAAAGAAAGTACCGAAATCGAGCCATCTTACGAATTCTCAGCTCCTCTGTACAGAAATGGAAAATGGCTGAAGGAATTTAGTTGAAGCGACTCAAATTCAGAGGGAATGGTGATTGACTATCTGTTTTCTCTTTCCACACCTGGAAGTCGTATCATGATTTTACTCGCACGTTGCTGTTGGTCGTCACGCATGAGGTAGGAGTCATCACCCTGTGCACCTTCATTTAGTTGACGAGCGCTAGGGCCAGCGTACAAAATTGTCAGCGCTTGGGCCCCGGGGGAGTCAGCCGGTCAACCAAAACAACCGTGGACCAACAGTCGTTGTGCGGGATCACCGTAATGTCTATCATCCTGCTGTTGGTTGTTGGTGTCCACAGGTTTGTGCGTGTTTCAAAACTGACTCTTCCCGTTGTCGATCTTGGCCTATGCTGAAACTGAGGGATTAACAAACCAACACGCTGTTGTATCGGTCCGTATCGGCGTTTTGTAACTCTACAATCTTCCAATGCAGTAAAGGCTGTTGCAGATCAGTAGGTGTTGGTTCGGCCTTGCCACTGAAGACTGCATGACTCTGCAAAGGCCTTTTTAGAGCTCTACTCTTGGTCCTTGATATGCTGAATCTGAGAGGCACAATTGGCATCTTTTACAATTCTATCATCCCACTTATTTTTCACTTTCATGGTGTGCCACTCTGGACGCAGGCAACATGCAAATCTCAGTTCTTTTCGGGCTCTCGGTCTTTTTCTTGGCCGTAGAGAGTCATGTCCCTCGCCTCAAGCATTCCTCTTTACACTCCGCCTCTACAGATCCATTGATACTCAGAAAGCGAGCAGACGACGATCCTTCTGACTTCTCATGGGTCAAGCGCTGGGCTGCTATCGGCGATAGCTACACAGCTGGCATTGGCTCGGGTCGTGCCCTGGGCAAGTGGACCGACGGCGAGCATCTTGATATCGGCTTCAAAGATGAGAAGGCTCCTGTGTTCAATATCACACTTCCCAATCTTGACATAAGCGGTCATGACAACTGGTACTGTGCTCGTTATGATATGTCTTATCCCATGATCGTCAACAGACTTCTTGGAAGTTATGTTGAAGACTTCCAGTACGCTGCTTGCAGTGGAGATCGTGCTGGACAGATCTATCAGCAAGCCAAGCAGATTGAGGGAGACCTTGACTTGGTTATGATGACTGCTGGCGGTAATGACCTTTGCTTGGTGAGTTTCTTGCCACTGAGTTAAAAGTCTCATGAGCTAACTAGCTTTTTCGCAGGCCGGTATCATCTCGGACTGTATCCTCGTGTCCATCCGCAATCAGAAGGCTTGCGAAGCCGTCCTCCAAGTCGCCGAGAAGAACGTCGAAGAAATCATCAAAAGCAACACGAAGGACATCCTCCATGCTCTGAACGACAAGATGAACAAGGACGGCATAGTAGTTGTCCTAGGATACGCCGAGTTCTTCAGCACCGAGAACGATGACTGCGAGAAGGAATATTGGGACATCTTCTCTGGCTGGGACTTGCCGTTTTGGCGCCGGCAGAAGTTGACCATCGCTCGCCGTCATCGCTTCAACGCCCTTGTCAAGAAGATCAATTCTGCTATTGCAGATGCTGTTACGGATATATCCAAGGACAGCAAGATCAAGTACAAGGTCGGCTTTGCGGACTGGAATCCTTGGGTTACCCATGCTGATATCGATGGACAAATGTGTTCTCCCTCCAGCAATGGTGATTATCCGGATAAGAAGCAGCCTGGAATGCACTTCATCAAGCCTGACACCAACCCCAACGTTGTCCGTGAAGAATTGCGAAAGCGCTCCTTTGACAAAGATGACGCTGCTCTCGCCGCAGAACTGGAAGATGAACTCGAGGCCAAGGAAGAGGCTGCTTCGCAAAGGATCTGGGGTTCCAAGTTCTTCAACAGTCCCAACCCTTCAGAAATGGTTCGTCGGGTTCTTCGTCGCCGCGATCCCAAAGATCCTGGGTGTCCTGGAGATGGCAACTGGGACTTCACCTTGGGTCTTGGCCTACCCAACAAGGTTGGCGCCAACTTCCATCCAAACGAGAACGGCCATGTCACCATGGCTAGTTTCGCTATGGCAGAAGTTATGGATCTCCGATCACTCGTGCTAGGCGTGGACGCACCGAACTGCGAGGTCAAGGACGAATTCAAGTGCTGGTCAGACGACGATTGGAAGATCTACGCCAGCGCCGATCGTCTAGACGAGCACTATGAAGATTTCTGCAAGAACATCGAACAACCGAAGCACGAGGTAGGATGGGAGTACTCCAAGAAGTACGACGAAGGCACGCCAGATGAGCACGAGTTCAAGATCTCACTCAGCAAGGAAATGGCAGACTACGATGAATCAGAGTGCATTGATTCAATGAAGAAGCTAATTCACAACTGCGATACGAAGAGAAAAATGAATTGGAAGAGCGGAGGTATGTACGTTCGTGATGATGGGGCTTATACATACGAAGTCAATCCAACACGAACGAACCGACCTTGGCCACCGCCCGAGTATGGCGTAGGGACATGTAAAGGATGGTATCACGTACTTTGGAGCTCGTACACAATCGAAGGAGGAGGCTTCTCGACTTGGGATCACGGGCAGCAGACGATGCGACCGTCTATGGATGCCTGTTATGGATTGGGGACTACTGGGTGGGAGTTCGAGTACTATGATGAGCCTACTGAGGATGGATATGAGTGGAAGGCGAAGTTTAATACGCCGATTTGGGTGCGATCGCGCTGTTTCAAGAATAACTGGGTTGCGAAACAGGCGGGAGGGTGGACCGATGGGTGTGGTGGTAATGACTGAATTGATATACAGAAGATGCGTTAATATTGTGGATAGTAGATATAAATCATGATTTATTCCATTCCTTATGCTATTGCAGAAACTTATTCTTCAAGTCCTAATACTCCTTATCCTCCTTACACTGCTCCTAATACTCCCAAATGATCAAACTTGCCCTCTCCTTCTCCTTCTTATTAGGATGCTCCTATTAATTAAATCGGAGACATCTAAGTAAGATCGGAATACTGAGCCTACATCGAAATCAAGGACGTGGGTGGCCAGATCCGTGAGAAAGAGAGCCATCAGATTGCATTGGCCTGGCTTGACGTCCACCCTGATGCCCAGGACACGGTATACTCCGATAAAAACATGCGCAGCATAGTACGAACTGGTTTTCAAAACTCTCCCGTGACGTTCGTAGCTAGTCCCTTTGCGGATAACCTCAACAAATGCCAGTCTATATGGACGAGGCATACACGCGCAGGACTGGACTTGAGGCTTCCGATCTACGCCCCGGGTCCGTGACATTAGACGTGTATACGACCAAAGACCGGAAAGTGCAAGGTGAGTGCAAAAAGCTGACAGCAGACAGTATCACATCAACCACCATAGCTGCAATGAGATCGAGGTAACTCGCGACAACGCAGGCAATCTCATTTGTTGCCCCTTTAGAGTTGTATAAAAGTGTCTTGTCTCTTTGATCCGCCTACAATTTGAAGGCCACATCGTTGCAACGATTGTATTCCACTGACATCGTCCATTCGGTCCTGGAGCGGTATTAACGCTATATCCTTGACTTACCGTGAGGACAAACACGTAGTAGTAGACAACGGAGGACATCAAGAGTGTCAGATATGATATCAGAGTCGATGTCAGGGACTCGCTGGAGAATTGGATTGAGAACAAGACCATCGCTGCGGGTACGAACGTTAGTCGGAATAGGATTGTGGTAGCCGCCTTGGACGTCATTGAAACAGCAAAAGAGAACATATGCATGGTATTATCGGGAAGACGGACTTGGCTTGAGGGGAAAAAGGCGTTAGGAAAAAGTATTTGACTTAACTGCGATCAATGTCAAGGACACAGAGGGGTCCAGGATCATTAATCCAACGAGAAACCCACTCCCGACTAAACCACTGCCTCAAAGCCCGTCTATGGCCAACGTCCTGAATTTAGAGCTGCGATCATTCGGTTTGGAGTCGACCAGCATGTTGAGATCGGAGACTACTCGCTCGGAGATCCATTCACAGGGAGGTGGGACTCGAACTCGTTGATCCACTCGATCATGGTTGGCATGGGCTACACTAGAGAGGTGTCTGTCGAAGTCACTGCGCTACCTTGTTGCCCAAGGGTACTACATTTTGAAGGATGGCATACAGGAAATTGTGATCAACGAGGTGGCTTTGATAAAGAATCTCGTTTCTCCGAGCTTCACGACAGTCAATCACCGGGAGTTGCCAAGGGTCGATGGGAGGACTATAGAGTTCTCTCGGATGCAACCTTGAGGTCGGAGACAAACACTCATTGTCACTTTCCATGTATGATCACTTCCCACCACACGTTCGCCGCTCCTCTGTCGGAACCTCCGAGATCCCGACACGACTATAAAAAGCCCAAGCAAAAACATACAATAATGACAGTCCGCATCGTTTGGTGATTCGACGCAGGCTATCCCGTCCACAGCTCGGGTACCCACTCACTCCGCTCGCGGAATAAACTGAACCAATGAGTTCCGCCAAAAGTCCCGGGACCTATTCTGGACGACGCAGGCAACGGCCGATGGAGTCTGAAGACGCCTATCGAGTCCTGGAGATATAAGCGAGATCGATGGCGTACAGGTGTTTTCTGGTTGTTGCCCCGTCAACCAAGTATCTTCATTTATCCAAACAATAGTAAATACTTGTCATTCGTCTCTGCGTCTCTGTCATTGATCGACGATCGTCAATATCACTGACATCCTCGCTCACTCTTACCCCGTGAAGCGCAAAAGATCTCTCTACATCCGACGTACCAGGTCCCGCACCAACCGACATCATTATGTCCGTGCTGAATCTTCTGTCTTCTAGACACTTGCAGCATTCATCCCACTAAACTAGCTTGCCGAACAGACTCTATGCATCACCGGAAGCCCAACGCCCATCGATCAAACCTAACATTTTTTCTTCGCTTCGATTTTAATCGCTGTAGAAGAAAGATGGCTTTGGCCCGCCCTGACAAAATTCTAGGCGGATAGCCAAACCACAGTCACAAAGCCTTACGTCGTGTGGCTAGGTCACTGGGATAGTATTCATAATGCTACAATACTATCTTGGGTGGACTGAGCCACTCTCTAATGTTACACTGGGGTTATTGAGAACTTTTTACAGGTTCAAAGATGATATGACGTCGAGGCCCGAGAAGTCGTAGTTTACCTGCACCTATTCACGATCTCTTCGCTTATGTTGATTCCTGCTATGTCCGAAATGCTGGGTGTTTTCGAGGCCGTTGCGACAATTGTATCTATGCAGACGTCGTCCACGCTGTCCACTTGACATTGTTGTTATCCAAATTCGAGACCTTGCATGCTGTTATGGGCTCCGACCTATGGGGATGTATATGCAATGGAGTCACAGCCTCGCAGGTGTCCGAGAAGTTCCTCGAATTCACGTGTCACAACAATCTGTCCTCTCGAGCGACGTTGCGACTGATTGACTAAACGTGTACTAAGGTCTTCGCGCTCGAGCCGCCACACAATACATTGTTGACACTCATCCGACCTCATGATCCACACATACAAGTATGTCTTCTAGCCGCAGGGAGGGAGAAGGTCAGACATGCACTTCTTCACAAGGCTGTACTAATACTCGTACGACTCCATGGTCTGCTCGAACGTGGGGCGATCCATCGTTATACTGTCCTTGTTAATAGCCCCCATTCACCTCTGCCTGTACAATCGCGGCCCTGCGCAACGACTTGGTAACGACCCCAGTGCATTTCCCGGAAAACATGTGCGTTCCTGGCTGGAATATTTTAAAATTGCGGAAGCAGTGACCTTTTCTTCTCGTAGGCCTTGTCCATGTGTATGTGCTGGACGAGCTGGCTAGGTGTGTCACGTCCATGTTCGGGACTTAAGCTCGCTCGGATGATCTACTTCGACATATTATAACGTGTCACGTGACGGAAGAGGAAGAGTAAACATGACGTGACAACATTGGTCAGCTGCACCATGTTGCGGTCCCATTGTCCTATCGGTCGCCTGTCAGAAGTGGGCTCCCGCCCTGTCAAACAGAAACAGCCACAGGCAGGTTCAAATCCACACAGTACCGCTCGTATTACCCATAGTACAACTCCCATTGTCGCTTCCGTCCACATGCAAGGTGTTTATTACTATCTCAGTTTGCTAGTACTTCTTTGATAAGAGCACGGGCTGTGTATCAAACGCCCACGGGTCGAAAGCGAGGGCTCTAATTTAGATCCAACAAACGAGGCATCCCTTGGAAGCACACTGAAGTCTTACCGGCGGACAACGAGTCCCGTAGCAGCCATACGGAGTCGGGATGCAAATACAAAAGTCCAACTGCCAGAGTATGAAGCGGACTCATATCCCCTTCCACGGACCCATCACGTGACACAATGAGCTCGTCTCGCTTCATGGTCATCTTATCCGACATAAGCGCAGAAAGCGTGCACAATTGTTCAAATCTCTAGCCTTGTCACCGCGGGAGATTAGTGACACAAGAGGGACATGTGCGTACCTTGGATCGCGCACACACCGGACGATGCACACATCGAAAGCATACGTGCTCATATACATGACGTTGTACGTTGTTCGCCAGGGTGAAGAGGTTCTGTCATCTGTTCTCGATTCACTTCGAAGGCTACAGCGACCTCGTGGACATGAATTGCCCTCACCCGTGAGTGCCTTAAGCTCTGGGACATCATCGGACCGTGTGCCTCTCGCGGCGCTGGTGACGACGTCGAGATCGAACTGTCATGCGAAGTCATGAGCAATGGAACTAATGTTTTTCATCAAGTACCATTTCTATGTTCGTAACCGCATCGTCGAAGATCTCCGCAGTCTCAGAGATGTCCTTGGTTGTGCCATAGCCTAAGTATTGCACCATAGCCCACATCTTAACACCCCTCAGGGTCTTACCTCCCTTCACCGAAATGTGCTCGGTCAGAGCAGCAGCCACGATGGTGGACAAGCTCATGATCACGTTCAAGTCCTCGACATTGTGCCTCTCGATAATGTTTTACAAGTCCCTAGACGTAGTCTCCGACTGAGTATCACTCGAGCATATGAGGGACGATTACCCCGGTCGCCACTTAGATGTTAGCCCATTGCTTGTCTTTGACCACGTTGAACGGGTTGACAGAGCTCATCCTCTCTTTCGCGCTACAGACATTGTCAAAGGGCATCCACTGGCACCTCGCCATCGTCGGCATTGTTCTCTACGTTCGCCACTCGAGCACTGGGCCATGTACGTGCCGCTTCATGGTCGAGCCATCTTCCCTGCGCTAGAGCGGGGCCGCAAGGTCTCGCTTCAGATACCGCGGTTGGCTCTCTCCATCCTGGGTATGACCTTATCGGTAACATCCTTAAGCAACGTTACGTGCCTAGGCTGTATCCGACAATATCCCACAATATGCACTTGTCGATCATGCTGGACGTGTTTATGTGCCTTCCATCACATCAAATTTCTCAAGATATTCACACTTTCTACAGAGCATTGTGGGTTCTTTGCCCAAAGCCGTGTGCTCAAAGTCCAATCATTGTCCTTAGAATTCCACGCAACGTAACTCAATCATTCTTCAGTTGCACTGGCGTTCACAATTCACGTGTAATATTACCTGAATAAGTATGGAAGATAATAACAATTTCGTAGATATCTCTCGCACCGTCATGGTTTGACTTGAACATGTGCCCATCTGTCAATTGCAGTTCGCCGGTCCGTTAAACTTGTTTCAATCCAACCTCGCTACACCTCGTCCAAATGGAACATAAAACACTTGGCAATATTGCTAGACACGACCGCGATTCTTAATGGTCTGAAAGTCGCGCAGATCAAAAACGCGTAGACCACTTTCTACCTTTGCCAGAGGAATAGACAGCTTGGTCTGGATGCAACAGGAATGCCTGTGATTACGAGTGCCGTACCATCCAGGCTTTTGCAGTCCATTTATCATTCCTTTGAAACCTTCAATACTGAAGCCATCGAACGGCGGGGCGTTCCGCGGGTTCAAAATCTTACGTTTTCCGAGTTCTTTCGTCAGAACACCCAGAAGCATGGATGAGCACTCAAAGGAACACTCTTCTTCCTCGTCTTGCAAACGATCAAAGAGCTCGTATATGGCCGAGAAACTTTCTGCGAGATTGCTTTGACGTGCCACATCGATCTCCTCTGCGGCTTTCGTCAGCACATGTCTTAAAATTGAGTTGGTATTGAAACTCACCAAGAATATCTGCGGGGATTGGGAAATCCTTAGCTTCAATCAACCTTTGACTGTGTCTTAATGCCAGATGAGTCATATCTCGAAACATAATTGCTTTTGAGAAAACCCATGATATGAAAAGACAGAGAATGCAGTCTCTTCCATAGACCGTTGGTAACTTGGAGCTCAAGCCTTCTAGCCACATGTCTGTGTATATCTCGACGGACTCAATGCATTCGTAATAGTCCACAATCATGGCCACCTTTGCAAGCATCTCTAGGCTCAGTAATCTTGGGACGTCTCGATGATATCCATGAATGATAGTCAGGATAATCTTGAAAGCTTCAGGATCCCACTCGCTCGTCGTTATCTGCCGAAAACCTGATGAATCGGCTTTTCCTTCTGCAAAAGGACCAGTAATCATTCTCTTGAACACGGACGAAGCTAGCTCCAAGTGCTTTCCTGAGACTAGCATTCGGACCTCTTTCTGAGAGGGAAATATACACGTCTCTCCATAGTCCCAATCCTGTGTTTGAGGGCTTGTGCTGTCGTCGTTCGTTTCAGGGTCAATACAGCCCGGATCTGTTTCGTCGTCATCTGAAAATTCGGGTCGACTATACTGGACATTACTGAAGTTGGAGAAGTTTACCTTACTCCAGTCTATTTGAGTTCTGTTGGTGGGCCATTCTTGCCCCACCCAGATTTTGTCTGCCTCCCATCGGAAAGTCTGCGCTATGCATTTGCGAAGAATAATTCGAGTATCACCATTGGAGTCAAAGACATAGGCCGATGGCTTTTTGCTGGGAGGTGTTTCCGCAGGGCCTTTCTGAGCGGAAACGGGCCCGGAGCCTGGGGCATGTTCAACCATCTTCTTCTTTGTTCTTCAGTTTTTCGATTTTAAAAGGGTTCAAGGGATACTAACCTCTGGACAATCAACAAAGTTGACTTGTTATTCTTGTGTCTTGGTACTATTCTTTTTTTTTTTCGGATTTGCAGGGAAGAAAGCGACTTCAGGCGCTGGTTGACTGTGAAGGGGCGAACCCCTCTTTTTGAAGTATGGTTACCGCTGGGGTAATCTGCAGGAGGCCGACCACTCCGTTGTCAACCCCGCTTGTCTTCGTTGAAAATCAAGGCTGGCACCAATAAAAACCAGATGACCCGACAAGATGTTGGGTCAAGATTGTTGGACTTGAGGATTTTCATCGTTGTTACTTTCCAAGTTTGTCGCAACCTGCCTTCAGTTATTGCATGGTCTCTAGGGTACATTATTCTCACATCCACTTCCGACTGTTAGTACGAAGTTTATATAATATCAAGAAGTGTCACGTCCTTCATTCACGCCGTCATGAGCGAACATAATAAGCAAACTGTGGTAGCGCTTTGGGCGAGTGTCCCACTGGCGATTCTCCGCAGCGTTGGGCCTCATCTACCACGCACAATCTTTTTTGGTGCCAAGAACAAGAACAGCGGAAACCCTTTACAACGTGGTCCCTGACCAGGAGTTGAATTAGATGGGCTACCCGGCGCATCAATGCGCGGATATTTTTACCAGCGTTATGTTTTGCAAATTTGGGCATTGTCGTGGTCGATCTCGAGTCATCGTCAGTCGTAAGGCAGTTTGAAATCAGGTTCTAGAGCAAAACGAAACAACGAGTGGATGCTGCATGAGCTTCGTGATACCCGTTTTTCATGTCATGTATCTCAGATGAACACAACGATAAGATACGACTGTAAATTAAATTCTGTCTCGGAAGATTATGCTACACGGTCGAGCAATTACCATTCTGTGTCATGGAACCCACTCACTTCCGAGGATCGCACAAGTTTAAACGGATTTAAGTACGTGTGCACACGGAAACCCAAAGGGACACAGGAGTGCCTAAACTCTGATCAGGAATATAACAATTATCAAGGTCGTTTGTCCATCTTTCAGTGCAGGGGGTCTCGATTGATATGCTGCTATTAACCAAGGTCTTCCATATGGATTTGTGAAAGTTACCCGCGGTTGGGTCGCAGTTCTGGATAAAAGGCAGAACACCCTTTTTGCGCCATTTCGGCCCACTCTTCAATCCGACAATGTCATGCCAAGAAGTTTCGCAAGGTTCTCTCGCGACATTCACAAATACAAACCGAACTCCGTGCAGAAAGATCAATCTGATGCCGTGTCCACCTTCAGATTAAGTACCACTCTTGGTTCCAAAGTCATTCGTGAAGGAGGTTCAGGTGCCGGAATCGTAGGTGATAGGATCTCGGATCACTTGAACTTGGGATCTTTCCGGGATCCAAGCTGAGATGAAATGTTTAACACCAGTGTCGAACTTCTCCTAAGTGTTCAGTTACCGGACTTGAGTCGTGGAACTGACCCATGCTGCTACAGGTTCAGCTGGTCTAAGATGTCGGGTCCTAGGCTACCTACTCTTGTTACGATACATGTTTGCCTCCTTACAGTAGTCGGTCTGTGGCTCAATCTCACTGTCTCTGATTTGTCTTTTGAACCTTCCGGTCTGCCTTGGCTTTATTCAATGTGAATCGCGTAAGACCGAGACTTTCTCTAGTCGGAGAGATGGGCTGTATTGTGTGTCCTCGGAACAGATAAAGAATTTTGCTACCGATTAAGTCACGAAGGATAATTCGTCTCTGGCGGCTAGCGTCAAGGGTTCAATTGCCGCGCTTGCTAGGTAAGCTCGATCTGTTCCTGAAAACAGTTGTTTCTTCTTATTGAGGGTATGAAAGAACAAACATCCCTCCGTCTAAACCAAAACAGTTCAATTTTCTTCCCCCTACATTAGAGTTGTCTGCACTTTTGACTTCAGACCGTGCACGAAGATGCGAAAGCCAGGATACACCATGCATGGTCAGAAGCGACCAGGTAGTGAGCTCTGACTCGCGTCAGTAGGAGCGGACAATTGTGTTGTTTTGAACTGTATGACTTGATGACTGACCTTCAAAAACCTTAAATAGGAGCGGACACAAGATTGCATATATTTGTTAATCCCAACTATACCAGTCGTTCGTTGGACATGCAAAAGGCTCAAATGATCACATCGTGGCGGAAAGAATTTCGAGAATCTTTCTGTTATAGATAGTTATGGGAGGGCTAATGCTGACTCCGGCAAGTCTTCTTTCAGTGACAGAGTGTGGCGTTAACTATGACGTGTCTGATGATCCCTGCAAATCGTCTTTTTGACCAGGAATTGATCCGCGTTCCAGCAGTCCCGACAGCGGGGCAATATTGGAGAGCTTCTGGGACTCTTCAAGACACATCTGTTACGGACACATAGAGTATCACAATGAGGATGACAATGGGCACTTGTCGCCGCGTACAAGCCCGGATTGGTCCACAATTATGTAGAGACCTATGAGCCGGCTGATGTCTGTGTCTATATTTGATGATAGGTCGCGCAAAACTGACACTAAGCTATTGTTTGCTAAAGTAGAACCCCTCATTATAGGAAATGATGGTTAGACTTCAATATGTACTGCATTAAGGGATGAAAAGATCAAGAACAAAACCAAGGTCGCTCGTTTTCCTGACATGTGCGCAGGCTATTAAGACTGGCAATTGAAAGCCCCGCCAAGTGACAGCGCACATAGTCAACGCGAAGTGCAAACTAACCGTCCTACAGTGCAGGCACAGCTTCATGAGCGGTTTCAAATGTTACCGATCACCTTGATGCCAATGTCAGCATATCCGAGATGTTAGCCGGGTTCGGCGATGTTCCACGATGTGTCGGCATCGCGACAGCCGAGAGCCAAATCCCCTCCCTGTCCATCGTGCTGAATGGATTCAAGAGAGGAGGTCTAGAGCTTTTCCTAATCAAGGAGAACGATGGGTGGACTGAATGACACACAAATAGTGTTTGATGACCACTGGTGCAGCGTTTGCGGAAACGATAATCATACAAGTGCTTTGTGAGTCAGCGTTAACAAAACATGGCTTAAAACCATCTTTGCTGATATTCCTTACCTTCAAACCCAAGCCTTGGACTTCTTGAATAAAGTTATAGAATACTGACTTGCAAACCAATCCATCGCATGGACCTCATACTGTTACTAAACCTTCGAACAATTCTTTATTTTCTAAGGGGCGTCTGTTTTGTTTAAGGCGTCGAGTCTGACTGCGACTCAGACCGTCACGCGAAGTTCAAGTCCGCCGCTCGCATATAACCGCGTGGAGACAATGTGGGGCTATCTATGTCAAGCATTGTAGCTCGCAACGGCTTTATCGTGACACGTGACTACTCTATGCATTTAACGCTCCTGTTCTCAATCAACTAACTGTCAACAATACAAGCCACTTTTATCCGCAATCGTTCCCGGCTTAGCTGCGACTGTCCACGGACATGAAAAGAGATATATGCGGTCCGATTCTAGGAATCGGTTGCGAGTCGCAAAAGTTCGACAGTGTAGGACTGCTTAGACGTCCATGTCACGCCGACGTCTAGATTGTACAAATTGTGCGAGACCAATGTATTCATCCAGTTTTTGCACTTCTGTGGGTCATACATGAGTCCATCACTTACTCTTGAGCCTCTCGCAATGCAATCTCATGTCCGCGACAGAGAAGAAATGAAACGGTGAAAAGATAAATACACCTTGCAGTGTTCTTCATTGGACATCTAAATGTAGGTTCCACTCTACCCGAGTTACAGTGTCGTGTTCCCGCTCTGGTTACCTTATCCAGCCGTCCCGCGGACCGCGTCCACCTGTCCTTACGCTTTCCAATTGACTCCAATCCCATGCTGAACCACTAGGACCATCACCTCCTCGCCCGTGTTTCTGCTACTTCACACACATATCCCTCAATTCCCTTGTGTCGCTTTGGTCGCAGTCTCCTCGACTCTGTGACGGTTTGCAACTTGGCTGCTCCAGATATGGCGATCCGGAATCGTGTCCCGCTAGGTGGGTCCCTTCGTAGTCGCTCGTGCGCTATTCAATGACTCTGCCTCAAGTCACCAGACTTTCCACGTGGCAGTGCAGGAACAAACTTACAGCCCGGACTACAGTGTGACCAATCTTTTTAGTGTAAGAGAAGGTCAGCATGGGTCCGAGTCGCACCCGTGAGACTGACCCGGCAACGCTCAATGCTGTGTTGGGAACGCGACAACCGTAGACCCTGTCACCCTATCAGACAGGTATGGTTTCTTGTAGTAAGCCATGGTCGACAAATGAAGCACACAGTCCATGATTACAAAGCTCTTGGCTATTCCTGATAGGAGACCTATGAAACTGACCATCAACCAACCATGACACCGCAAATGCCAATGTAAGATATTGAGTATCGAAGCACATCCTATTTCAGAATTGATTGGGCATCATGAATCCATCGTCACCACGTCGACTGATGGCCGATTCTTCAACATTGAAACATAAGTCGAGGATACCTTGGAACCCGGCTCCCGCCATCTTCGCATGCAATTGATCCAGTACGAATTACCACTCTAGAATGATCTTGTTTTTGTTTCAGGCGATATTGCTTCATCCAATACAAACAAGTCTTACCCCACCTCTAAGTCAGACTCTCCTGTCAAATGTCCCTGCTGCTGTGTAGCAAGATTCCGGGGCCGAACATGTCGAACATTGTAACCCGCCATAGCTGTATATTGGCACATGACATTTCGGGGAGTCTTGAAGCCCCTGTTCTTTCTGACTCAAAGCTCCTGTTCTGATGTTAACAATTGTGAACATGAGCTTTCATTTGCGACATATCAATTGTCTCTCGACTCTCTCTCCGGCGGGCAGAGACTCTTGCCTGGCCGGAATCTCGGGCTCATACCCCAGTGAAAACACTTCGACATTTCCCATCGACGTCGACATTGCGGGGGCTGAACCGAATATTGCGACGGTCCAGTCATTGCACCACTGTCTCCCCGTCAAAGTTTGTTGAACAGGATACATTCGATGATGTCAGTGTTGCTCCAATCCGTCTGAGAAAAATTAGCTTCCCATCATGGTCGAGAGTGAGCGGGACATTGAGTCAAACAATGTTGTACCAAGATTGGCAAGACGTGCAATTTCTGACATCAATACCCTCGATGTATCTCTCAGTGCCTCAATTGCCTGATGTTCCCTATACTGAAACAATCGTTTGTGTTCTCTCAAGTATCAGCTTGAGGAGCATTATTTCATGTTTCTGTCGATGACTTTATTAATTGGCGACATGCAAGGACTCCTCCGCGGTACACTAGCCTTAAGTTTCAGAGACGCAGAAGATTCTCTAATGTCAGTGGGCAAAGAAATTAATACATAGAGCTAGGTCTCGTGTTAAATAAGGACGACCTAAGCCAATCTATGTCGGGATTCAGTACTATTGCGATGTGGCATGCAATGATTCGGGACAGCAGATCATCGTATTGTTGAAATTATTCAATTGCGACTGCCGGAAGAGTCAAACACTTAGCAGTCAAAGAGCCAGTCAACCGGCCTCGTATGTCGCCCGTCAGTGAATGTGACAATGTTACCCGGTTAGACCCTTGAATGAAAACTGACTCGGAACAAATAGTGGTGTACGTCAATTCCGTCTCCAAGCGACTATCACTTGAAATAGGATGGTCGTCGCATCACGCACTGCCTTTAAAGATCTTGTCAAAGTCAAACTCGCTCCAGTAGACCTTTGGCTTCAATCCCGCCAGCTTCCACTCCCCTCCAATTCGGAGATAAGTATGCTGCATTAGAGCATGGCAGTGACCCTTGGCTTCAACAACCTTTTTTTCGGAACCGGTGTATCGCTGGTGAGCAGCGCGGAGTTGATGACTCCCCACAATGCGGTCTTCGGACACAGTCTCATACTTGGAAGCTCCGATGAAATGTTGAGAATCGACAAGAGGGTCGCCGACGAAGCCTGGATCCGAGACCATGGCGATGAAATCCTGTGCTGGCATGGCGTCCCATTTTTGGCCGGTCACTTCGTTGTAGTCGACCTTGTATCCCATTCAGTACTTACAGCTGTCATTTGTTGAGAGGTGGCACTCACGGTAAGTTCGGGAGCCAGGATCTTTCCCAATCGAGCCCAGTCCTAGACAGATGTTACCAATGTCAATGGGCCAGTACAAAAGCAGGCGCACATACCTTCGTATCTAAGCTCTCTGCCCATTCGAATGTTATAGCTGTAAATTGCAGTGCATCTGGCCGCGCCAACTGTGTCAATCATCAAAGAAACATAACCCTGTTCTCATATGTCTGCTCACCTGCGGGATCCACCTTTGGAGCACCCATGATGTTCTTGCAGGAGGTCCTTTGCTTTCTTAATTCGACAAGATATTGAAAGGAAATTCCTTGTAAATCTGGACTAGGAATTGAGAGTTACAATTGAGATTGGATGTCAACGTTCAATTAAATCTTTCCCTTTTACTATTCGGAACAGTCTACGGAACTTCCGCGACCGGCGATCTTGGCAAATCCAGCGCGGTTCTTTTTCCGTACGATAAAAGATAAGCCCGGTTGAGATAAGCGATAAGCGATAAGATGGCCGATATGAAATAAGTTAGAGGCCAAGCCGGAAGCAGTCAATGCCATTTCGAATTGATCGACTCTGGATGATATGGCATTTTACCTTCCCATGAATTGACATGTTCTGTATTGAGATACATACAGTGTCTTCAGGTTGATTGAGAACGACGCTCAAGATGTTGAACTGCCATCGCGCGATAGGTATAGACTCTCTTTAACTGACAATAACACTACCCTATACAGCCTGAAAATCTACTGCAACCGTACCATGAGACAGCGCTACTAGCAATTTTGAACTCTTGCAATTGAAGCGACATTGGATTTAAGATAAATTTAGCCATGCTGTTTATTGGAATCCGTAATCGCCCAAGTCTTTGCTTCTTCCTTTAGTAAGCCTCACTTTTCAATTCCCCCCTTTCATTTTTCTTATACCACTTTGCCTCCCTTGCTGGTTAGTGCATGCCGACTAGATCGCTACTTTCATTTGGGCTGCGATGTCATCTCATTTCAATCAGGGCTCAGACCATGTCTTGCACCTCGTATACGAATGGGGTAACGTCGGAGGGACATTTGCCGGGACTAGCATACCCCGGACCAGCAGCTCCAGAAGAACAGACTCGTCGTCATTGGGTCGCAAACGCAAAGTCTTTGGAGTATAAGTCTCGATCAAAGAAGCGAATGCATTTGTCAATCGCAATACGGATTGGGACAAGATGTAAAGTGCCTAGCCTATTGATTGGAACGGCAATCGTTTTGGCAAGGTTCCCCGCATGTCTGTACCTGGCACGGAGATCAGCAACAGCCTGCGTCTTCCATGACCAGATGACCTCAACTTAACCGGCATATCCTAAATGGGATCCGTACCTGAATAGGGAATGGAGACGCAATCCACAGGCGCTCGAATAGGGCCTTGGCTCCTTGGATGAAGTATGGTGTTTCGTTGGTCGAGACTTACACACACGCGAGAGTTTATCAGAAATGCAACTCTATCAGTTAATCATTTCATCATTAGAGGGGACTTGTTGCATTGCCCGCTAGTAAGTTCTGAGTCCTGCCTTTTGCAGACGGTCGAGCATATCATACCCCATCATATAATATGCCGTACCCTCCGGACTCTGCCACATTATACATGGCCTCACTGATTCACTGTAAATCGGTATCAGCCACTGGCAGCTGAACAAAATGGTCAAAGCCAACATCTGGGCCCTGGCACAAGGCCTGGTATTCCTCAGCACCTTTCTATCCACTTCTTTCGTCAAAGCAGACAACCCCATCGTCCAAACCCTCTACACCGCAGACCCAGCCCCCATCGTGCACAACGGCCGCGTCTACCTCTTCACAGGCCACGACGAAGATGCCTCTACAACCTTTAACATGCTAGACTGGCGACTCTTTTCGTCAGACGACATGGTCAACTGGCAACACCACGGAGTTCCCATGAGTCTGCAGACCTTCTCGTGGGCACGCGATAGAGCCTGGGCCGGTCAGGTCGTCGCTCGCAATGGGAAGTTTTACTTTTACGTGCCTGTTAGTATGAAGAGTAATGGACGTATGGCTATTGGTGTTGGTGTGAGTGATAAGATTGAGGGCCCGTATCGTGATGCTTTGGGTAAACCTCTTGTTGAGAATAATGAGATTGACCCAACTGTCTTCATCGACGATAATGGCCAGGCTTATCTGTACTGGGGAAATCCTGGCCTATGGTACATCAAACTCAACCAGGACATGATCTCTTACAGTGGTGCGGTCACCAAAGTGGAGCTTACGACCTCTGCTTTCGGTTCTCGTCCCAACAACCCTGATCGCAAGACCAATTACGAAGAAGGACCATGGTTGTACAAGCGAAATGGAATGTACTACATGATCTACGCAGCGAACTGCTGCTCTGAAGATATCCGTTACTCAACTGGTCCGACCGCCACCGGACCATGGACATACCGCGGTGTGGTAATGGCGACAGAGGGAAGAAGCTTTACGAACCATCCTGCCGTTATTGACTACGAGAACAAGTCCTACTTCTTCTATCATAATGGCGCTCTTCCTGGTGGAAGCGGTTACACGCGTTCTGTCGCCGTGGAAAGCTTCAACTATAACTCCAACGGGTTAATTCCCCAGATGAAGATGTCAACAGCCGGTGTCGCACAAGTCAAGCCTCTTGATCCATACAAGCGTCAAGAAGCAGAGACCATCGCATGGACCAACGGTGTCAAGACAGAAACGTGCAGCGAGGGTGGTCTGAATGTTGGATTCATCAATAATGGAGATTACATCAAAGTCAAGGGCGTCGCTTTCGGTAACGGCGCTAAGAGCTTCAGTGCTCGTGTTGCTTCTGCGAATAGTCGAGGCGGCAAGATCGAGTTGAGGCTGGGCAGTGAGGCTGGCAAGGTTGTTGGTACTTGCACGGTGCCTTCGACTGGGGATTGGCAGAGTTGGAGGACTGTTGAGTGTCCTGTTAGTGGTGCCACTGGGACAAGCGATTTGTTCTTGAAGTTTACTGGGGAGGGGTCTGATTACTTGTTCAACTTTAACTGGTGGCAGTTTAAGTGAAGATGCTGAGGGAGGCAGATGGGACAGGACTGGCGTCCTTTCTGGTTGAGGATTGGATGGATCAAAGTTTCATCCCAAGTATGCTCAATTCGCTATATGGGGTTTAACGGAGGGATATCTGACGATGTCTGCAAGGTGTACTGGACAAAGTCACATTTGGGTAATGTAATTAAAAGTGTGACTTTGTCCAATGCCCTTGCGGACATATTCAAGCGTGTCACCGTTAACGTACATAGCTTATATATAGTCTTAAAGTACATTCATTTTCCACTCGCTTCTAACTCATCAATTTGTTATCATCTCTATTTAATCCAAGTAAAGAATCCTCATCAATGTTGTTTCACTAGTGTGTGTGTGCACAAACATTGCATGCCAACCTGTTAATACGTTAATAAAGTAAAGGATAAATACTATGGTAAATGTAGACGCAAACATTGCTTCAAGGCCAAGGCCATGAACGCCAAGGGGGAAGACTCAGAGAACTGGCTAAGTTTAATGATGGTGTTGAGATCTGGAAGTATAGTCAAACTGAAACTGTGAAATGAACAGCTTTATGCTGATTACTGGAGGAGTTAAGTAGCCAGGACCTGTCATTTGATCACAGAGAAGGGTACCATAAAGTGTGCAAATGATTCCAATGCTTCATCCAGTTATTTCTCGATCTCACGAACTATATACAATCTGACAGGTGTCTCCCCAGTCTATCGGTTATCAAACCTCTCAACCTTGACAGAACCACCAAGCTTCTTAGTCGCAAAGTTGTGAATACTCCACCTATTGCCAGGGAAGAACTCCCAATAAGTACCCAAAGTCATGCGACTTCCCAAACTCGTCCAGCTGTTTCCATCAGTACTGTAGCTAAACGTCGCACTACCAGCCTGTCCAGGACGAATATCAGCATTTGCACGAAGATACACCTTTCGGAAAGAAACGTTGTCTCTTCGACCTGCCACGCTGCCGGTGGACTTGGTGCTCCAGTCTTTGTTCATGCTGACATCTTGAACCATGACGATGTTGAAACTGTTCCCTTCGCGTTCGACGCCAATCCAGGCTGATTGGTCGCGCAGGACTCCAAGACCTGTGCGGTCGCCGTCGGCCATTTGAGAAAAGTCGATGACGGCTGTGGCTTGGCCTTGAGGACCGCGGATGCGATGGGTGAGGGTATTGCGAGCTTGGTAGAGATCTTTGGTGACGGTGACGGTTCGGAGGGTCAGACCGTTGTTTACGGTAAACCCATTGGTGTCAGGGTTGTGGTTCCATTCCCAGTCAGGTCGGAGCTTTGAACCGGGGAAGTTGTCTGTGCCAATGGGACTAGCGACATCGCGACGAGGAAGAGGATAGTCGTAGTCACCCCAAGCACCGTTAACAGTAGTGATCTGGGGGAAACCATCGCTCTTCCAAGTGACTGGTGCGAGAACAGGGCATCTTCCTCCAGGATACATGTCCGAGAAACCCATGTACCACCAATCACCCTTCTGGGTTTGAACAAGACTTCCCTGGTGAGGAGATCCAGCCTTGGGTACATTGGACAATTTGAGTCTATCAGCAATGATGCGGTTGTCGTACGGTCCCCAAGGTCCGTTGGTGGACTTTGCAATGTACTGACCATCCGGAGGACGAGTCAAGAAGATGTACCAGTTTCCATTGCGCTGGTAGAAGCGCGCTCCTTCGAGTGTCAGAGGAGGTCTAAGCACAACCTGCTCCTTGACTTCACGAGTCATATCCTTGCTAAGCTGCGCAACATGAATATCATCACGTCCATACGCAACGTAGGGAGTATCAGTCTCATCGAAGTGCAAACCGGCATCATAGTAGCACTTGTTGATCTCCCCACCCTTCGTCCACGGACCCATGGGGTTCGAAGCGCTGTAAACATACGTCTTCGCAAAGCCACTGATACAAGCGACAAAGTAAAACTTCTTATCGCTTTCTCTGTATCTGAGCGACGAAGCCCAGATACCCTTCACGTAGGCGCGTCCTCCATTCTGAAGACTGTAGTTGGGAGACCAGTCGAGAACGGGGACGGAGTGGCCGATGTGCTCCCAATTGACCAGATCGTAGGAACGTAGAACGGGGGCGCCTGGGGAGTAGTGGAATGTCGAGGCAGTCATGTAAAAGGCGTCGCCTGCGCGAGTGACTTCATTGTCAGGAAGATCTTCCCAGACGACGGGGTTTGTAAATTTCTGAGCGGTTGTTGCTGCCAGGGAGGAGAGGAGGCCAAAGATGGCGCTCTTCTTGAAACCCATCATGTTGAGTAGTGTGATGGTTGGCCTTGGAAGAGTCGAAGATTGGACATCGACTATGGCTTTCTGTCTTGTTTATAGAAGAGTTGCTATTGCCGTCTAATTATATCATTGGTGGAGTTGGCATGAATATGATGTTTTGCCAATACAAAGCTTGACTCTGATTCGAACGGCAGTAGCTGTCCGTTTCTGGTCATTTCGTTATGCTGATTGCCTCCGATTGGAGGAGAAATGACACTGTTGAATCTGATGATCGATGCGGGGTACCGTGTAGAGTTCATCATTTAAATTCCCCAACTGCCGGTCTGGATAATGTACCCAGCGGGAGAAGTCTGGATGATTCCTGAAATTGCGGAGTGTCATTCGGTTAAAAGGCGATCGTTACATTTTGTCGTACGCTTTGACCTTGTCGAGCCACCTCCATCCAAGGGTCTGTGAGGTCATTCAACTATTCCTCCGCTTGCGGAGACATCCCCGAATAGCTCAGCTGGAGGTCATTCAACACCCATATCCATCGTTACAAAGTCTGTCAAATGTATTATAGTGTCTACAAGATCGCCATTCCTAAAATAACAGTCTTCAATTTGTCGCTGCGTGGCAAAGTGTGCATTCCCAAATTGATAGCAAGCGTCCGTTACATTAAATGGCTTGAAGGCTTGGGAATGTCTGAACAAATGCCTATTGGACCGCCTAACATTGAACATCCACCAACTCCACAACAAATGTACCCCATACGAACAAGGATATCAATTACACCAATGGACTGGACGCGAAAGCGGAGCGAGCGATATTGACCAATTTCGGCTGATTAGACTAGAGCGCGAGCTACGTTCTCGACGAAGGCGTCGGTCAAGGCTGATTCAAAATGGTGTCGAGATATGAAGCATTAAAAAACAAAAGGAACAAGATAAACAGGAAGAGAGAGAAAAAAAAAAAGTAGTTTAGACATACAATCAACCTCCATCATACTTCGTCATAACTCATTACCCTAATGATAAGACGTGAGGGTATCGTTTTTCGTATAACAAAGGCCATCACCATGTTGAAAAAAGTTGATCTATTTTATCGAAACGGCACTACCACTGCATACATGGCGCGGAAAGGGTACACGACTTACAATCTTTGCTTCGTATAGGACAGTAGCATAGCGTCAAGGTGAAAATGTCAGATGGCAGGAAAAAGAAAACCCGACCAATAAAATATCGAGGTTACTACCTTGACGTCTATTTTACAGAAGATACATTGTTCAGGGTCCTTTTTCAGGTGAAAGTTGGATGAGGTGAGATCACAGGGATTGCCGGCCGATGGGCTTATTACGATTCCAGTTTCAGTGAATGTGGGAGGTCTGATAAGATGACAATGTAGACTTTAATGGAGCAATTTTCGGATACTACCAGCATACCACTGTAATGTATAGCTCTTTGTGCGAATTTAAAAAGCTACATAGGATGATCTTGGTTGTAGTTTTGGAAATTTAAGTGCTAATTCCTTCTAAAGGATTCAGATTGTGAAACTCAACACAGCTTAGAACAGTTACTGTAAGAATGTCTTCCCTGTTGTCATTTTAGTATGATTAATTAAAGACCCTGAAGTAGTTCCTTTATCCTCAAGGTAATACTATCAACATGCCGCTCTGCAAATTGCACTAAATTGCCTCTCATAATCTCGCAGTAAATTTCTATCGCGTCTGCCTTCTTGAATAGCTGCACATAGAAACTCCTTAGCTCCAGTGTCATTCTCGTGTCTAACCTTTCGGAAAATCCATATTCTCGAGCCGCCCAAGCTATGTCAGGTACAGCAGACTCTACAGAGACATCGTCTAGTGCAAGGAAGTGACGCAACCTCCAAATGGACGGACGAGGTGTCTCTGATTCGATGAATCTGCGCAAACGATTGAGAATTCTGTATTCAGTAGGTTCATAAGTGTGTCGGGCCGTGAGCGCTGGCCAACACTTGTCAAATATGGCCATAAGCTTGCCTTTGTCCCACGCCCTCCAAAATTCGTCAAAGGTACAGGCAGGGTCTCTTTTCTTGGCAACCGTCGCTAAACTTGGGGAGCCAAGACTCTCTGCGTATTCCAGTTGTGATGTCGATCCGAATAGCATAGTGTTATACATACTGCCTAATAAGGCTTCCTCATGCCGGTCTCGGCACACAACGAAGCCAAAATCGAACCAAAAGCAGTCGCCTCGGTTCATTGGGAGTGGGTACTGATTGCCTATGCTAATGGAGTAGAATGCAAAGCAATGCATTTTCGAAAAAGGAGCCAAGTCGGTGAAGTCCTTGTTTTGGTCTTCAGGGGCTAGGTACTTCCTGGCTTTGGCCTGCATGTTTCGTACATGCGTCATGGGACTTGGTGCTTGGGCCGTTGGGTCATGACTGTCTGCTAACTCGAAGCGTTTGCGGTGCCTGAGGAACCAAGGGAAATAGCCTCCGGCGCTACTCTTCGGTAACTCTTCGAATTTTGCAACTATCTGTGCGACCAAGTATGGGTTTCCGCCTGGCTCCGACCGCCACTGGTGAAGTGTTTCACGCGAAATATGATCTGATTGGTAAAGTAAAAGCCCTTTGAAAAGCCCACACAGATGCGACTCTTCATGAACGCTGTGGCATCGATCAAACCAGTAGTCCTCTCGTACCTGGGGGTCTGTGGGAATCGTATCAGCCAGAACATCTGCAAAAAGGTAGTCTGCTGACGTGACTTGTCGCATGTTGCATTTAAGTAGGTGCGATAACGGCATTTTGCGTTCGCAGTTCTCGTTGCAAAATAAACCTTCTCGGCAGTGAGAGCATCGTCGAGCTGTTTCTTCGAGACACCTTATGCAAGTTTTCTTAGTACTTGTTAGGAGCGTCGAATTCTGGACTTCAAGTCTCGAGACGGTACCGTCTTCGACAGATTCCGACAGACTAATCAAAACCTTGCTTAGCATGTACCCGTAAATACTGGGGAGAGCAACGAGAATGTATTGAGAAACTTACTCCTTTTGGCTACCTTGCATACGATTGTTCTGAGCTCGTTGGCGACGGAGGTATTCGGATTTGGCGTAATCTTGTTGAAGGCCTCCTTGACTCATCCCCGGCATGGAAATTGAACTGCCGCCAATCGTGGATTCCTTGACCTCTGGCATTCTCCGAGGCGGTAGCATCGTACTTCCAATCAGCTCCTTTCTCATCCACGATATAACTCCTATTGCCGCCCTGTACAGCTCCTGTTGTTCATCCTTTCCGAGGCTGTCTCCGGGGGGAATAGTCCAGCTGTGATTATACAGCTTACCATGACAACCACGTGTTTTTAACCCTTGGCAACAGTCCAGAAACTTGGAACATAGCAGACAGGTATACCTGCTACAACCAATGTATTCAAATCTTTTTCCATTGACAATTTCATTGGGATGGCTATGAGCTGGATTTCGGCATGTACTTCCCAAGCCGGCGACTTGATTCGAGAAAAGTCGCTGGTGAGTTGGTTCTTGGTCCATTTGATCCTCCGGCTTGATGTTTTCATCAGTTTTTCGATCGCCGTATCGTTTACTTGAATGTTCAGTGCGTCCAGTGTTCTAGTTAGACTCCATTCTTCGCTAGAGGGTTTCTTTCCGAGCCTTGGTTTAACCACTGGAATAAGGAACAGGTCATCAAAACCGGAAATTTGACTCGCAGCTGCAACAAGGTCATAGAATGACATCTGGAGACGACCCAAAAAGCCGATTATCTGATGTAGCTTTTCGCCTTGTCGACCGAGAGCATGAAATTGGTCGACTTGAAATTGTCGATAGAGAGCGTAACTGAGGCTTACAAGACTACTGTGCCGTTCCAGGCCCGAGTCGCCATTGCCAAAAAATAACTGAGCCAAAAAATAACTGAGCCAATAGCTTCAAGGAGTCCTCGAATACAAACATAGTACCGTCGATGTCTAGGACAATAGCATTGCTAGGTAGCTCCGACGCGGGCCCTTGCGGAAGGAGGTGCGGGAAGCTTTTCATAATTCGCCGCAAATCGACGATGGTGGCGTTCAATCTTGTGGACTGGTGACAAAGTATTAAGTTCCACAGTGCATCCCTGTGCTTCTCAGTCTCATAATCTGCCAAATTTGACATTAGCAATAGCATATGAACACAGTGTCTGATTAAAACTAACCTGGAGCCATGGCGACACCCTTCAACGATTTACACAAGCTGTCTAAGAACGTAGACACTGCATCCCCTTCAACGAACCCTGAATTTATTGCTAAGAAGACCTTGACCTTATCAGGCCAGTGGAACATATAGCTGGCAACAACGTGACGAATTACCATAAACATAATTAGCCCCTTAGTCCTAAACGAAAACCGGGATGGCAATTTCCTAATCAGTAAGCCATGGTATAAAATACTAAAATAAGGAATATCAATTGCTAAACGACGCGAAGATAACTCTCAAATTGTATTACATGAAATGTGGGTGCGGTGCTGTCCGGTGCTAAAACAGTTTTCGTTGTGGTAGGCCTCCCACAGACTTCGCAGCAGAGGTGGGTGACGTATGCCACACAACATATGTGACGTATAGTGAGATTCATGGTAGTATTTTCGCAATGCATGAGTCAGAGACAAGCGCAGGCCATAATGTCAGCGGCGCCATTGAGGCACACCCAGGCTTGGGGTCGAGACTTGGAAATGGATGTGTGCGAACCCGGCTGGATCGTGTACGACATATCCCGTCACGAAGCAACGACCCCTCAATGAAGTGAAAGTGATCAAATCTTGAGAACAGTGACTCAAGCGAAGGATACATATATCAACGCTTAAACATCACCAAGCAAGTAAAGGCTTTACATAGTTTAGCCTTGATGGTTGCTATCATATTGAATTTATGGGATATAAAATAACACTGAATAATGAGAGTTCAAGTGTCTTCGTAAACTAAACGAATGTTCGAGCCACCGACGTGGCACTGACAAATCCAATTGATATGCAGCCACGGGAAACTATTAGGAAATATTGCATCTTGGGCGTTTTGACTACCGAATAAGGCAGCTGTTGTTTATGTAGTGCCACACATATGTGGCCACTTCGCCAATCGTATACTAGAAACGCTCCCCATGGCTATGCGGACCGAATCCAGCAAACGACTTGTCAACACGAAGCGCTCATAGCGGGTTTCCTTAAAGGTTGACGTTTTGCTCAACATTGAGTAGCTCATCACGAAAGTTTTCAGTCCTTAATAATTGCCCTTAGTTAAAAGGCACATTACTTTTACAGTGATCTGGTCTCGCCATGGCACCCAGCCTTATTACTGAGATCGATAGATGTGACATTGGGGATCCTACCATTTGCGCTACTGCATCGATTACCAATGTCAGGCATCTGTCATCCTACAATTGGATTGAAAGTCCGACTGCCACGATTGCTGTTCCAGGAATTCCACCTTTGTGGTCAGCCCCGAAGACTTCCAAGCAGCTGCAGAAAGACACGGGCTTATATTACATAAATCAGAACCAAGCTCGTTATCCGGATAGTCCGCTTGAGCCTCTGTTCCGCGCTTTATACCTCAAAAATCCTTCTTTCGATATCAGCTCTGTCGACGTTGTAACCGATCGAAACAACATCCGCAAGCTACTAGCCTTCATTAATCCCCGCTTGGACCCGGGTGATCCTGAGCCATTCACCATAGGGGTCGAGGTCATTGGCACGACCACACTGTTTCGCCGAGATGTGACGGCGACTACTAGGTTTATCCGGCCAGATGAGTTCCGCGGCTTTGGCCATGAGTTTGAAAAAGAATTCACCATCGAGCAAGTCAATAATAGCACTGGTCACCATAGAATCATCGCATATCAATTTGGTGGCTTAAGCCTTATTGTACGCTACGAAGCCGATGGTTATGTGGCTACAGATGACGATAACACCAGTATACCCAAAGCCGGAAGTTCGCAAGACAGCCCTCTGCTCGACATCATGAGAAATTTATCTTTGTCGTCAGCCACAGACATCACAGACGTCGAACCTATCCCTTCAAAATTGGTTACCAGGAATGAAGGTCGAGTGGTACCTCCAGGGTCAATCATTGAAATCAAAACCCGTGCAATTAGCAGACCGTTACCCATAGAGGATGTCGCGGCACAGCTCTGGGTGTCTCAAACTTCAAAGCTCGTGCGAGCATACCATCATCGGGGGAAGTTCCAAGTGCCTCAAGTCGAGGACGTCGAAGCTCAGGTCAAGAGATGGGAAGAGCTCAACCAGAATGACCTAAAGCGGTTAGTGTTCCTCCTCAAAACAATCTCCAACTTGGCAACGCAATCCGGCGGGAAGATTACCGTTAAATATGAGGGGGGAAGCAAACTGCTGCTTTATCAAGCCGATGAAGGAGACATGTTGCCTCGCTTCTTGTATTCTAAATGGGAGGGAAGCGGTCTTACGCAAGCGAAAAAGGTAGTGAGCGCAAATGAGGAAAGAGAAGCGTCAGACACACTCGGCAGAGATCAAAAGAAGACTATAGAAATGGCGAGAGCTAAGTATGGCGAAGGACCTTACTCCGAATTGATCAGCGTCGGGGTAGATAAGGGATTTCGACAGTTCTTTCGCCGCATGCCTTTGCAGCTATCCCAGTATCATCTACTTTGCGATACCCTCGATTCTCTTGCTATTGATGTTACTAATGGCCGCACTGTTCGTGACTTAATGAAGGACATGAGGAAAGGAAAGGATGATTGGGATCCAGAAGAGGGACGCAGGATTGAAGGAGTGAAAAGCGTGGCACGAGACTCGGCGTTTCGACTTTTATACGTGCTTCTTCAGTCGAAGGTTGCGGACACTAATATGGCATACAACGCGGCATTATTTGTGGTCTCACACCGTCGAGTATTCAAATTTAAAACTCGAAAGATGGTGAGGGAGGCTTTCGAAGAAAGTTGTCCAGTGTCAGCAAAACAGCGAGCGACTTTGAACAGGTGGTCTGTCGAAGAGTCCTTCTCCGAGAGATCAGAAGAAGACATGACGACAGAATCTGAAGACTTCTTTTTCGATTCTGACATTTCATACTGAGTATTGCCAGGCCCTTCACCTACGGATCACTATAATGGGAATGAGTTATTTGTTATCGTCCTTGAAACTGGGCCCTGGGCCCTGGGGCAGAGAAGGCGATGAGCCCGGACAAGGATTCGTCCGTTCTCAGACCATGGGTGACCAGAGCACCTGTAGAATGCAAATTTGGTTTGAGGGAAATATCCAGAATGAATACAAGTATTCTTTAACGCCCTATCCGCTGCGTGCAACCATCACAGTCTCTCTGGCGTGCACCAATAATCCTAACGGTCCTTAATCGAATCATCGGATAAGAGCACTAGATAGTGGGATCAATCGAAGTTAATCGACTGACCTGTCTTCGGATGCTTTAGGAACTACCTGACATCTTCTTGCGTCATGTATTATCTTTTTGCGTCCTCTACAATTATTATTAAAAGTAAAGATAAAGGTTGATAGCTTTTTAATAAACGGTATTCTTAGAAAGCTTTATTGAGTACGAATAATTTCAAAGGCTAAAATATAGTAAATCATCTTCTTTCCTCTATTATTTAAAGTCTTACTTTTAAAAGGCTTCAAGAGGTACTAACCTATAAAGAAACATCTAGGCCTTCAAGCAGACGAAACAACCCTAGAATATCTCATCGGTCCTGTGCAGGTAAATACCGATGAATGTACTCAACCTTGACCTTGACCTTGTCCCTATCATGCGCACAACAAAGCAAACAACAGTAAATAAGCCAAAGAACAATTACCAAACTCAACAACAAAAGACAAAGAAAGACCTCCATAGCAACAAACTTGATCAATCCACCCAAAGTAAAGGCAACATTACCAGGTCCATATATGTTTGACTCAGGCATACCAGCAAGTTCAATGATTCCCCGCGGACTTTCACGCATAGCGTACCCGACCATGACAGCACATCCAACAAACAGCATTGCATCAAGTAGAGCAAATGCGTAAAGCATCCAGCGTTGTAGAATCCCGCGTAGGAGTGTAAAGTAGAATACTGTGAGGATCATGATGACGGCGGAGAGGATGGTCGAGATAACGCAGAGACCTGCTGCACCTTTCATGAGATCTCTTGGTCGAGATGGATCGACGAGATCATCTTGTATCTTTGCAAGTGCGCTTGTCCAAGGCGCCATTTTCTTCTTGACAAGTGACTCAATTGCAGTATCGCCAAGGTGAGCTTGGATGGAGAATTGGATCATTTCTTCGACGCTGAAGACGGGTGGGAAGGCTGGCTTGCACGACACAGACTTTTTATCTTCGAAGAGACCTCTGGTCTGAACATCGATGCAAATGCCTAAGAAAATGATGTCTTAGTACAAGACCAGGCGTATGATGTAGATGGGAAAGACTTACCTGAGAAGCCCCAATACCAATACTCCGGAAGCTCAGCCATTCGAAGCTTGGTGGGGGAGATGCCGGTTACGTTGGCAGTGGCATTGACAAGTTCGGCACTTCCAACTTTGAACAGGTGAACGGGTTGGGTATCGGGTGAAGCGCAGCTGACAAGTACAACGATGTTTGCTATAAAGCCCACTTGTGCAGACGTTAGCTATTCATTTCTGTAATGGGCATTTGAGAATAGACATACTTAGGATGGTCAGCATGAACCATATCATACCAATTCTGGCCTCGCCGACGCCGATAATGCGAAGAAAGAAGTTGTTGTAAGACATTACGCGACTCTGTATCTACTAAAGCTGAAATTGCAAGTGTTTAAAATATCTAAGAAACGACTGTCTGAATAAACGAGCGTGAACTGAACGAATGTCGATGTGGTGAGTGTCAACTTGAAGCTGCAAATCCAATATCTCTAGCAGGACATCAATCCCATTTATAGTCAATCTCCCCATCGCCAAAAATCATTCTCATCCCAAAATAACATTTTAAGATTTTACGGTTATTTTGAAAGTGCTGCAGGTACGATCGGCAGTGTAAGCGCTGAGGCTGAACAAGCTCGTTTGCATTGGTCAACATTTCGGTACTTGGCCTCAGTAATGCGGCCTTGACAAGAAGCTGAATTTGCGGCTGAGAATTGCCAAGCTGTCATTCGGTAGTGAAGCGCTATGTGTCTTGGCGAGAATTGCATGCTCGGGTACGGCTTGGGTTGTTGGTGGTGTTTTCGCATACAGACATCCACGGCTTAGTTGATTGGGGCCATCTCGTACTTGCGTGCATGTTGCGGTATACAGAAACATTACCCTAGCGGATTGATCTGTACTCTACGCTACCGTTGGGCGTTCAGAATTATGCAGCTACTATTGAAACGTTGTTAGGTTACCCAGTGGCGACGAGACCTACGCGCTCTGGTGATGCCTGCAGACCGCCATGGTAGCAAGAATAAGTGGATTGAAGGTTGCAAGATCAATTCTCACATAACCCTACTACCATGTTTACAGCACTTCCATAATTTACTGAAAAGTTTGAGTGTACCCGTCAATTGATTCACTATCCTAAACTAAACTACTACTTATCAAAACCCCATTCCAGTCAATCATTTCTTAACATGACCTTCATCAATCTGAACAGCTTGACCTTCAATGTCCCCAAGCTTCTCACCCATAGCCTGCTGCTCCGCGATCTCATCGGCAGGGATCCTGTCAGGCGTGGTATTGACAAGCATGATCATTGGCAGCAGCGAAGCGCCGAGAAGAGCAAAGGTCACGCAGCTAGAGACATCAGTACCACTCTCATGCAGGATAAAGGAGGGGGAAACTCACAAGCCAACCAGAGGATCACTCTTCGTCTGAGTATTCATACCATACGCGATGGCTTGACCAATGGCCTCAAGACATCTAAAAGCAGCACCATGTCGCACATTCTCTGCAGCAAAGTTAGTCACAGAATCTCCACTTAGACTGCTCACGTACCTTGTGCATCTGTAGCAAAGGAAGACAAAAGCCAGTACATATAACTCTGCGACAGTGGTCCTGTAGTCTGTACAAAGAAATATGGCAAGAAGGACGTCGCGAATAAGCCATCGTCCCAGTCAATTGCACCAGGGTCATTGCGCTTGAAGCGAACTTGCATGATGATAGACCAGATGTATACTCCCACGTTAAGAATGACGACGGTGTACAGACCGATTTGAGCGCGGCGGCGCTGGGCGAGTTTCTTGGCATCTAGGATGAAGCCGAGACCGAAGCAGCCGATACTGGGATGGGTGAGTAGGGGTTTGTAGCTTAAGGGTGGTTGACTTACATGCAGAAGAAGGGTGAGATGAGAGATGAGAGAGCTCTTGCGCGGACGGTAAAGTAGATTCCGAGGTACGTTGACCAAGATCCACTGCCATGCCTGTTAGTCACCTGTACGGTATCGAGAGGAGATGCTGTCTTACCTGTAAAAGAAAGACCAAACAGCCCAGATAGAAGACAGAACGATGAGTCTGGAAGTCATGGTCTTGGCGATACGTTTGATCTCCAATTTGGTGGAAAGCGTTTCAGTAGTGACAATCTTGGTACCATCAGATCGAATGACGTGTTCGAACGGGGTAATCATGAACGCAAATGGAAGGCTGGGCCTCTGTTAGTCTCTCATAGCTAACTGGGAACTTATGGTACTCACGCCAGACACTCAATGATGAGAAAGGCGATGTATGTATCTGGTGTAACTCCACCGCTGACACCCTTCTCGTTGTTCTTGGAGAGACTGGCACAGTATTAGCATGAACGGAAATTTGTGAACGTGGAATAACTTACTTAATAGCGCCACCAACAAGCTGTCCCAAGTTTCGCGACACGATCCACAAGGCTAGGTATTTCCCGCGAGCACCAGATGGCGCAAGGGTCATGATGGCACCGGCTTCCGCGACATACCAACAACCGGTTCCGACACCGCTAATGACACCACTGAGGATCAGATACTACCCGGCTGTTAGCAATCTTACGTTTTAAAGGTTTTGTTGACTAAACGTACCCATTGGTTGCCAAACATGCTGTTGCAGTAGTACGCTGATCCCTCGATGGGGAAGGACATGGATCCGATGACGAGCGCCCACTTGACGCCAAGTTTGTTGACGATGGGACCACCCATGCAGCAGGCTAAGAAGAGTCAGGCATCATCTCCTCGCTTCTCACTAGATGCTACTTACTGAAAGCCAGAGCAGCATATCTCAACGCCGTAGAGATGTTTGACACCTGAGGCGTAGCAAGGCCACCACCACCCAATCCAGCAATAGCATCAGACATAGCAGGACCACAAAAGGCCTGGATACTCAGGAGTATCATCTGCGTCAAGCTGTGCCGCCATATGTACTTCCAGATGGGAACATCCCTCGTAGATGACATATCTGCTGCTCGTACAGACGCGGCTCGAGTGTTCTCGGGAGAAGAAACAGTGGTCTTAGAATCGGCCATGATCAATTGAACAAAGACAAGAAACTGATTAACAGTGCAAAAAGAAGGGAATTTTATGATCTTTATACATCTAAACTGGCGTCAACCTTATCATGATTTCCCCACGGGGTCATTCTCCTTGTCCCCCGCTTGAGATTGTAGAGTGAAGGTCCAAGCGATGCTAGTGTGGTCGACCAATCATGCATGTGCCGCTTAACCTTCCCCGCGGGGTTTAGCGCGGACGTTATCAGTCAAGAAGGTCCAGCCGAAACGAGATATGACTCGTGATATGATAGCCAGGAAACGGCTCCGCGATAATTGCCACTATTGATTATTCGGTGTTTGTCAATTGGATGGAGGTTCCTCGGCATCGTATACTTCGATACAAGTCCAATGGTAATGCATGATTGTCGGTCCTCTTCGTCTAGTACAATTTGAGGCACTAATTCAGACGTGATTTTGATAAGAATCATACGTTGACATGTTCTCAATATGCCAGATGACAATAACATCTAGGGTCAAATGACTGTGAAGCGATGGGAGAGAGCATTTTTAACATTAAAAATATGTATTCGTTTCGTCGTTGACGTCATTCTCCCACTGACTTCCCTTTTCCCATAAGCGATTGCAATAAACAATCAGTCGCTGGACCTTGGCTTACTACCACTCGCTGCACCCCGCTAACTGTTATAGCTCGGCTTTCAATTAGACCTCGCGGATAGCTCAGCCAACGCACAATCCTCCCCTGCTCGCAACTCATGAATCGACTGTGGAGTCCTGTTACTAGTAATTCTCGATAAGGAAATGGCGTGCAATTCTGATTTGTTCGATCCTTCTATGTAAGTAGCCGGGAGATCCAGATTCCTGTCTTGTACAGTGGGAATCAGTCCAGGCTGCTCCTTATCTGTACACAGGGGTCCAGTGGTAGTGATGTCTGTATCGGGTGCGCGTCGGGTCCATGAAATAGTTAGTCGAGGTAGCGATTGAAATTTCTTTCTGAAGCCTGGCTGTGAGGTTTCAGGATCATTTCGTTTTTTCTTGCCCATGCGGAACGCTAGTATCAGACTACAAACAATGATGATCAAGATACCAATCGATCCAACGACCGCACCGGCGATCACACCTGCGTTGGGTGGTTTGTTACTCGGCGTGCCGTCAACCGTTCCAGAAGGGATGACATCCTCTGTTCCTGATTTATCCCAGCTGTCGGAGTTAGTTGGCTCGCCTCCATCTGATGAAGCGGCAGTTGAGTCAATGGAGCCTTCGTCTCGACTCGCAGTGGTCTGTGCCTCAACGAACCCTAGAATGAAGTCTCAGCGTTGGTGTCGAGGTAGGGTAAATGCTTTGTGACTCACATGATACTCCAGTATCCATCCAAAGTGTGCTGATATGTTTAGGTATGCCAAGATCGTCATTGCAAGTAATTAGCCACCGACCTGCCCAATCGACTCCGCCTCTTGCGCCGGTCAGGTATTGGTATATCTTCCACGTGGAGCAACCATCCGAGCTAATTTACATTTTGTTAACCAGTATCTGCCTGAATGTGAATGGGACATGGAAGCAATACCATTCTCGGCTGCCAGTTAAAGGTGTAACCCTTGTCCTCTCCCCAGCAGCAACGACCGAGTCCT
Organism: Fusarium scirpi; assembly: GCA_004367495.1. Classification (NCBI taxonomy): domain Eukaryota; kingdom Fungi; phylum Ascomycota; class Sordariomycetes; order Hypocreales; family Nectriaceae; genus Fusarium; species Fusarium scirpi. The sequence goes on along the minus strand of QHHJ01000017.1, from coordinate 334,784 downwards.
TTTGGAACATAGTATAGAGTAAAGTTTTCCCATTGCACGATGTGCCAGCTGCTAACACGGGAGCACGAGTACCCCTTGCAGAATAGCATAGAGCATACGCTTCGAAGGAATTGACATAAGCTGCTGGATCAAAGGTTGATTGAGGACAGGCAAACGATGTAACTGAATAGTTTAGCCACACGACACACGTTTTTGGAAATATGAAACTCCGGACGTCTTACTTGTTCCATCGGCTGATGTATAGCCAATGATAGCTTGATCCTGAGCCATTGCTTCTTTAACCTGTTGATCGAAATTTCTAAATGACAGCAGATTCCAGGTTGCTATTAACACATGGAGAAAGTTTGGGATTTGGAGCACAATAAGGAGTAATGCGATGGACCTATTATAGATTCTGTCGCGAGGGGACTTACTTGAGTGGCGCAATGCCAAGAAATCAAAGCATCTCAGCTGGGCGCACTCTAGGCCTTAATAGTGAGAGGCGCTTCTTGGCACCGTACAATAGTGCGCTTAAACACAGTCTCAAGCCTATAATATCTGTTGAATTGCGCCTTCATATTTCAATGTGGACACTTTCTGATCTACGTTTTATGTAACCAGAATTGTGACCAACGTGGCTTGAGGAAAGGGAGGCAAGGCAACAAGGTATCGGAAGTTGAATTGAGGGAGGCTCCAAATCATCTTAGCTGCCATTTGAATGCATCTAGCCTTCTTGACCCAATCTATCAAAAGCAGTAGTGCCTCGTGAAAGCAGATCATCGTTGTAAGTATTGGGACGATTCGGCAAGGATGGAACTTCTTCCTGCTCAAGGCTACGACCTGTTGTAAACATAGCCGCATGAAAATACCATTACTATGATGGGAACTTATCATTTGGGCCGATGGCTAGCCATGCACCAATAGAACTGAGGAGACAATATGTGAGTTGCCTCAATGTGCTTCTCCACCGCACCCGTACGAGATCCCGCATGATAACAAACCAATACATTTATTCTTATATTTATATAACCACTGTGTTATTATGCTGTGTTATTTTTCGCACCTCACAGGGGGTCTCGTGTGTGCCTCAACCTCAACTACGAGGCTTCTTGCGTGGTGTTGTTGAAAACTGAAGATTAAAAGGTTATTGTGTTACCAATTACTGTGCTTTATATAGATACTACTGTATCTGCTGTGTTATCTCTATAGGCTCCACTATAGGGTAGTTGAGAGTACCAAAAGGTTATACGTTATAGTTATATAACACAGCTGTGTCATATGTATGGAAGAATACGAAGTTTTAATCTGTTCTTTTTTGTTTCTCCATGTCTTTCGCTCAGTCATTCGGTCAGGAAATACTCTAATAACTGTGCGCTTCTACAAAAGGAGCGATGTGTATAAGAAATGTAGCTTAGCATAGAGGATTCCGTAGTCATCAAACAAATGCTTGGGTCCCACTTGTGAGAAAAGGTATTTGAGTGTTACAACCGAGAATCTACACGTCAAAAGGACAGGGTTTAATAAAACAGAATGCGAATAACAATCTGGAGCCGAATCCACGCAACGCGTTACATAAGTCTTTATGTATTAATAGCATGACCATTGACTCAAAGTGATAAAAGCGTCAAATGAAACAAAGATATCTTCATGTAATTGATGAGGCGTTCTACGAAGCTTTCAAGTGTTCCTTTGTCTTTTCAATGTTTGCTTTCCATAGTTCCGGCGACTTCGTTTCCCTTGGCCTCCAGACATACCATCTTGGAACTCCTTGGCAAGATATATCAGACCCCTAGCTTTCTCTTCTACAAGTGCACTGGCCTCGCCTTTGGCTAAATACCCTGCTAGCCAGTCATTCAACGTTACGTTTGGGGGATGAAGATCCGCCCCTGCCTTCAAGAACTGTTCCGCCGTCTCCAGTACTTCCAGCCTATCATCGTATTCCGGCACGTCGGCACTTTTATGCCTGGATAGCCATGACAGCCAGGGAGTCGTATTCCCAAGGCCCAACTGCTCATTAGGATCACATCCTAATGAAAAGAGGATCTGGGCCATTTCGGAAGAAAGAGAACCGTTACATACAACGGTGTAGAGGAGTGGCTCACAACCACACGCATCTCGGTTGTGATTCGCTAAGGTCCTCAGAGAAGAATAATTCTCCTTGACATAGTTAATAGCACCGCCCTCAACAGCGAGAACCAAGGCAACGACAGGCTGAAGGGAATGGGTATGATGCATATTGGCAAGCGAAAGCCGCTGCAAAGTCCTCTGGTTCGTGACATTGCTGACACGGTTATTGAGCTCCTGGCTTGAAAGAGTGTCGAGAAACGGCTGGAGGTTTTTAAAAAAGTTATAGGAGTTATCGGGCCTCTGGAGATCCGACAAAACTCCCCAGCGCAGTCCTTCTTTTAGAAAGCGTGAGACTTGATGTTCATTTGGAGACTCCAAGTGTATGCTTTGCGTTGCAAGATGCAAACCATATAGCGCCAAAGCGGTGGCGTCATCAAATCCGTCATTTGGGGATTTCAGGCAATCGAGATCCCAGACAGATTCGGTACTAAGGAATTCAAAAACGGTGCGGTGCATAAATCTCACTCTCGAATCCATCAATACATCATGGCCAATCCCAAGCCACGCACCGCATATGCAGTAAGAATCGTTTTCAGACGCCCATTTCCGCCTAGATATCTCTAGAAGACCACCGCACCGGCTTCTCAATCGCCCCTCCAGCTCTTCGCAGAGTTCACGTTTTTCTTCATCATCCAAAGGCCCAAGGCGAACTGGAGTCTTATGGTAATCGTCGACAAGTGCAAGGCCAAGAGAGCACATGTCTTCTTGGAAGTATGCTACGTCTCGTTGATGGGTATAGAATAGCTTTAACAACCGTGAGCCTTGTTCTCTGTGACGCTTGACGATTCTTTCGAGCATATACTGGAACATGTCTTCGAGCTCTTGCGGGAGTTCATTAACGCGACGCTGGAGTTCGTAGATGCGGTCGTGGTCAGCAAAGCCACTTAAAAGGGATCTGCAAGCAAGAATCACCCATAGAAACACTCCTGCAGCCTTGTCGGTGATATCGTGAATTATTTGGCCAACTTCCTCTGGATGTCGCCTGGAAAGCTTCTTCATGTAATCGTGCTTACCAACAAGATCTTGGACGTATGTAGAGATATCCCTCCGCGTTAATTCTTGGAGATGTAATGTTGGTAAGCCGTTAAAAGCAGCGCAGCACTCGGGAATTGGGCGGCTTGACACAATGATCTTGACGTTATCGTGGGCAGCAAGAAGTTTGATGAGTGCAATTCCCTCAGTGTAATCGCCGACCAATTCGTCCAGGCCGTCGATGAAGAAGCAAAATTTGCCTAGATTGCCAATAGCTTTAGAGACGATCTCAAACGCGTACTTTGTCTCAGCTGGGGATGGCAGAGAAACTTCTTCGTGTGTCTTAGAATTATCACAAAGCTCTTTCCACATGCTTGGTAGGGCATCAGCAATAAGAGACCTGTGATAAGACAAGATCTGAAATAGGAGGGCTCTAGAGAGACCTTCGTACGACCTTTGCTCATTTGAGCCAAGGTGCGAAAAAAAGAAGTTGCATATGTAGTATGGGGCTTTGTTGGTCCATAGCGAAAGAAGTCGACGGGTCTGATCTTGTGAAAAGATATACTTCATCAGTGTGGATTTTCCACTTCCGGCCTTACCGCATACCCAATAGATTCCTGACCTGAACTGAAGCCATCTCGAGAAGTCGTCCCATGGAAGATCATCGTCGAGAGGTTTGAACACCCATTGCATAGTATCAACATGAGCGTTCTCAATGCTCTCCCTTCTGTCATCCAACCTTCTGTACCATAGCTTGGCCAATATGTGCTCGTTCAGTGTTGGTCTTAGCGCACGTCGGGTTGACTCAGCAATATCATCCTGAAAGCCAACAGATGCTTCTAGCAGAGACTTGAGTTGTGCCAAGCCTGTTATCGGCTCAAGGTCCGAATCCGCCATGAGCTGCATGGCTGCGTGGTCATTTGGAGGTGGAAGAAGCTGATTAAGCTTGGTGATTAAATCACCAAGTTGTTGGATCAACACCTCAAACTTCTGTTTGTCAGACACAACCCAGCGCACCTTCTTGCCTAAAGTAGCAGCCTTTTGTCGACCATCGGCCCGTAGCTTGAGGTTCTTAAAGTCACCCATGATCTTTTGCATTCTTGTGTCACTGATCCTTGACTGAAGGCTGAGTCTATTCACAGTAACGAAGCCTGCTTCAGGGGCTTCGACAAGTCCATGCCGCTGCTGTAGTCCTGAAGTGTCCGAAAGTAGTAAGGCAATTCCACCAAGGGTCCGATTGATGAGATCTTGTGTTTCAGGGATATCCAAGCGCTTATCGTAATCCGGCTTCAGAAGTTTAACTCGATCTGCCCACTGGAGAAGTAACGTTTTCTCAATGTCGAATTTGATATCAAGGATCTCGTAATCGCGACCGAGATGACGTGAATCCGTAATAAGGTTAAAGAGGTCGATCGTGTCCTTAAAGGCCCCAATAACACCCACTGCACCAATGATAAGACTAGCAAGATCAGCCATTGTGAAAGGTGGTAATTGTTTTTCTCTCGTTGTGGGGCTGGCTGCGTGAGATGAGATACCGCTGACGGAAAGTTGCGCCGGAGACTCCAGCAATGCCAGGAAGGATTGGATGTAGAGAGTCTAGGTAAGAGACAGGAGTAAGCTTATTAATAATGCTGAGAGGCTTAGGCACCGAGAAATTTCAAAACGCCTACTCGGGCAGCAATTGCACAGCCTATAAGATCTTCAGCGGTTACAATGCATATCCCACTGAACTTTAACGAATCAGATAGTAGATACTCCACTTTGCTTCTTAATTTACAAGACAGCCACCCGGAACAACAGCTGTACACAGCAAGAGCTAACAGAAAGTATATTCTTTAAAACTTTATCTTATTGTGTATGCTGAATTTACTTAATCCCTAAATATACTAAAAGGCGGAAAGTTATTGATTCTTAAAAGACTCTTAGCATTTACGTCTTTGTTACTGAGCTTAGATGTCGTCTCCGATCCCTTCACATTGTTATTTGTCTTCAATCATCGCGTTATCCGAATTTACCTAAGTTAACGCACAAGCCAACCATCTCATTTCAACCTGAAGATAGTTTTCACCATGGATTACTCTTTTCAAGCACTATGACTCCAATGCCCACACGAGACCTTTTTGTTTTGCCTGACCCTACCCTAATATTAAGTTTCAGCTGAGCATAAAATGCAATGCTTCCATCCGGCCTTTTCCTCTTCCATCCAACAACATTAAGCACAGAGGCATCAAGCCTTCATACAGCTCGACGACCTAAACTAAACCATCATGCACTTCTCATATCAAAATGTCAAAAGAAGACGGGCAAATGCCCCTCCATATCGTCTCAGCGCGCTTTCGTGCAGCAACAAGCCCTTTACGACGCCTCCCTCTCGTTATGTCCTGTCATCAGCACGGATTACAAAGCCGGCTTGGTGAAAAACTTGTCTGCGCCATCCACGCTCGGGCAGAAGATATCCTGGAAGCCCTCAAGCTTGTAAGGAATGAGGACGATCACGAAATTGACATCGATATTTGGGAGACAAAGCATTCTCCTTAGACGGCGGCGCCCACTATCATGATCTATTTCAAGGTGTTCCCGACAGACCGCGAAGTATTACACAAGGCCACCAAGCAAAGCGCCGAGTTTGCTCGGGACAGCTCTGATGAGCCATTTTGTGTTGAAATGATTGGTCAGCCACTCGTTTGGACTATAGCTTATGGGCCCGTGAGAAATCGCCCCGATTTACTTCAATGCTGGGACAAGATGCGGGTCCTGGTGTACGAGCGCCTCGAGGCTCACGAGGCTACCAGAGGTTCCATGACTTCTATAAGTCTATTCCACTACGGCACGAAAAGGTTTTATGGAAATAATCCTGTTACAATTTTCATCACGGTCGAATCTGACTCACAAGAGGTTGGATGGCCAGACGTCATCAATGATATCGAGAGGAGCCTAAAGGAACATCAATTACCGGATCTCTACATTCATATTGAGCACAACATTGGCTTTTACTCTGCGCCTCCGTCATTGCTGGATCTGGAGGGTGAACGTGCTAGGAACAGACTTGGCCGCGGGTCTATCGAGGATGATTACAACAAAACGGTAAACTTAGGTGAGGTGATAGGCCCTGCCAATTTCGTCATGAGAGAGGATTGGACCGAGGGCTATCCAGGGCACGGCAATTTAGGGTGTTATGTTGAAGTCAAAACAGCGCAGGGCACCTGGGAGAAATATGGGCTCACAAACTATCATGTCGTGCGTGGTGCCTTCCCAGGCTTCAACACAGCAGTTAACAGCAAACAAACGGCCCTAGTTAAACCATCACCTCAGTCAGCTCTGCTTGTAGCTGATGAAAATGGATTACTCCCTGGGTCACATGAAGCTCTATACTCGATGGAGAGTCCCCCACGATCAATGCATGACTACACTCTTTGGATTGCGCAGAAGGACCTCGATCACATCAACGATTCGCTGCAACGACTTCGGGTCAATCCGTCCAACCACCCGGATGAAGATGAGACCTACAGACGTGTAGAAGGCTACAAGGTTGAGCTGGTCGAAGCGGTGGAAAAGAAGAAAGATTTCTTTTACTTTTATCAACATGCTATGGGCGAAATCTTTGCTGCTTCTGGCTTTAACGAAAGGACGACCGAAAACGGCAGACTTGACTAGGCATTGATCAAGGTAGACGAGGGTCAAACCGGCACTAACATCCTGCCCGATAGGTCGGCTTGGGCAAGGCCTGTAGGACGGACCTGGGACACTCCTTTCTTGACGTTCGGCCGACAACTCAAGCCCCCGGGCAATCAACCCGGCCCGAGCGAGAGCATCAGCCTCGAGAACCAAGTTCAATGCGAAGAGGCGTTCAAATACGGAACTACGACTGGTCCAATTCGGGGGAAATTTCACATATTCAAGACCGATGTCCAGTTCAAGGATGATCAGCACGTTGGCGAAGATCCGTTGTCTAGCGAGTACCTCTTCCAAATGAAGAGGGAAGTAAGGGATGAGCCGTTTGCTGGATCAATTGTGTACGATGAGTGGGGATGCGTTCTTGGGCTCTTATCTAGAGGTCTTCGGCCTCAGAGGGCAGAGGATTTTCATGTGTACGTGACTCCGATTGAGCATGTGTTTAATCACATAAAGGAGTCTTCGAATGGAAGAATCGTCGATGTCCGTGTTGCCGAGGAACAAGTTGCTTAGAAGATTCTTAGAAGACTCTTTCAATATCTTGGTAAATGGTTCTCTCATTCTTAGATGTATTTTAGGCTAGCCTTAGACAGTACTAATTGTCGTTTCCCTCAGCAGAGCATCGCATCATAACTCACGGCATAGCCTTTCGCCTGGGCTTTGTTTAGCATAACGTTTAAAAACAGTAGCTGCACAACCAAAGGTGTTGTTTTGTCGAGTACGCTTCGCAGTCTTCCAACCTGTTATCATTAAAATGTAAAGAGAACTTCGCTGTTTACAAACGACCTCCAATCAACAATCGTACCACCATCAGATAAGCTTTGCAGATATTTAGACTTTCCACAGGGCATTATGGCTTCTTTGCCTACCCAAAACCTTCTTTTTTTTTGTTTTTACCTTGCTCTTATATAAGGTTCAGGCAGGCTACAGAATGCCCTTCTTTTTTTCTTTCCATCCGAATTTGTCCCTCTTCTTTCCACCAACATTAGCTTTTCGCTGGCGTTCGAAGGAGGAAAAAAACTTTGATACTCTGTACCTCCCTATATATTCACTCTAGCCTTCTATCCTTCCCAACCAAGAAACGCACAAAACCGCGGCACCAGCAGCCAAAGCACCCAAAACCAGCATTTGCAACCCTTCAACAACACAACCTCTCACCTTGTCATACTCCGCGCTCAACATCCACTTTTTCCCAGCTCCAAAGGTGAATAGCACAGCCAAACACAGGAAAGTACTCAGTTGTAGTCCTGATCCGACTGTACTGGTGAAGAAGTAGGGTAGAAGAGGTATGATGCCACCAACTGCGTAGCCGAGTGATATTGAGAGACCAGAGGTGACTGGTGAAGTCGGATGATGTGGAAGGTGCAATATACTTTTGTTGAAAGTTTCAAGGCGTAAGATAGTTCGTTGAGGGTTAATTGCGGTTCCTTGTATTGTTTCCAAGATTGAAGTAATCGTCAACGGGGGAAGATCCATTGGCTCCAAGTGCCGTCGCACAAGATCATCAATCCTCGCATGCAGCTTTTCCGAATCGTCAACCATGCAATCCGTCTCGCTGCTTCCAGCGCAGTCACTGTGACCATTCAAATTTTCGTCGTCCGGTGAATCCGTTATAGAAGGAACGCACTCATCCCGGGCAGCAAGGTATCCTCCAATTCCCATACTGATGCTTCCAGCACACAACTCTGCCAACCCACCAGTTATGACAGTATCTGTCTTACCCAGCGAACTAAGCCCTGCTGTTAGAGCGAACGGCACGGTAAGGCCATCTGAGAAGCCGAGTGTGAAATCGGAGAGGAAGCGCTTGAATGTTGGACTTTGGGATGACATCATGTTGAGTGACTAAAGTGCAAACCGTGGAGGTGCAAGGTAGCGACAAGTCTTTTCTTGTTCTTCTTCTTCTTGTGACTCCCACACAAATACTGTCCTGGCGACAGAATCATCAAGTGGTAGCGACAAGTTAATGGTAATTTTCAGAAAGAGTCAATTACACCGAACGCTCATTGTTCAAAGGTGGCACATCACCACGTGTCTCAGATCGCTAACCAGAGCCTTCGCAATTGAGCTGATCCTATTCGATAACAAAAAGATAATGTCGGCACTTTCTGCCGATGCGATGCCGTTATTTCCGTGCGCCATTTACATTGTTGACTTCCATAAGCACATGCGATAATGCAGCGGTTTAAGTGGCTGGCCGCTAAGTTGCGATCACAGAGCGCTAACAACCGAGATGGGGCTCACCATCCATGGCGCCGGCTATTGGGGCTGATCTGCCACTGATATCCACCAGCCGTTGTGTATGGACCGTGCAGTGAATCCCAGTCGCGGTATCTGGACGCCAACTGGGGCGCACCCTAGCCGCCGTGCCACAATTGACAACATCCGGGGTCCCAACATGCGGAAATGACTTGAAGGACTTCATCGGCCCTTGCATTGTTGTTACTTGCGAGATTTAGCAACTACGAAATTGTGCAGGGACTTTAATCAATTCTGTAACAAAACACTTCAAGGATAATCACGAGACGCATGTGTTAGGAATCGTCCATCGGTCGGATTAATATCTCCGGTTGGCTGGGCAACGCATCGCATCCTACACGGACGTCTCGTTGTTCTGCACATAGCATCGGGCCGCGACTTGGCGATCTACGATATGACCTTGGCAAACTCCACCTTTGGGTTTAGTGACGGTCACTAATTTTCTTGGGAAAAAAAAAAGATAGTGACAGAATACCTGTAACGCATACTTTATTAAACAACACTATCGATCACACAGCTTTGCTAAACTTCATGACTTGCAAGACAACCATAAGCTGCTGATAAATAAAGTATCTAAACAGCTATAGAGATGGTCTGTCTATGTATCATCTGTCTATACTAAGACACTCTACTTCTTGACAGGCTCATAACCCTTAGGAGGATTCAATCCATCGTCAACCTCAATGACATCCCGATAATAACTAGGCGCATCACTCCCCTTCCACTCCTTCTTAACACCCTCGAAAACCTTCCTCCCCGAGAACGTCTTCTCCAAGTCCAAATTCGGCGCAGCATACCTCTTGTTCCCACCAGCAGTATTAAACGGCCCCGCATAAGAAGCATTCCAGAAATATTTATCCATCGTACCAGCCTTCCATTTCCTCAATTTGTCACCAGTCTTTTTCGCAACGAGATCGAACACATTTGCGCCAACGTCCCACCGGCCGAGGGTGTCGAGATCCCAGTTTGCTTGTACGGTTGACAGCTCCGAGTAGTGGTTGTAGAAGTTTGAGTCTGTTGTGCCGACGAGATGCTTTGGTACGGCATCGCCTACTAAAATACCGAGGATATGATTCTGGCGCGCATAAGATTCGTTTTCGTCCCATGTGATAAGAACAAGCGTGTTATCCATGAATCGCTTATCTTCCAGTAACGGCTCAACAAAAGCACGGGCCCAGTTGCCAGCGACAGTAACACTCGTATCATGTCCATCCGAAGTCATGTTGGGTGTGATAAACATCCACTGCGGCAACTTCCCCTCCTTAAGATCTTTATGAAACATCGATTTCCCAGTATCAACCATAGACAGATTCTTAATTTGCGAAAGACGCTGTTCAGAGGTTGCTACACTATCATGCAGAACAGCAGGGTTATGTTTTCGAACGTAATCATTCTTGCCATTTTTGTGATTCACCCAAGCAAAACCTTCGAAACCGCTGTACGGCTGGTCTTCTTGGTATAAACCCCAGGAAATGCCGCGGTGTTCGAGGAGGTCGATTATGGTGGAAATGTTGCGTGGGTTGCGATTGAATGCGTCGTTTTGCATGCCGAAATAGTCACCGGCTATGGCGGCCATGTAGTTGGGCTCTGAGGGATGGGTTACTGCGAAGTAGTTGGAGAGGGTGATTCCCTTTGATCTGAACCAAGAGAAATTGGCTATGAATTAATTAGTCAGGTATTTTTTAAGCTTGTAAATTGAGTACTCACGATCGCCAAATGCCTTCTCGTAGTTCTCATTCTCAAAGTAGATAATAGCAATGCGATCGAATGCTTTACCCTTGACTTTTGAAGTGGGACTGCTGGTTTTGGCTGTTGCTGCTGCGGCGGCGACTTCAGCTGTTCCTGTAGCTGTGTACTTTGTTTCCCATCCTGTCTGGTCTTTGCGGGCGAAAGCAAGACCTGCAAAGGTTAAGAGCGCAGCGGATTGGAACAACATGATGAGCCGTGATGCTTAGTTGTTTATTCAAAGACTTGCAGACAGTCGCAATTAATTGGCATTTATATGTGTCGGTGTCATAAACGACCAACCCCCGTGGTCTGACGGAGAATATGCCTCGGAAAGTGTGCCGGGTCCCCACCGTCGGTCGCCATAAGAAGCCAAATGAAGATACCATCCGTATTTTTTCGGAACTTTTTTATTTATTTAACTTCCAATTGAAGATCAATTTGGGACACGTGTGGTCGCTTTTTGGATTGACTTGCATTCAATTTTGCCGACAGATCCGACAGCGTCAAGACATCCCTGTAACATCCACTGGGGCAACTTCCGAACAATTGACTTGAGTTGTTTTTGTCATTCTCTTGAAGATGTCAACTTCTCTGGTCATTGTTTCCAGTCAAAATGAATGAAAGAAAATTCAGTTGGGTGAGAGATGACGACTTCGAATTGTCAAGCTCGTCAGCCTCATTTGAGACTGGACTTGAAAAACCGGATGACGTCACGAGAAGAGATGGGACCTTCCTAGGGAAGTGGATGAGATCTATCACCTCGATTCTCACAGTACTCTCCATCTTCGGCCTTACGATATTCGTCTTTTACCAAGAAATCTCACTCCGACACCACAAAGAAATCCCTTCAAAACATCCACACCAAGTACAACAATCACCAAATGTCGTCTACAACGAATCCATCCCTCCAGAGCCTCAACTCCGCGACACAAGCGAATACATTCTCTCCCCATCATGGAACGTCACTTCACACCCAACAACAAGAGAATACTTCTGGACAATAACTTATGCTGACCTCAATCCCGACGGCATTTTCCGACCAATGCTTCTCATAAATAATCAATTCCCTGGTCCTCTCGTCGAATGCAATGAAAATGACACATTGATAATTCATGTTATCAATCAAGCTTCCAATGCAACAGCAATCCATTTCCACGGTATGTTTCAAAACGGAACAAACGACATGGATGGAACTGTGGGTGTCACTCAGTGTCCTATTGCGCCGAACTCGAGTTTTACATACCAGTTCGATGTGAAAGAGCAGTTTGGGACGTATTGGTATCATGCGCACCATAGTGCTCAAGCTTCCGATGGATTACTTGGGCCGATGGTCGTGCATTCTGAGAGGGAGAGGCAGATGGATGTTGTGAGTGATAGAGTGGTCATGGTGCAGGATCACTATCATAACTTGACATCAGAGTTATTGATGGAGTATCTTGCGCCTGATCAGGAGAACAATGAACCTGTGCCAGACAACGGCCTTATCAACGGGCGCAATATTCGTGATTGCACTCACTTTAAGGGCTGGAACTGCAACACTACCAGCCGTGACCTGATGAACATTGATCTGGATGTTGGACAACGGCACAGACTCCGAATCATCAACGTCGGTGCGTTCGCCGAGTTTCAGATCCAGGTTGATGAACATCCTTTCTACGTCACGGAAGTCGACGGCACTGACGTTCATCCTGAACCAATTCATCGTTTGAATATCATGCCTGCGCAACGGTATAGTGTTGTTTTGGAGACGAATGTTACTACAGGCGAGGCATTCTGGATGAGAGCAAGGATGGTGACGCATTGCTTCAAGAATGAGAATTCGCGGTTGCAAGCTGAGACTAGGGCAATCATCCGATATCAGAGTCCCAAGAAACCGGTATCAACTGAGAAGCCTACCAGCAAAGGGTGGTCGGATGCAATTGAAGTCATCTGTCGCGATCTCAACACCACCGCTCTTCGACCCGTGGAAGTTATATCCCCACCTCCAGCTGACGAAGTCATCACCCTGCGCGCGAACTTTGAGATTGGAGATTGGCGATTGGCGAGAGGTTTCTTCAATGATTCAACATGGCATCCCAACGCAACCAGTCCTTCCCTCCATCGATTTCTAGACTCTGGTGCTCAAAGCACTTCTGAGCACAGACCAATTGCGACCAATGAAAAACTATTCGACCGGAAGAAGGAGCTTGTTCTAGAAACAAACGGTATAAGAACAATCGACATTTCTATAAACAATTTCGACGACGGGGCTCATCCATTCCACCTCCACGGTCACAAATTCTTTGTTCTCCTCCAAGGTCGCGACGGGTATCCACCAACTCCCGCCGAATTACCAGCATACCTCGAAAAACACAATTTGTTAGAGAATTCTTTGAGGAGAGATACAGTTACGGTAGAGGGTTACGCTTGGGCTGTTATACGTGTTGTGCTGAATAATCCGGGTTTATGGGCTTTCCATTGTCATAATACGTGGCATGCTGAGAGTGGGATGGTGATGCAGATGTTGGTTAGGTCTGAGGTTGTGAAGGACTGGACGGTGGGTGAGGAGGAGAGGGGGATGTGTAGGAGGGAGGGTGTTGGGAGGGGGATCAGGCCGGATGATAGTATATGGTTTGGTCAGTTTAGGAGATAGGTTAAGCATCTTTATTTTCCGTCGATTGGTTAATTGGATCTTGGTAGCTTGGTAATGGTGAACCAAAGGTGACAGCCCTGGTTGTTCCGAGCTTTTCACCTCAGGTCAGTGAACGGGCGTTTGAACAGCATATGAGTGTTCTCCCCCGTGCCAACTTCTTCGAAGCACATGGCGTTGTTCAATTCTCCATCATGTTCAAATCCACGTAAATTCCCCTCCTTCCCACCGTCTTCCCTTTCTCCCCTTTTCACTAAACACACCACTACCAACGACATTTACAGTCCATCTGAACCAACAATCTCAATCATCATGACTCCCCTTCGCGACCTCGTGGCAGCAGCCAACAAAGAATTCGCAGCCGCTACCAACAACGGCCCATACTCATCCTACGAACAAATCCAACTCCTCCTCGATGTCGCCAAGAAGTCCGTCCACGACCTCGTCCGCGACCCCAAAGGCACCTTTGCCTCCCTCGATCTAGACTTTATCATTGAGGTATGTGGATCCGGCCATCCAGCCATTGAACAGACTTGGAACGGAGATATGGGTCGTTGTACCGACTTTGCTCTTCGCATCGCTCATCGTCTTACTCGTCAGTTCCCTAATGATTTCGACTTTGAGTATTTCCACGTTTCACGACCTAACGTTCCTGGCCATCGTCTTTCTCTATGCGCCAAGACTGGTATTGTCGTCGATATTCTGTCGAACATTGGTGTGTTTACCCTGTGGGAAGGCGAGACTAAGACTATTACTACTGACCACACCGTTTCTTGGAAGCTGTTGCATGATAAGCTCAGCATCACTGACTGGGACTGCGACGAGGAAGTCTTTAAGAAAGTTTCCCACGTGGAGGCCTTAGCACAAGACCTTCATGAAGTTGCCCGATGCGTCCCACTAATCGTCCACTTCCGCGAATTCGATCCCATTCACTTCTATGATTTCGACACTCTTTCTGTCGATATGCCCGGTTCCTTCAACGGCGACCAAATCGGACCCGCGCGTTTTCCGTATGGGATCATCAAATGGAAGCTCGAGAACCGGCAACTCACCCTTCGCCGCGATGTAGACACCGGCGATAGGAGCATCATTTCGTGGTCTCCCTACCATACAGAGGAGGATGAGGATGAAACCAGACTCGAGTTGGCCTGCTTTTTGGATGAGTATGGTGGTCCGTATGCTGGGGTGCAGTGGAAGGCTGGGGATGTGGAAGTATTTTTTGTAAAGATTTGGAATGTTTGTGATGCGGCTTTTGGAAAGCCAAAGGTCATCCGTTCCGTTTTGGGTGGTCATTAGGTACGAATGATGTATCTGCGGGACAGGTACGAGAGCCAGGAAACGGCTGGATGGTGCATGTCAGCTTGGGCTGAGCGAGCAGGGATGAATTCAGTCTTTGTATCTGCTAGAACGTAACGTAGCGTCAGAGAATATACTTAAGTACTTCTTTTTCTAGATCTCATCACTAATTTCATTGTTGAAAGCTTGCACTCAAAAGCTAACGTGTTATCCAACATTTCTAACAGATGTGTTTCACATCGGTTGACTTTTGTCATATCTACAGGGTAGTTATGCTGTTAAAGCCTCAGGTACGAACAATAAGAATACTTATTTCAACTGTTTCTTGACTACTGAAATAGCGATTGCATTGTGTTGTTTATGTCTGTATACTCCAGGGCTTGCGCTTGGAAAAAGCTCAAAATAGAAATGGCGATTGAATCATACATTTTTTCACATTTTATACCAGCATCTATCGAGATATTGCAACTTGTAAGTAGCAAAAGAACACATACAGAGTACAAAAGCGTTAAAGATCCGGACCTTCATTCATGCGATCCTCCCATGGTCTCAGTTCTGTTCGGTTTGCAATTTCCACTCTATATATAGTCGTCCAACTTCCAATACACTCAATCAACCTGATTATGACAAAAAGAGCCGCTGTAATTTCCCTTTCAAAATGGCCCCCAATATTACCAACAGGCTTCAATAAGATGACGTAGATTGTGCGCATAGCCGCGGATTGAAATGTCCTCTGGCATAAGCCGTTGCTCAAGCTGTCGAATAAGAGCTCTGGGCTGAAATGTGCCTCGTGACGTGGCGCGAAAATGCCTCACCTTATTGGTGCAACAAAGCCAATAATGTAAACCAAGCCTCCTTACAGCCTCACTTTCAGGCTTGTTGATGGCAGCTTGCTTAACCGAGTTTACGCATACTTATATTCAGTACGCAGTAGCAAATAAATCTTCCAGCTGGTTTGTCTCGGTGCTTGGTGCCATCTTTCATATTTTTGAACCCATCGAGGTGAGGGCCGATTGATTTAACCCGGATACACCCTGTTAGATCCCAGTCGTCGCGTCGAAAACCAACCAACCAATAAAAAACGCTGGTTTCATACTTATCCCACCTCACCGGAATTGGCGTTACCATGTCAGATCCCCTGTCTGTCGCCGCTAGTATAGGCGGTTTAGCTGCTCTTGCTGGTAAGGTCTGCAAAACGCTTATAGATTACGGTAAAGCTGTTAAGGATGCTCGAATGGATGTTGGCATACTAACAACAGAACTTCGAGTTTTGAGTGGTATGCTAACTAATCTATCACTCCTTGCCGCCTCACTAGAAGCATCAAATTCAAGCAACAGGTTTTTCAGCAATGTTCAACTAAATGAATTGAAGTGGGTAATTGTGAGCCTGGAAGGAAAGCTAGAGAGAGCGAAAAGCAATTTTGATGCCAACAAAGTCAAGTCCGTTATCCAGAAGCTCAAGTGGCCTTTTTCAAAAGATGATATGATGAAGTTGGTTGAGGAGATTAGAGCTCACAAAGCAACCATCAATCTTGCCCTTTCTGCCGATACCCTTGAAACTCTCGTTCAATGCTTCAAGACACAGAGTGAGATGAAAGCAGAGGTAACAAGTACTCGAGACGCAATCAAGGTCCTGCAAGAGATGCATGCAAGAGTTGAGCTCAACGGGGAACGACAAAAGACCTACGATTACTTTCTAAAAACCAATCCACAATCACAGTTCGAAACAACTCAACGCTTACGGAATATTCATACTGGTGGTTGGTTTATCAAGAACCCGGTCGTTTCACAGTGGATGGCCCAGCCCAACTCCAGGATTTGGTTAACAGGGATCGCGGGTTCTGGCAAAACTCTTTTATGTGGTTTATTGATCGAACGAGTGTTGGATATCTGCAAATTGGACACAATACTAACCTTTGCCTTCTGTGACTACAAGGACCCCGACACACAGATCCTCGGCAACATACTCTCCTCTATTGCGCTTCAGATTGCCCTGCAAAACCCAGAGGCCTTTGCCAGACTCCAAGAGTACTACAAAGAATTACACCCAGAATCTGGTCTACCTAGACAAGTCGACATAGGGAAGCTGACTGATACAATCACGGATATGTGCAAGCTCTTCCCCAAGGTTTTCCTGATTGTGGACGGTCTTGACGAGTGCATCAACAACACACGAGAGATCACACGTGGCGTATCTCAACTGGCCCGCTCTATACCAAATTTGAGCATAGCTCTGTTTAGTCGGGAAGAAGTCGAAATTAGCTCAGAGCTAGTGCCCGACTACGAGCAGATAGAGATATCAGCACATACACAGGACCTGGAGCTTTATATCGATGCCGAGATGACGGGACGCCCAACACTATGCGGACTTCCTCTGGAAGAAAGCAACAGGATAAAGGAGACACTGATTTCGAAAGCCAATGGCATGTAAGTTCGGGAGTTAGTGCTGCCTACCTCGAATACTAATCACATCTTTGACTAGGTTTCGGTGGGTGACATGTCAGCTTGACTGTCTTGAGGGTCTTGGGAGGATTGGACGAGAGACTGCTTTGGACACGCTACCACCGACGCTTGATGAATCGTATGACAGAATTCTTATCAAAGTCATGTCTAAGAAAGGGAAAAACGTCGCGCAGGAAATAGTTCGAAACACCCTACACTGGGTCTGCTACGATAGCCAGGGCCTGAGCATCGCTCAGATATGCGAAGCCTTGTCCATCAGCCTTAACAGAGACCGAAAAGGCACGGCCAAGCTTGAGATGGTAGATGAGAAGGAGATCATGACATATTGCAGCAGTCTAATACGAAAGAACCTCGAAGGCGACAGATTCGAACTTGCTCACTTCACTGTTGAGGAGTACCTGAATGCGATCGACGAGGAATCAACGCTTAGGTCATTCAGATACTCCAGAGCAGACGCAGAGCGTTCTTTGGCCCAGGTCTCACTTGAACACATGCTCTCGCCTGAATTCGCGTCACGGCCAGTAGCGGAAATGTCTGAGTATAGAAAAGTCATTCAGCGCTTTACAGACCACCCGTTCTACTCCTACGCTGCAACGCATTGGCCGTCGGCTCCACGTACACACGATGATACAACCGTTGGCAGGCTACTGAAGGAATTGTTCACGGCACGCAAGCGGCCTTATCTTCTGAATTGGCTTGCTCATCTCTGTGTGCGATGTTTTGCAGTTGGCGATCAGATGGATAAAAATACCCAGAGCAAACTCATGGATCTGATAAGTTTCATCCTACGCCGGGATCTCACATCCTTACATATCGCCGCCATGGTTTGCTCTTCGTCACTTTGTCGCTGGCTCCTGGAAACAAATATGGATGTCAACGCAACTACAATCTTAGACCTTTCTCCAATCCACTTCGCTTTACTTGGTCTCAATATATTTCAAAAAGTTGGCCAGATACCTTCGGTACATTATATCTCTTGGGGGTTCAAGCCTGGCCTTGCGAGCTCAGATGCCCTTCAAGCAACGATTAGTACTCTCCTGGAACACGACGTAAAAGTCCCAGCAGTGGGCAGACACTCGATTGGCAATTTGGCTTTAGACTCATGCATCAGAAGTGGCGGTGCGGGTCCGTTCTTGGCCCTGTTGGTGGTGTTCCCGGACGAGTGTCTCGCTTTGGATGCCCTAGACAAGATCAAGTCGTTGTTCCGGGTTGAAACACTCAAGGACACTCTGGTCCACGACGTTATTCAGGCCATTTTCAATTTGGACGCTTGTGCCCACAAGAGCGCTCAGATCACTGGAGCGCTAGAGTTCGTAAGCAAGTTGGTTCGGTCCAATAGTTCCTGGGACACATTCGACCACGATGAAGACCAGTTCCTCCCAATCCTGATTCAAGATGATGACTTCTTAACCTACGTTAAGTACACGGCACAGCAAGACCGGGCTAAGGATATGGCTCGTCTGATTGAAGACGTGCGATTTGAGAAACATTTCAAGCAAACAGGATACATTAACGAAGAGTGTAATCCGCTCTTTATTGCTGGTGCGTATGATAGCGCCGAGGTGGTAACAGTATTGCTGCAATCTGGGTACGGTGATCTTGGGTTGAGCGATAACGGATTTACTGTGTGGCATATTGCAGCTAGGAAAGACTCCATCCAAGTCTTACAAGCACTCCTGAACTTTGAGCAGGATATTGAGAGATGTCTTAAGGCTGTCGCTCACGGCATCACGCCACTTGTCGAGGCGCTTATCCACGGCTGCGAGCGTGCAGCCACTCTATTGATAAAGCATTGCACGGATGATTCAGGGTTCTTCCAGATCCAAGAGAATCCCCTAGGATATGCAGTGGCGATGGGCTCGCAAGGACTTTTTCAAGAACTTGTTTCCAAGGGTGCGTCACTCAACAAGGCTATGTCCGGAAATATGCTTCCCCTTCATTGGGTCACGAATCGCTGCAGCGACGAATTTGTTGAAGAGCTAGTCCATACCTATGATAAGGACCAAGTTAGTCAGTCTGGAGTGACGGCATTCCAATCATATACCCGGCACATATTGACGATGAGTGGTCCAATCTTGCTAACAGACGAACAACTCACCTCACGATTGATAAAGCTCGCCCCTACGTATCATACGGTCAACAAGACACAGCATATTTGGAGACTCTTTTGTCAGGACCTTGTTAGTTATGGAAATCAACCCTGGTTTGCTTCCCATTTCCACAACATTAGAAGGTTGCTAGTGGCGCTGGTTGACGCAAGGATCGTCGATTCCTTTGAAAAGCAGTACAAGTGTTCTTCAATGGTAGCAGTATTTGAAGAATTCAAAGCTCTTGAGCTCAATGCGGGGCCCTATCGATGGGAAGCGAACTTTTTGTATCACGCATGCTTCATACTTCGGCCTCCGGGTAATATCATGAGTCAACCGTCTGCCATAACCTTCCTTATGAGAGCGATACGGCAGAACGACTATAGACTCGTGCACTGGCTCCTCGGTGTGCATGTACCCGTACATATTCGTGTCAGTGACATCTCACCTATCGAAAAGACTTGCCACAGGGGGTCGTTCCAGATCTTTGTAGAAGTCTTCCAGGCAGCTCAGCTTGCGCTCGGGGAAAAATGTGAAGATGCTGACCTGGAGATATTGTGCGGTCTGATAAAAACGGCTGGCAATGCCCCGGAGTCTGAAGATCTTGCCATGAAGAAAATCAAGTTCGCACTTGACCAAGGTCTGTACGTGGACGGAAGGTCTACAGTCGGCTCTCGCCTGGGAGATCCTGCTATCCTGATGGCTGCGCGCTGGAAGCGATACGATATCGTGGAGATTTTGATAGAAAAGGGGGCGGATGTCTTCGTTCAGACATCGGACGGTTGGGATCTTACTAGATTTTCGATTGCACATAATCGAATCGACCTACTCCGGCAACTACACGATAAGATCCGCAAGATTTCTACATACGATTGGAAAGCTTGTCTACCATGCAGATTCTACCCTCCATCGTCGCCGGATGGTATGGCTATCGACAATGCTTCGATGCTACACCTCGCCGTCGCTGGAAGCTGCGTCGAAACCATCGATTACCTTCTTGATAACAACCTCGTTGAGGACGTGAACTCCTGTACGACAGAGCTCTACACGCCCTTACATATCGCAAGCTTCTTAGGAGACGTAGAGACAATTACTACCTTAGTTCGGCATGGAGCTAGCATCAATGGTATCTATGATGAGCAGAAACGTCCGATCGAAATAGCTCTTATGTACGACCATCACGACGCAGTTGAGACGCTACGAAGTTTGGGCGCTGAGGAATCATCAACGAGGCCAGCAAGTACAGGGTCTTTTGAAATGGATGACGTCGACAAGGCACAGTCAGATTCCAGTGACCGTTCGGCATGCGATTCGACGTCGGCCGAGGAGTCTGACGGAGATAGTGAGGAAAGCGATGAGGTGGAGGACGAATGCCCAGAAGTCGTAGAAGCAGAGGCGACACTTATGCCACAGGCCGTTGATGACTGTATACAAGACGGTAACTTGGAAGAGCTTCAATCGCTGCTCTCCCAGGACTGTCCCATAGACTGTCTCATGCCGACCTGTGGGGTCTGTGATGTTCTTACATATGCGGTATACTGTGTCAAGAGCGACATTGTAGTTTGGCTATTGTCAATTGGTGCTGTACCGAGACAGGCTGCGTGTAGCGTCCACGGAGTATTTGGCACCCTGCATCAGGCTGTCAAAGTGTCAATCACTGAGTTTTGCCTCAGTCAACTTCTTGACAAGGCCTTGGAGAGTGGGTACGCCTGGTCAGATAGTCCTATCAGCCCTCTTCATCTTGCTTCTTTGTATGATGATGTTGAGGCACTTGAGTTGATCTTGGATCATCTGAATGCTAATGCTGAAAGATATTGGTTTGTTATGCTAGCAGAAACATTGAAGGCAGTAGCTGACTTATACATACTAGTGCTTCGATTTCACCATGGAAAGAACAGGACATTCCGTCTAACAAAGCAGCCATGGTGGCGGCCTTGACAGGTGCAGCGACTCCCTCTGATCTTCATCAGCTAGGCGAGGGCTGGGGGCACATCTCAGGTGGGGTAACTGCATTGCATATCAACGCTTTCACCGACGATTTATCAATGGTAATAGCCCTTATTCATGCCGGAGCAGATGTGAATAGCCTCAACGACGACTTTCAAACTCCCCTGATTGTTGCCGTCATCAAATCGGACGATGACTGTGAGTTAGTCGAATACTTACTCGATCACGGTGCGCTTATAGACCACAAGGATATGGAAGGATTTTCGGCGGTAGCTCATGCTGCTCGAAATGACTTCATACACGTCGCTCGGCTACTGGTAGAGCGGGGGGCGTCACTTGAGACAAGGAACGTACGGGGAGAGAACGTCTTGCATCTTTCCTCCGTAAAGTCGCTACGCTGCTTTATCTACTTCCACCAACAGAGATGTGACGTAGAAGCGATCTCACTTCGTGGATATACCATTTTTCACACTCGTGATCTACGAATACGCACCTACATACTGAATGCCCGTCTTATACCACATATCGACTCCATTGACGGCATCAATCTCATCTCAGACTCATTACTGTCATTTGGTACAAGGATGACGCGGACGCTATATCGCAGCTTTCCCAAGGCCGGCAGAAACAAACTGTTGAACTCTTTCAGGGACAAGTCTCCTTATCTCTCGCCACTTTGTCTAGCTATATCAAACGAGGAGCTTCATGACGCACTGCCTTGGCTACTGGACGAAGTGGTAGATATCGAGCGTGAAATATCAGACGCAGGCACAGCACTCATGTATGCTTGCTCCCTCGGCCGCCTCGAGCAGATCAAGATTTTGGTGCGGAGGGGGGCGATTTTAAGTTACGTTGATAATTCGGGGAGATATCACAGCGCCATCTCTTCCGCGAGACAGTATCCAGATGTCATCCATTGGCTTCTTGTTGAAAGATTCCAGGATCAGCCAAAGCTGGCTACCTACACTGTTGTAACTAAGGGCAATGGTCGTTCTGAGTCACATCATCGTGTGTGGCTGTTGGTGTTGCTGTTGTTTTTTACGATGACAATAATGGTAGTGAAGGGGCTTTTTTCTGGGTATTGCAGTACGGAACATTACCTTGAGGCTTGATGAGAGTCTAGGCAGGGAAATTTAACAGCTGATTAGTCACTCGCTCAATGTCAAATGTCCGAGACGTGAGTCATCTTTCTCACAAAGTTTGCTTGATGCCCTACCGACAATAAAGTTTTCACGAGTGATCACACGTATATAAACGTCGTCTTGTTCCTTGATCGAAATATTTCCCCCTTCATGCGGCTCTCAACACTCAGTTTTACTACAGCTGTACATACAAAAACCATGAAGCACCATGATGACAGTGATGCCACCAGAACACCCAAGTTGGGTTTTGGCTGAGTCCAAATATGCGTTACCTGTTGGGATCTGGGGGTATGTTGGTGACTTCTCATATGACCCTAATGAGAAGTCTGGTTGGGACATGAACATTGATGATACTTTACAGGTTTAACACTTTCAAGAGTTCCCCTTTGCGCAATGCGTAGTGGGATATACAGCCTTTTGGTCTGAGTTCATGATCGTGATCAGCTTTTGTCTTGTTACAATGCCAGGTAGTATTAAATTCTTTAATAAGTATAGTGTTTATTCTGGTATTGTGCAATTTGATGCTTTTCCCTTCGAAACCTTTGCAGCGCGATCGACCAAGCGTCCAAAAACAGAAACAGACCCAAATAGTTGCACCTGTCTTTTACTCAAACTTGTCCGTGTTCTCCAACCCATCGTCCCCCTTCTCTTCCTCCTCAGCCCGCTCCTCAGCAACAGGAAAAGTCGGTGTACTATTCCACCAAATAAATGCCCCCAGCCCCCCAGTAGTCAACACAATCAGCACCTTCAATCCCCAAGCCAGCGCATTCCCATATTCAATCAACCAGCTTGCAAGCCACTGCATACATGGCGTAACAAGTGCCTGTCGCTCCTCTTCCAAGTCCGGATTCACAGAATATATCAGCGCCAGTATCGCGAATAATGTGAGTGTCAAAACAATTGCGACGAGGACTTGAATGACGGCGAGAAGAATGGCGATGTTCTTTGTTGTTTTGAGAACCTCGAAACCAGCCGCGACCAGGGGTGTCACTTGGTCGAAGGCGGCGTGGACTTGTTTAGAGTAAGGCATTCCCATTTTGACGGCTCTTGCGCGGTCGCAGATTAGTGTTGTTGTTGTAGATGAAACAATTGAATTAATCTCGGCAATCTGACATGAAATGTCTTGATCTTATTTCCTGACGTCAGTGCGGTGGATGAAACAGGTCATCATCCTTCAATTGCCAGAACGCGTTAGATAGTGTATGGTTCTTGGAACATCATCCCTGTGAATGTGGACGAATCAGCTCGGGCGCGAATGAAGCCCCTCGAGGATGTCACGGGCGTCACAATCCATATTGGTGTTGGTTGAATTAGCGCTTTCGTGGTGCTCAGGGTAAAATTGAAGTCGAACAGACAATGCATTGTGGGTCGCCATATCTGGCACGTTGCGTGCGATAGAACTTCCAAGGTGAATTTTTTCTGTTATTGTTCTTCTATTCATCTTAATCTATTCACCACTGCATGCCCATGAGACTAGAACATGTACACCGTTCTGAACTGTTCCTTAGGCCCGGTGCATCATAAATCTTTTTTTCTCCTGCTTATATAGTTGGCTAACCTTCCACCACTATCGATTCCCTTCCAAGCATATCTCACATCCTCATCACTACATCCACCATGTCTAACACCAACGCTAACTCTGTCTCGGGCACTTCGGCCCATGGCGACAACTTTGAACTGCACCAGCAGTTCAAGAAACTATCCATCAACCCTCACGATCCCAAGTCTGAGCAGTCTGCACGAGACCCTGGCACTAAGGATGTCGATCCCAAGAAGGTAAAACAAGACAAGGGTAAGGAAATCGCAAATGCAGGACATTCCGATGCTCAGGTAAGTACCCCCAACGCTACAGAACATCAAGCCAAGCCTGGCTATTCTTGCGAAATTGTCGAATTCGATGGCATCTTGAAGATGGGATGGCAACCAGATCATGACATCTTTGACCCTCTTCCAGTCGACTATTACGAGCAAGCCATCCGCCCTCTCCCGCAAATGCAGGAGGATCCGATTGGCCAAGATCTAGCCGATGCGCTGGACAACCTGAACCGCCACCGGATCAGCCAAGAGGACCGACGCTACATCGCCCAGCTTTTCATGACGAAGCCCTACGCGGATATCAAGCTTGGACTTGAAATTGTTGGTATTGTTTATGATGATCTTACTTCTGAGGATTTGTATGAGATCATTGCGATTATGACACGATCGAATTAGCTGTTGTGCGGCTATTTGTGTGATACAGGTATTGTTGAGAACCAAGATGGAAATATTGTTGTGTTATCCGGTACAGGTATTGATAAACGGCGTTTTTGCATTACAACCTGTCGAGTTGAGTTTAGTCATACACTCGTACCCTAAAGCTAGAGAATCGAGACTGGTATTACAAGAAAGTCCATTGCAGACCAACATGTCAAACCGGAACAAACATGAAACCAAACCGTGATAAACATAGCTTTCCTGGTGCAGATGAATTGCATCATCGCGTGTTGTTATTTGTTCGTGAATATAATATATCAGAGATAGCGTCAACAATCACCTCCCTTGCCTGTTGTAGACTTTGAATCCTTTCTCGTTTTTCTCTTTGCATCAGTCCCAGTGAAGACATTCGTCGCCGTTATACTCGTTTGCGTTCCGTATGTGCCAGTATAGATTGAGGGTAAGTCCGCTTCACTAGTATCCGAAGCATCTACACTCCTGCTTTGCAAACGCACAGACTTGTCTCCTCTTCCAGCGCATTGCTTCACCTTTGTGAGCAGCGGCTTGTAAGTTGGCAGACAGGCGCATGCAATACCAGAGACTAGCTCGGCAAGGGACCATGACGCTGCCGTGACGTTCCACCAAGTAAAGTCTTTTTGGGGCGTGAGCCATTGAAGTCGAAAGATCGAAATCGCAATTGTACTTTCTCTGTCAGTATATCACGAAAGTCTTGGTAAGGCAACTTACAAGATTCCAAGTCCAAAAATACCCGACAATAACAGCTTCTGCCCTAGAGGCAGTTGAAGCCTCCAGACAATAGGAAGCGGCATAACAATAATGGCAAAGTCAATGATAATATGGACTATCCCGTTGACGTACCACATCACGACCGGATGCTGGAAACACTTCCCCTTTATCCTTGGATCCCAAACTGCTTGTAGCGGGATACACAACAGGAGCACCCCTATCATTTGCGACACACTCCATATCGTGACGATGACCATGGAGCTGATGTAGACCCAGCGCATGCGTGAGACGGACATTAAGCGGTAGTATTGGAGGACGAAGGCCATTTTTATGAAATATAGCGACGCGACGTAGAAGAAGACGGATATCCAGAAGCACTGGTATAGTTAGTCAAAACCGGAAAGAGAGGCCATTTGGTAGGATGCCGTACGCGTCCGTGAAGAATTAGTTGGTCGGGCGTCAATATCCAATCGTGCTTTCCAAGACCGTATCTTGTCACTTGAAGCTGTCAGTAAAGTCGTCGAGTCATATGGTAGAGAACGTACTAGCAGCTATTGCAGCTCCACAACCTATACAACAGCCCTAAAAGCTGACATTAGAGATATTCCAGCATATTATATGCGACACTTACTAATCCCATCACAACAAATGAATCATCCCACCCCATCGATCTGTTAATCCGTCTGCAATAAAGTCGTATCACAACCAGCACGGTCCCCCAAACCATCAACCCCACCGCAACACCAAGTGCGATGTCCGATTTATTTTCATGAGATCTTGCAGCTTGTTCAGCCGTGATGTTCGTTGCCTTATCGTCCATGGCGGTAGTGAAAGAGAACGAGGGGATGGAAGTGGAGAAATGGAAACCAGGGGTATTATCTACGCCGAGACATCGATGATCTGCATAAGCCAGGGACTCGTGCTGTGACCGACCAGGGGAAAGAAAAGACATCCCTTAGTCCCACCAAATTTTGCCGGATTTATAATCTGTCTTTTCTTCCCTCCCCAAGTCACAGCATCGAAACTGGTCAATCATTCTACAGCTGGAATGCCGAACTAGCTGGTTGCGGTATAATCGGCTGAGGATAAAGTTTAGCCAGCATCTCGAGGCATCCATGATCCGAGACAACCAGTAGGATCCCGTAGAGCTAACGGGGTGGTGTCGGATAGCCGGATATGAATGGGAATAGAGATGTCTGCAACCGGAAGTTGGTATGACGGGAGGCTTGGAGTCACAATCCAGTGTGAACTGATTTACGGCAGATGACTGTAATTGCAGGCCAAATCTTGACGTCAAGACATTTTGTAGGAAGCTCATTGTGGCTGGGTGGCGCATTCATGCCACGGTTCCAGGCTTTCGGAACAGCCGTTCCATCTGCCCAGGCATATAGAAGGTTCGAACACAGCTGGAACTTATTGCCAAGATTCGTATGTTGTGAATGTGGGATAATTCAGCATGCCGCCAAGCGTCGTGATCTTGTCTCTTCTACTGATCAAATTGGCATCACTACATCCGTCCTCAAGTCATAAATAGTCGGCTTTACTGAGTCTGAAAACTCACTAAACGATATGAGTATCACCATTCAAACCCAAATTCCTCAGCATGTCCTTTCTCACACCTCGGCGTCCTCACTCTCCGCTCCTCCACCAGACTGCAATTTGCCCAAATCCTCTTCCCCTCCATCCACTCCGCTCCCCACGTCGACTCATCCCAAGGGTCCTCCCAATCACCCTGCCTCAGCTGAATGTTCTGAAGCTTGTCTCCAGTTTTGAATAGGTTGAGAATGTGGAAGATGTCCAGCGCCGCCTTCTCTGTCAAGAAGGGCTTTGCCAATAAGTCTTCTTTAGTTCTGGCCTTGGGCGGCGCTGCTCTGTCGTGCATGTCGAGATAGATCGTCAAGTTGGTCAACTTAGGCATACTTTCTGAGATGGCTTTGAGATGTTTCCACGGCCAAGTTCCATCTGTTCGGTCCAGGTCAATGGTTAAGGTCGTGAGTCCTGGGGCCCATTTGCCCAAGTCTCGTATTTGTTCCACCGAAAGGATGGGTCTGTTCTTGAACCGAAGTTCAGGGTTTGTCCACTCAAGATGCTTGAGCGTAGGTCCGTGACGTTTGATGATAGGTTTAAAAACATCGTCTTGAACAGTCCCACTTCTCGTCCATGTAAGACTATTCAACGGATGAATAGCTGTTATAAAGTCTCTAGCCGGCGGCGAGATCAACTCCCGTCGTTCGTCCTCGTCGCTCCCGCGCATTTCTACATATTTCGGGTTATAGGCGTCGTCTCCCAAGGATTCTACAACCCTATTTTCCCATGTACCATCAATTTCGAGAGTCTTCAAACCAGTGAGCGCGGGTGGAAGATCCTCAAAGAGACCTTTACCCTGCGGCTTCACCATATAATCCGTGATGAACATGGTATGCACCTTTGAAAAGTCCATCGCTTCAAGCCAGAGCTGAACATTGTTCAAATCGCGTCTTTCAGATGGCGTGTCCCTCTGTTCATACCATCTCTTAGCATTCCTCTGCCTGGGACCCATCGCCCAATCCCCGCTCGCCCAAGCTAACAGTTGCTCCCAGTGCCATCTGGCATGGTAGAACATATCTACCGCCCATACAATATACGGATTGGTAGACGATGACCGGGGCCATGACCCGTCGACAAAAGCCCAGCTAGGCGCAGACCGTAATAAGTCGCCATGCCATTCGTTGAAGTTGAAATCGTAACCGGAGAAAGACAACATATGTGGTGCTGAAAGATATCGTTCTTTGCCATCGAGTTTGAATGGAAGATTATAACCGTCAGGCCAATCGACGCAGGTCCCGCCCAAGTTTGCCATGCGCAATTCTGTAATATTTGGACATATTTGCATGGCCTCATGCACAGAAGCATAGGTGCCGAACGCTGACTTGTGAATACGGATATTCGGGATTGCGGCGTGGATCGCTGTTGGACAGGGATCATCGGGCGCCCATTCTTTTACCGGTTCTCTTGCCGTCGCCGGTATCGCGAACAACGCGACGGCAATAAATAACCAATGCATTCGTCCACGATTGTTGTTCTGGCGCGCCATTTTTGAACAATGATGAACAAAGTCGGCGGTCAGAATATTGTTTGGTGAAACAATAACAAAGGGTCGAGATGCTGGGATGACGGTGGGGAAATATAGAACAAGCGAGACCAATGACACGGTGTTGCTTATCGTGCTGACTCACTGTTGCCTGAATGTTACAGGGTACAGGGGCCGAGATAACATACTGTCAATTATTAACACGTCCAAAATATTGAAAGTCATATAGAGCATTCGAAAGACAGATCTCAATATGTGACGGAAATCAATGACAATAGAAACATATGGCATGTCGTATCCAGAGACGCGTGGTCGTGTTTCGGAATGTAGCTTCCGACGATCTGTAACATAAGATCGTATGATGAATTGTATGATAAATTGATTTCTTCAAAGGGAAGGTCGAAGTCCAGGACTAATGATATGATATAACGTCAATCAATTTATATCATGAATTCCGTCACGAGACTTCCTTCATTCTTGAAAATTGTGGAAACTCACCAATACCATGGCTCCATCAATCAAAGCCCGTCGCTTCCGCTCTCTTGAAGCTTGGGAAGCACTCAAACAACGCAATCTCGAATATGCCGTGAACCTACTAATTGCAGGAGAATGGACAGTCAACGGCATCGTGAAAGATGGTTATGGCTGTTTGGACGCTAGAGTGGGGAGCGAACGATGTCAAGAGACGGCAGCTCTGGTCCTTATATTGAGTCGTGAGATTATAGGGTATCTCGACGATCACGGTCTTACTCAAGAGTTCAGAAATCTCATCCAACATTATCCCCTTCAGCATTCTGATGATAAGCGCTATAATGAGATATTCACTATCGACGATGTACGCTTGGGAAGTGACGAGAGGTATGAACAGATCAAGAACTCAGTCATGGATTCTATGGGATCAGACTGGACCACATTTCTTTGCTATGCACACACAATTGCGTCTTTCAGCGTTCTCAGTACTACGGAATGCGGCATACCGATTCGATATCGTCGCTTGAGCGATGTGCTTGTCGAAACAACTCCGGAACAACGCGACGCTGGATTGGGAGACTACCATGACGCCGAATTTCCTATGAGAACGAAATTCACGGAAGTTTCATTCAGACTTATCGACAAGCTCTCCACCAAGGTCCTTCCGGAAGGTATTCCAGTGCCATTTGGCGAGAGCCCCAGACGGTGTGAAACAGCTGCTGAACAAGCTCGAGAGATTTTCCATTTCTCGAAAGCGATAAAGCGACCAGGTTGCCGTGAAGAGTATCCCATTACTATTGGTTCCTTCTCAGCTTCTATGCAGATACTACTTCGACTTTGCTGGGTTTATGATATTCCTGTTACAGTGTGTATGCCTCGGTTGCGATATGACGGGCCATCGCCAGCTTGCAACGGTCAAGTTGCTGCGACGACATCGAAGAATCTGGACGAGGCAGTCACTTATAAATTCACTTCGGCACCTGTTGTAACATATATACCCACGGACGAAAATGGTGGCAGCTTCACGATGGTCGATCCTAAAAAAGCAGGAATTGAAGATGAGCCATGCTGGAAGCTTCTTGGCTATAGCATGTATCGCAAGTCACAGTCTGGCCAATCACTCTCATCACCACGCGACGATGAGTTCACAGAGGCTCTGGAGCAAGTCGACCTGAGTCATCTGGTGTCCTTTTTTGGTTTCTTCCACGAAGAATATCCTGCCCGAACCGAGATCATGCCAGATATTGACGCGTTGTATGAGGAGGTCTGCGGGTTCGAATCTAACAGGATGGATCTGAGTCTAGAGGCCGGCAGTCGTAGCTGTGGCATGAATCCGGATGACACAACCAATTACGATGATCTCTTATCATTCCGCAACGCCTGTGCAGTTTTGACAAAGAAGTACGATCTCTACAACACCTTTATCGCCCACCAGCAAGAACCCAATACATCCTATCAAATGCAACACAAACCAATTCCCTTCACATTCAGTCATATCGACGTCTCAACTCCACGCACTGAAGAAGCGAAATGGGCTGCAATGCGTCATAAACATAAATCTACGTCCGAGCCGATGTTTGCAAATCTCTTCACTGTCGGGAATGCTGTTTATAGCATGAGCGATAAAGCCGAGGCGGACCGGCTGATGAGGATGAACAATAACAATCAGAAGATTAGGGATCTAATGAAGGAGCATCCTGGTCATGAAATGTTTCTGAAGGAAAATCATAGGGATAAGTGGGAAAGGTGGGAGATGGAGAAACACAAGAAGAATAAAGTCAAGTTGTAACTAGTTGCAATCCTAGACGTCTATTAAGAGCAGTAATGTATTCACTTTGTGGCTTTAACGATACAACCACACTGCTGTGTTATACGGAGTATTTGTACCGCAAAAACTAAAAGGGGAATACACTACTGCTCTTGATTCGCCTATTCCTGCACTAACTATCTAAACTTCTCTACCTCTTTAACTTTTCAAACTTGACCAAACAAGTAGATTCCTGTCAAATATTAGCGTTTACTTCATTAATAGAACATGTGGACATACCTTGACTTTAGGGAACCGCTCATCATAGAAAGTCTCAACGCGCGCCGTAATAGCAGGACTAGTATCCTCGAAACCGGGTGCAATGGTAGTGTTATACTCCCTGTACAACGCAGCGCACAGAACCGTCATCTCCGCCATAGCAAGACTAAATCGTCGTTAACCAAATTCTGACTGATGGATGCTGGGGGTGACTTACTGCATGCCAATACACATCCTTCCACCAGAAGAAAATCCCCAAAACCATCGATTCAACTCACTAGCCTTCTCACCCAACCACCTCTCAGGATCAAAAACCAACGGATCGGCAAAAACATCTTCATTACGATGCATGATCCAAGGCGACATGCCAACAACCGTATCCTTGGGAATAACATAGCCATCGATAGTTGTATCATCACCAGTGGATCTAGGTTCCGTGCTGGGAAGCGGTGCGTACAGACGTAAAGTTTCTTTGATGACAGCTTGAAGATAAGCGCACTTGTCGGCGACTTCGGCTTTGGGGATCCCTTGTTTGTTCAGAGATTCGGACGGGATTGCGCTGACTTCTTCGCGGAGTTTTGCTTGGAAACTTTCGTTGCCGGGGAGTGAGAGGGCCCAGATTAGGAACATTAGTGTGTCGCTTGTTGTGTCGATGCCGGCGAGGAAATGGTCTGCGCATTCGGAAGCCATTTGTAGATCACGCATTCCATCTGGTTTTTGAGTCTCATGATACTGCCAGAGTCGTTCGAGGATTGAAACATGCTCATCTGCACCTGTTAGTAATCTATAGATCATATAAAAATGGTTGCTTACCCTCTGTAAACTCAATCTCTTGCGCATCGGCCTCAGCGCGAAACTGCTTAAACGCTGACAACGCGTAAGCTCGAATACCCGTATACGTCGTAGGTTGCTGCATCGGCAGAACCGGCTTAACCAACGCTCCCATAAAACTTGACTGTCGATACAACCACTGCGTGAATCCCTTCAAGTGCACGATACACCAACTTAAGCGTCGTCGACTAGGATGAAGGATATCCGAGATGAGATTCCTGTGAATCTTGGATCCACGGATAGCAGCTGTAGCACCGTATTTTCCATAGACGAAAGCTGTGATGTTGTCCAAACTGTAGTAGTGCAGGGTACTGAAAATCTCGCTAACACCCTCGGGTTCAGCATCAATGAGATTCAAGTACCGCCACGCCTGCCGTTCAATCATCCTCGCAGTCGCAGGCTTAAGAACAGCCGTTTTCGAATAAGCATGACTCAACAACTTCTTCCGTTCACCATGATCCTTAGGTGAATGAAACGTAAACAGATTCTGTTCACCATAAACATCAAACATGCGGTAGAAACTAGTTCTGCCAAAGCGAGAGCCTGGTCCATAGATTGTGCGCAGCGCGGAGAGGCTGTTGAAGGATACTTCGTTAGGAGCGATGCGGACTACGGGTCCGTATTGTTTGTGAAGCGCGTTTATGGTGCGGGTGCGGGTGCCCTTCCAGTCTTCGTAGGCGAGACGCCATTTTGTTGCTGCGAAGAGTTTGGGGCCGGGGATTGCGCGGAGGGGAGAGAGGAATGGGTCGATAAGGTATTTTATGAAGAGGGCTACTGCCAAAACGGCAGCAGCAAGTGGAAGGACGGCCATGACTGCAATTGCTGAGAAGTCAATTGAGTCCGACGCAACGAGTGAATATGTATGTACAGTTCTCAGGTGTGGTGTATACAGATTTCCCCGCACAGAGTTGTCGAGATAAGGCGGAACAGTCTTCGATCCAAGGGCGCGCCTTGGAGGTCTAGGGCATGCTTCAACCCCTCAGTGGGACCGGTAGACGTCAGTTAATTGCCATTATCAGTGGGTTTGCGATGATGTCCCGGTGGAACGGTGCCTTGAAACCGACGGTGTTCGGATGTTGACTCCGAAGTCTAGGCTTGATTTGGAGATGGCGGGGACGGGACCAATTATCTTGAGGGCATAACAAAACCCCTCATGAAGTTCACTACCGGTGATGGTCACGCGACTGGCTAGCTTGTTTGGACTTGTTAAAATATTGCTTCTAAAGCCAGTTCAGACCGCGGATATATTGCGACAGCCATGTTGAGAATAAGACACCATGCAGTGAGAACAAGGTGACGAACCATGAAGCTACCCCAATGACGTCACAGCCAAACTTGGCGAAAAGAATGTATCAGAGGTTTTCACATTACTATCGTGTATTCTATACAAATCGCCTGTTCATTGCTTCAAATTTCTTACATCTCAATATTCCATCCTCTCATACACCTTCTCCATGGTCAAACACCCACGCGACTCTTAAAACTGGGGAGCATTCAAGGCCATCAGCGTCAAAAGTCCAGAAATAAGTCCAGCAGAAGGAAGAGTCAAAACCCAACCACCGAAGATCCAGCCCAACTGTTTCCAGTTAACAGCCCCAAGATCACCATTCATAAGCGCAACACCAACAACAGCACCAGTAAGACACTGCGTCGTAGAAACAGGCAATCCCAACCGACTAGCCAACAACACAGTAATCGCAGCACCAAGTTCCATAGCGTAACCACGCGTAGGCGAAAGCTGAGTGATTTTGTTACCGAGAGCCTTGATGATGTGGTGACCCATGAACCAGAATCCTGCACCGAGCAAGAATCCGGCTACAATGAGGATCCAGATGGGTGTGTCGGAATCTTCGGATACGACGCCTGTACGGAAGGTTTGATAGACTGCTACCCAAGGTCCTACAGCGTTAGCTACGTCGTTGGAACCGTGGGCGATGGACATCATCATAGCGGAAGCAACTTGGGCGTATGTCCAGAGATGTTCAATCCGGTTATCGTAGCGTTTGGCTTTCATGTGCACGTCTGCGAGGGCTTGCGAAGCGTGGGTGACGCAGTCGCGAGAGACACCTTGGAGGAAGAAGTACTTGAGAGAGTTTGTCACACGACGGGGATGGTACATGGGGAGGTGTTGAACGGGAACGAGCCAGCGCTCTTCAGGCTCGACATGACGAACTCGCTTGCGACGACGAAGACCGGCGTTTTCACCGCGTTCAAGCTCCTCAAGGCCCGTGAGGTTCTGGTTTCCCGTCGTAGTGGCAGTGTCTGTCCGGGTACCGTTCTCAGAGCCAGTAGCATGGTTATGCTCGTCTGAACCGGGAGATTGGTGCTTCTCCTTGTGAGGCTTAGCCAGAGTCTCATCCTCAGGTGTATCAGCGCCGCCGTGAGCAGATGCGTAGTAGTCGACAACAATAGAGTCGCCCTTGCCGGGGAAGTACAGAGGAGGATTCTCGCGGTAGAGAAGAGGTCCGAGGGGAATATGCCAAGGTCTCATGCGGGGATCCTTCTTGACGACGACGCGATGGAAGTATGGAACGAAGAAAACATACGCGAGAAGAAGAACACCAAAGAAAGCACCCAGAACAATACCAACCGCAGTACCCGCACCAAGCTCCTCCAGAGAAGGAGCTGTGGGTGCCTCGATGGTGATGAACAGCGCAAGAATGGCACCTGTAAAGGCGAGGTAAATGGGAATAGCCCTCAAAGCCTTCTCAAACGAGTTCTGGCGCTCAAGCACGCAAAACTTCAACGTTCCAAAGAGAATAGCAGAGAAAGCAGCAGAGATCAGCGGCGAAATAGCCCAGGAAGCAGCAACCTGCGAGACACTCCCCTTGGTCCACTCCCAAGTCACACTAGCCTGCGAAGCAAGACCCGCACCGACAAGCGCACCCACAACAGTCTGTGTAGTAGACACAGGAAAGCCCGCCTTGGTAGCGAGAAGCAGCCAAGTCGCAGAACCAACCTCTGTGCATCCCATGACGAGCATGAGGACGCCGGGGCTGGGAGTGAAGCGCTCAAGGTCTATGATATCATTCTTGATTGTACCTGTGACGCGAGAACCCAGGGCGACGGCGCCGACGAATTCGGTTATCATGGAGAGGAAACCGACTTGGGGCATTGTTAGGGAGCGCGCTGCGACCGAAGTGGCGTAGGCGTTTGCGACATCGTTTGCGCCATTTCCGAAGGAGGAGCCGCAGAAGGCTATTGTTGTGATGGCGAGGATCCAGTCATATTGCTGAAGGGCTGCCATTTTGGCGGTGTTTCAGCTGAATGGTAGAAGAGGCTAGAGCTCTCAATGGCCAGATGTAACTCTGGTCTGAATAAAGTGACTGATGCAGAGATGCAAGAAAGCTGGAGCAGAGTAACATTCAACCGTCAAACCCAAAGTCTTATAACCTCCCTTCATCCTACGTAATTCCGGGCCACTTCTCAGCCAATTCCCATCTCGACGTCATATATCCCACCCGCCAAGCCTACAGCCGATCCGGTAACTGGTCGTGTCTACTCCCTTGTGGAAATATCCAAAGCTCTAATTCGACATGATCCCAAAACGGCCAAGACTTTGGCATCCGCGAATGGGATGTTCCCGTGGCACCGCGTGCGGTCAATTGGAGGCTCTGACTGGTTGGTTGCATCGAGGGATCGACGGGTGGGGGCGTTGCATTTTATGCTTATTTGCACTTGCGATGATGTTATCGGCTGAAAATCTTGTAAGATTTGAGCTCAAGGCCCGTTTAAATCAGGTAAGCTTAATTTACAGTTGGAAGTTAATCGAGTGAGTTTGGTTTTTCACGTGCGTGGACTCGGCTTGTTTGCATCCTGATTGATGCACGCTATTATATTCAAGTAGCTATTGGCAGACATCTACCAGGTCATTAGATGGACACCTAACTCAACGTTCATAGATAGTATCAAAAGCCTTGTACCCAATTCCCTTGACAAAACTCTGCATCCAAGGACCCTGCTCTTTACCCTGACTCAACTCCCAGTACAAATCCCCATGCGCGTCTCCATTCACGCGATAAATAGGTCCACCATCAGGTTTGCGCTCATCGGCGTAGTAGAACCTATCCACATTAGCCCTTGCCAAGTAATCAAGTGGGGTAGAACTCACTTAAATCCGCGGCTTTTATAAGCCTCGGAAGCTGTCCACGTCATGTACGCAGCACCCGATTTGCCAACTCCCGCAGCCAAGAATCCTGGGATCATGGAGACGTTGAGGATGTTTCCTGTGTAGATAAATGTGCGTGATGCAGATTCGGGAAGTTCTTTGAAGCCCGCTATTGCTTGTTGGAATGCGACGAAGGGGCTGCGGATGTTGATTGTCATATTTTCGTCGAGGTCTTCGAGGGAGAGGTCGAAGGGTTCATCCTTGGGGCTGAAATTTGCCGCGCTTGCTACAGGGTATCAACATCGGATCATTTGCGTTTGGAGATGAGAATTACCGTTGTATACGACTACACTTGGAATACCAAATTTCTGCTTGACTTGATCAAATGCGTCGGTGATACTGTCTGTTTTGGAGAAGTCACTTGGAATGTTGAGAAAGGTGTCGGTGTTGTCTTGTTTGACTGAGCGCGCTGCGACGGCGACTTTGTAGCCCTGAGAACTGAATTTGTTTGCGACGGATTTGCCGATGTTGGCGCCGTAGCCAAGGATGAGAATGACTGGTGATTTGGCTGCCATTATATCGACTGAATGTTGAGATTGAAAGATGATGTTGAAGTGTGCGGTGAATGGATTGTAGGATGAGTTGATGGATCAAACGGTTGTTCACATCGGCCTCGGGCTTGTTTTATACATCAAGAAGCCGGAACAGCACATGTGAGGTTCAACATCCGGATAGTCGACTTATCAATCAAATCACATCTAATCAATCAATTCATCCGACGCGCGCGCAAGATCACACAATCGAGACGCCTTCGCCCATCCATTCGTGCCATCAGAAGTCTCCGAGACCTGACAGAAATATCGAACAGCACACCACACCGAAAACGTGGCTTACTGTCAGCAGCAATTTATCAGCATCGTCAGCCCCCAATAATTTGTCAGCGTCTTGGCCATTTGTAAGCTTTGGCATGACGGAAGGGCAACTCACAGTCATTCTCCCCAGTGTAAAATTGGATGCCAATCTGGGAATAGCAGTCATGCCATGATAATTGTTGCGAAGTTTCATGTCCTAAACGCCATAGTAAAGCGCCCGATTAATGCACGAAACCAAGTCCCGTGTCTTGATGAATTGACATCATATTTGCTCCGTCGGTTCTCATTGAGCCGTTGGGGGCTCGGGCTTGCTCTATTCGGTTGACAAGATCCACCTACTAAGATTAGAAATAGAAAAGGAAGGTCCAAGTCTCTTGGATTGACTAAGCTCTATGAGATGAGTGACAGCTTCAATCTGCGTGGTGGAATCGCCCAAGCGACGATAGCTTTCCGTGCACAAAAGCATCGATCCGACTAGTGATACAGAGCCAAATAGTCTAAAGTAAAATACAATAGTTCTCAAGTACATTCCCGGTCTTGGGAATATTTGTTTCACAAGTACGCCATTTTCCGAATACCAACGCTCACTTTGTACCATTAAATCATGTAGTAAAACGCCAAAGTTCAGGCACTGGCCTACGCTTCCATATATGCTTCATCGTTCACTGTAAGTGCATCCCAGTTCTAAAAGCTGTTAGGGAAAACCTTCATGTCATCACTTTGACGTACCTTAATCACATTCCACACCTGATCGTACCCATCCTGTCTCGGCGTGATCCCATGATACCTATGATTGCGAAGCACCCTCGTCAAAACATCGATGTAAGCCTTTGTCTCTTTGGCCGTAACATCCTTATCGGTACGTGCCGTACTGAGCTCTTGCATCTTCATGACACGAAGCCACTTCAAGATGCTCTTCCAAGAACATGACCACCAGTCGCCAGCGTAGGTGTATCATTTTTGCGAAAGATAAAGTGAATGATCCCAGAGGGCATGAAGACTGTCTGACCCGGCCGAAGGACCATGTAGCGTGCTTTCTCTTTCAGACTGCTCGGTATGATGGTCTTGTGGATATCAAGATAATCTTGCGTCGCAGCGTTAACAATCCAACCAAATCCAACTTCGTCTTGTTGTACGGTGATAAATGTCGCCAGACCAAAGGGATCAACATGCATAGGTGTATGATTCCCTCCTTCGCTCAAAAGCATGTAATCTAGCGTTCTCGAGCGCACTAAGCGTTTGTCCAACTCCCGAAACTCGTTCAAAAGTAGACAATTCTTCCCATGAAGGAATTCCGGCCTTGAAACAGGAACATCGTTTCTGATATCAAGAACATTCCATCGCTCATGAGGAGCAGAATCCGTGGTGAATTTTCGCTTGATGTCCTTGAGTGTGCAAAGTCGTATCGGCGGGTTGCATGTTGGAGAGTCTAGAATCGTGACTCTGATTTTCTTGTCGTGTAATTGCCTGGGCGGCCAATCTCGGAAGAGGCGTTCCATGGGCTTACCGCCCCAGTTGAATGGTTGTTGATCTTGTACCACCAAGACGGTATCCGAGTCAACGAGCGTGGCTGCAGTTTCGGGGGTGCAAAACAAGGCTTCTTCGGGATTTGGATATGTCGCGTCTTTGAGAATAGCGAGTATGTCGCGCGCTGCGGTATGTCGATGTGTATCCGACTGGCGATTCTGTTGTAACCAGTCTTGTGTTTCACACTGAACCTGGTACACCCAATTCCAATCTCTCAGTACCCCCAAGGAAGTCGCATTCGTAGCGAGACAAAGGAACCTCGCCTACTTCTCATCATCCTCTGTCTCCGAACATCCGGTCTCAACAAGTGACTGTACTTTATCAGCGTAAAGATCACTCTTCTCAAAGAACAATTTGTGATAGTAGTTGTGCTGTTGTCCTGCGTCCAGTATCTCGTCGCGTTTGCGTTGGAGGATGCGCAGGCGGTCCTTTTGGGCGGCTTTTGTAAGTTTTTTGCCGAAAGCCTCTTCGTCATCAGAAGCCATGATGGTGGTATCCGGGGCGAATAGACTTTGGCGGCTGGAGATGGAAAAGTCTCCGATGGTAAACAAGGTGAGACTGTGAATAAGGCTAACCACCTTGCCGTTGCCTAGAGGGTAAGTCATCACACAAACTGAATTAGTGGGGTCTGGCACAGCCACATGTACCCCGCCACGAAATCACCTTGTACCTGCATCAACATTTGTGGCACAGCTGAGGTCGGTAGGAAACATTGAGGAAGAGTGCCAAAGATGTGTATATTGATTGCTATAAACTAATTCTAGTTTAACATGAACAAAAAGTTGAGTTTGGTGTGAAATTGGTATTTTTTCGGCCAGTAAAAGTTATCATGGACCTACTCCTACACGTCGACAGGTAGACCC
Organism: Fusarium scirpi; assembly: GCA_004367495.1. Taxonomy (NCBI): domain Eukaryota; kingdom Fungi; phylum Ascomycota; class Sordariomycetes; order Hypocreales; family Nectriaceae; genus Fusarium; species Fusarium scirpi. The sequence continues at coordinate 295,778 of QHHJ01000017.1, read as the reverse complement.
CTCCCTTCGTCGAGACAAGAAAGCAGGCAGTCGCAATCACTGCCTTTCATGTTCCGGCTGTTCCTCCTTAGACTCCTAGCCACTCTGGTCTCCCTCTATTGTGTTGCTTTTATCTGTATACCTCGGGACTTACGCCAGGGGGAAACTGAATAACAGCTGGTCTCCCTCGCCTGCGGGAGGCAACAGCCATTCACGCAGGTGATTGTCGTTGTCCCTGATATGTGTTTGACATGTCTGGCAAGGCTGAACTTCGTTATCCCGTCGCACAAGGATGTTCACCAATCTTTGATAATGCCAAGGGGGAAAAGGGTAATCAAGGGGTCCTTGCCTTAATTGCGTCAGAAACGCACAAGCGCTACTCTCCATACCTCTTCGATTACAGAGGCAAAGGTTCTTCCATGGCACAACTGTAAACTCGTTATCGCAATCTGCAAAGGTGACATCAACGGTCCTGTCGTCACGATACCAGTGAATATTCTTATCGATAAGGGAGAGGTTCAACTCGGGGGTGTTCCTGTCGGGGAGAAGCTGCGCGAAAAAGCCATGGCTGTAGATAATGGCTTCTTGAAGCGCTTTCCAGACTGGGTGCTGGTCCCAACTACCATCCATCTCAAAGGCAACGTGTTTCGGCGTACCTTCCTTCTCCCCGCTGGCACGTTGAAGGGAAAAGGAGAAACAGTTTCCTGGCCACTGCACGCTACTCCACTCGGAAATTCGGATGCAGACCAGGTCCGAGCGGGCACACATAACTAGCAGAGCTGGTTCCTCGCCCTTGATACACAGGGTTTCGTAATGGAAAGTATGTGCATCAGTTCTCAAGAATCCTTGTCGGCGCATGCGTTCTGATATGATATTTCTCGACTCCTTGCATGCGGCCCAGAGGCCGGCATCCATCAGACATGCAGATGTCTCTAATTCACTGGCAGGTCGACAAGTGATCGTTCGAAAATGACCACAATCGGGGGTGACATAATGAAGTCCATGTCGTTTCTCGTGTCGGTTGAAGCAGCTGGCTTTCCAGATGAGATCTCTTACCTCGGTGGGTAATTCAACGAAGCGATGGAAGGTTGGTGATGCCATTCTGCTTTCGGTGGTTAAGAATAGCACAGGTTGATTGAAGGTTGAGAAATCGAGAATAAGGAAACTCTACTCTAGAACTTATGAAATGGGTAATGGGAAGAGAAAAGGGAATGAAGACCGCAGGCAGAAGTGAAGGGTATTTTATAGGGATCGCGATCAGATAGGTTTTTTCGGTTATTTAGACTTTCCACGGGGTTATAGGGATTGCATGGAAATTGTGCGTTCCGTGTTGCCTAATGTATAATGAAATCTGAAGATAAGGTTCCCACCATGAATTACACATTTCAGTGTAATATAAACTGACTCTGGGAAAGCACACATCAATGGATTATGTGCAACTGGCATAAGGTTTGAAAAGTCTTCTTCTCTATAAACTCTCAGAAATGCACTTGAAAAAGGATCCATTTTCTTTTAAACTCATCACAGAAGCTGGATCAGTCAGGTCTAACAAAGTCATATATGCCTCGCCACAATGTCACCTTCTACCTGCATCAGGTGGCTGAGGTTATAGTGGGAAAGATAAGAATGTTGATTGCTATATACAGTGGTTCTAATGTGAACATCAACTAGAACTGGAGTTTAATATTCGATGTTATGTCGATGCTGTCCCGTCCCTGATATTCTTGTGAGTCTCGCAAGTCATGATGAACTCACTTTCTGTACGGAAAGTACCACAGGCGGGTGGTATCCTCTGTCCGAGATGAGAAGATAGGCAAGCACTCTAACTCGGTGTTCTTTTGTTCTTCATCTTCCTCGGGTTCTTCCTCATTACTGTCCTCTTCTTCCTCTTCTTCGTCGTTGGTGTCCTCTTCCTCCTCAGTGCCATCGCTTTCCTCGCTCTCCTCGGCTACCTGATTCGAAAGGCTGTACATAAATCTGGATCTTACCCAGCTGGAATCGAACTCATGGTTGTCGGGTCGATAAATACGTCGTCCCGTTTGCAACGATGGACAGCTGACTTCGTTATCTCGTCGCACCAGAATTTTCACAACTTTTTCCATCCAGGGATAGAAGTCGGCACTATTCCCATACGGGGGCCTGATAGACTTCCGGAACCCATGTGCACCGGTCCTAACGCCGTTCTGATCGCAGTAGCATAGATTTTCCCACGATACTATAGTGTACTCGTTGTCATAATCTGCATACGTGACATCGACGGTGCTGCTATCGCGATACCAGCGGACATCCTTATCGATAATGGAAATCCTGATCTTTGGCCCCCAGTTCCCCAGGGCAGTGGCATCTCCAAGGTCTCTCTCAAACCGAGACCAAAGTAGGCGGTGTTTCTGCCAGCCGAAGACATCCAGCTCAAAGGCAAGGTTGCGCACCTTAGCCGGGTCGATACCCTGGAGACGCTGAAGGAAAAAATAGAACGCTGGTGAGGTATCGTTGTCATACCAATTAGAAATTCTGAAGCACAATAGATCGCGGCCAGATACGATCACTGGAGTTCGAATGTGTGTAGGGGCTCTCAACCGTCGGCCTTCGTCATGGCAAAGAGGTACATCGGGCAACAGTAAGCCCCGTTTCTGGAACTGCTTACTCACAACAGCTCTTGACTCATCACATGCCTCCCAGAGTCCAGTGTCAATGAGGCAAGCAGATGTCTCAGATTCCACTGCAGGGCGACACTTGAGGTAATTCGAGTATCGGCCATTGGCGATGATATGGACATAATTCAGTCCATGTCGTGTCTTCCTGTTTCCATTGAAACAGCTAGCTTCCCAGATGAGAAGCCTAAGCTCGTAGGGTAACTTTCGGAACGGATGGAAGGTTGGTGATGACATTGTGTTCTCAGTAGAGTGTCGATGGTCGATAATATGAATGGAAACCAAGGATGCGGAGAAATCTTTGTGGTGGTTAATGGGAAGAAAAGGGTGAAAGAGGAGGGCGGAAGGGTACTTTATAGAGATTCGATCAAACCTTTGCATTGCTAGACATTGTGTTGCATAAAGTATGAAAGGAAATGGCGCACTCAGTGATAGGTCTTGTGCAATGGAAGGTTTGATGCAAAATGCCTTCATACCATGAAGCTCTTCCCAGTCCATCAGATAAGGTTTGTGAAGATATTTACACTTCCCACAGGGCATTATGGCTCCTTTGCCCACACATGACATTTGTTGCCTTGCCGGTACATAAGGTTTAGGCAGGGCTCTTCCCAGTCATGCGGATAAAGTTAAGGCTGCTGGTTGAAGAAGAATCGGTTGCGCCCTTTAGAGAAGATGACTTCGATCAATTGTCCGAAGGAGACTATCCCTCAGGGAGCAAGAAGATGTTGTTTTCTCGCTGGGGTTTGAAACGGGAAATTCAAGGACCTTCCGGCTACTGGAATAAACTTAAGGCTTCCATGGAACATCATCCATTATCATCAGACCTCCATCTGATAAGCTTTTCATAACATGTTTACACTTCCTACCAAGCATCATAACTCCTCTGAACACAGAACCTGTTTGTCTTACCCTAGCATAGGGTTTTAGCTTAGCATGGAATGCTTATCTTTTCTTCCTCGGGTGTTTTTCTCTTCCTTCCACCAACGTCAGTCACAGAGACATTAAGCATTTAGGTCTCAACCACACTTCCTCAACAACCAAGTCAGAAAGACCCCAGGGATATTCCAAAGCAGAGATACGGTTTAGATTTCAGAGACCTTACAAACAATATCAGTAACTTCGCCGCGAGCTCATTCCTTGAAAAAGAAACATGAGACTATTTCACCATTTCAACATGGCCCGGCGACACCTCTCGATACCATTTTCTCCACCGCGCCCTGCTGCAGGTCAGGCTGCGCACTTCTCGATGTCGCCAGTCGCAAGGTTCCCTCCCTCAAAGAGACCTGCACAATTGCAGCACCAAGTGAAAACCTCTGAACTCCCCACACCCATCAAGAAGTTGTATGAAGACCTGGATAAAGGACTTTCTGAGTCACGCAAAGACATCAAGAGTGAATGAACGCCAACAACACCAACTGAATGAACTCCAACGCCAACTGAATGGACAGCGATACGAACACCAAGAAATACTCAAAGGCATCGACGATTTTTTTGACCCGTATGGTCATGAAGCCACATGTGAGTAAACATCTAGTAACACTTAATAGCAAACTAACAATTTCATTAGATGTTAGATACCCTTTCTTACGCATTTTTCCAAACTTCCCGTGGAATCGCTGATCATGATCCTCGAATCTTCAGTGGGTATTTTAGAAAGTTCTTTGTATGATTTTGCGCGTTTAACCACCTCTCTCCAATACAATATACACTTTTCAAGATTGCAGCTATAACTAGGGTACTATGTTACAGTGACTGCTGTAAAACCCAGAAGATATAGTCATGAATAGGGTACAAGATCATTCAACCTTTTAGACCAGCTCAATCCGCATTCACGTAAAGCTAGGCCTCCCAATGATCGACTAAAGTTACGTAGATCAAACTTTATTAAACCGGGACAGACTTTAATGCATGCAATTTAAAGGCCTCTCAATTCCCATAAAATAAACCTCTCTTGTGATCAAGAATCTTTTGCTTTGCCTCCTTCCATACACACCATGGCTACCGAGATGCCACTCAACCAAGGAGCATCGCCCTCAAGGGTTAAGCAAAGCCTTACCCCTCCAAAGGCATCATTCCGAAATCTTCCCCCCGAGCTCCGTCTCATGATCTGGGAGGCTGCATGTATCCCTTTTGCTAAAAAGAATGGTGTGCACTATATCGACATCGACATGGTGGAAGAAGACTACGAAAATGGAGGATCATTTTACACGCGAGACATGGGGCTGTGGAACGCCTGCAGAGAGTCGCGCGATGTCATCGCCGCTCACTATCATCTCGATCTCTGGCGCTTGGCCCAAACGGAACCTTTGGACTCGATTGAGATGCAACGCGCGATCCAGACCACTCACGACATAAACACGAGACCTGTCGTCTCTAGCGACAGCGACTTCTTCATAGTAGTCTTCGGCCCTTTCGAGAAGGACTGGAAATCTACTTACCATCGCTTCTGCATCAGGACCTCCTCTCCCGCATCGTTGATAGCGAGAATCAGGAGACTGAAACTTTACCTACCAATGGTCAAAGGGCCGAGGGAGATTAGCCTTGTGCGAAAATGGAACCTCGCTTTTCAACAAGCTTCTAGGTTCGACCTCGGCGCGCTGGAGACCTGGCAAGCCCTGACAGCCGACAAGTCCCTATACTTCCTGAATGCGCGGGATGGTACAACCGGCAGATTTATTCATTGGATACTAATCGATACATCGCGCGTGGAATACCTTACGATGCCCCTCAGCCCTGTCAGAGGCTATTTCACAATCGTAACTTTTGTTGCAACTCGGCGGGCGTTTCGGAACACTCTAGGTGTCTGGGTATTTAGTCTGATGCTCAGCGCATTTATAACCATATTGCTGCCCTGCCTATTGCGCGGGATCTTCTGCAGGATCCTCTCTTGAAAGTGTGCCAGGTAAGAGAGATTTGGAGGGCTGGTATGCTACATAACTGGCTATGGCTGCGTGAGGATGACTGACATGGCGATGACACTTGGGCACTACAACAAGGTCTAAAATGGTGGCCCCGACGAGCAGTCAAAGATAGGATAGCCAGATAGCTGCACAATCTAACCTACGAAAACAAACCTCGGCCCTTATTAATTTCCACAATTGTTCATGTCTGTTGGATGCATAATCTTCCTGCAGAAGACCTCGACCCCAGGCAGGATTTCCCTCGCCAAAGTCGCCTTTCAAATATTCATCATCTGCAATGCCGGCGCGATGTCGGTAGATAGATAACAAAAGTACGACCGAGAATTGCGTGCGAACTGAGCGGAACCGCGCTGCTTGAACCCCGTCTGCAAGCAAGCTATCGTAGCGTAAGGGTCTTCTCACACGGGACAAAGATAAGATGACTGATTGGGCAGGTGAATGCGGGTATGTCAGATCTCAGCTTCTTCTCTTGATGAGATAGCAGAGCCTCAGCTGCTCCAACTCATTCATTAGAACAGAAAAAAACGAGTTCTCAGGCCACGAAAAGAGCAAAATTTCGAGAAAATCGGGTTTCGTTGACTGGTGACTAACGCGTCTATTAATATTAATAATGCCACAAGTCATGCTCGTCCAAAATTCCCGTAAACAGGATTTCTCATCATTGGAAGATCCGGTCTCCATTGCCGGCCGACATAAAAACCGGAGAATATCAGAAATTGGAGTAACGTCTCCCGTTCCCGTTCTCCAAAAGACCCTTTTCCCGTCTCCGAGAGTCCGAATGAGCGAATTGTGGTAGCCGCGGGACGGGAGCTCAGTCGTTCATATCCGCGGGAAGTGTGTGTCAGTGTGTTCCCGTAAAGATCAGGCCAGCCCTGGGTCCAGGTCGAATTCGCAGGCAAATTGAAGAGGAAAGAATGGAGGGGATGGAGGGTTCTTATGTGCCGTTCGTGCCGAGAAAAGAGGGTCTTGAAATGATCTAGCGCTTGTCTTGGCAAAGCGTGAGCCAAGAAAGGCCAAGACTGGCTAAGATGCATGAAAACTAGTGGAGATGAGTCTGGGGATAGCGTCAAAGCTGTGAAGTTTATTGAGATTTGAGATTCAGAGATTGGGTTATCCTGGTCAGTCTGGGGAGAGAGATGAGACGAATGGTACTGATTGATGAGTCTAGACTTTGAGCATTGAAGATTGAGAGTCCCGTGGACTTGGTAAGTCCATCCCTTCGAGGCATAGTGATCACCGTGTTCTAGAAGGGCACTGGGAAACACACTTTTGCCTGCACAGTGTAAGCAGCCACAGAACGAGGACGGCGAACTCCCCAGCGCCCCGCAAGTTTTCCGGGAATTTGTCCCGCGGGAACAAACAACCCCGGTCAACGTCCGGGAAGTGGTCCAGGACCACCACCAAGCATGCCCATCACAAGCACAACTCCAATTCTTTCACGATAGCCATTAATCATTTTGTCATTGCATCACAAACCGTTTCCATAATTCGGTCTTCTCCATGGGGTAAGCTAAGCTAGTACCCCATATTCCTTGGGGTAGGAGCACTAAAACCTTCTTCCCCTCCCCTCCGCACGGTCATGGTCGAGATTTTCCCTTTATAAGATCCCCAAACTTCCCCGGACCAGAAAGGAAGATCCATACTCAGATCCAGATCAATTACTTAAAGGGTTCTCTCCAGCTCTTCAAGTTTTATCTTCATCTCGTCTCTCAATCTCTTCTTGTCTTGGGCTTAATCGACAACCTCCATCTCTTTACCTTGTCCGACACAAACACGACACAATGGCAGGAGGCGTCAAGAAACCAGTCAACATCTTCAAACTCAAAGATGTCGGCGAACCCCAAGGCGTCTTCAACTGGCGTCTCTGGTTCGCAGTCTTTGCATTCGGCTTAATGGGCGCCGCACGTGGCATCGACGAAGGTCTCATCTCCGGCGCATTCAAGTCAAAGGACTTTCAGAAATACATCCATTTCTCACAATACTCCACCGTCGAACAAGCAAACATCAAGGCCAATGTCTCAGCTATGGTTCAGATCGGTTGTGTTGGTGGTGCCCTCATGTAAGTACCGTATTCGCCACATCCTCTTTTTTCTGTGTGAAGACTTAGCGCTAACCTTTTTGTCTAGTGCTTTCCTCATCTGTGATCGAATCGGCCGTATTTGGGCTACGAGACAACTTTGTACTGTTTGGATCATCGGAATAATTATCTTCATGGCCAATGGTGGTAGTCTTGGTGCTATTTACGCTGGACGCTTCATCGCTGGTCTAGGAGTTGGTCAAACAGCCGTCGTCGGACCCGTCTACCTCGCCGAAATCGCCCCCTCCGCCGTCCGCGGTCTCTGCACCTGTGTCTTCTCCGGCTTCGTATACCTCGGTATCGTTCTCGCATACTTTGCCAACTACGGTTGCTCCCGACACATGGGCGACGATACACATGCGCGCTGGCTTGTTCCTACCAGCCTTCACCTCATGTTTGCTGGCTTGATCTTCATTCTTAGCTTCTTTGTCGATGAATCGCCTCGCTTTTTGATCAAGAAGGGTCAAGCTGAGAAGGCTACTGCTGTCATGGCGCGTCTGCGACAACAGCCTATTGACTCTGAGTACATTGTTCGCGAAATGACTGCCATCCAGTCTGCGCATGAGCATGAGCTTGAGAGTGTCAACACTTCTTTCATTGGTACTTGCAAGGAGCTTTTCTTCAACAGCAGCAACCTTTACCGTCTTTACCTTGCCAGCATGGTTCAGGTTTTGGCGCAGTGGTCAGGTGCTGGATCAATCACTCTCTATGCGCCCGATCTGTTTGAACTTCTCGGTATTCACGGCTCTGAGACTGGTCTTCTTGTCACTGCGCTCTTCGGTATCGTCAAGCTTCTGTCCGCCATCACTTGCGCGCTGTTCCTTGTCGATGTCATCGGACGTAAGCGAGCTCTTATGGGTGGTATCGCTCTCCAAGCTTTCGCTATGATCTACGTTGGCGCATTCCTCACAGCCGTCCCCGAACCAACCGGTGCATCCGCCGCCGCCAAGGGAGCCATGGCTATGATTTACATCTCAGGAATTGGCTGGGCTCTTGGTTGGAACACCATGTCCTACATCCTCACAGCCGAGCTGTTCCCCCTCCGCATCCGAGCCTTGGCAACATCTTTCGCCATGACATTGCATTTCCTGTGTCAATACGGTAGCAGTCGCGCGACACCCAACATGCTTCTTCCTACATCCGAGGGCGGCATCAACCCCAACGGAACATTCTGGACCTATGCTGCTATCCTTGTCGTTGGCGGTTTGTGGGTTATTGTTTCCGTGCCTGAAACTGCTGGACGATCTCTTGAGAGCATGGACAGACTTTTCGATCTTCCTTGGTACAAGATCGGTTTGTTTGGAAACAAGGATGCTGAGGAGCAGGATGCTGTTTATGATGAGAAGGAGGAGATGGCTATGAATGCGCATGGGAATGTCACCTATGTTGAGAACAGGCCTAAGGATATTGCCTAAAAGAATGACCTGAAGGATTATTTAGCGACATGACAGTATGAGTTTTACATGAATTAAGCGAATTGATTTACATTTTATTACATTTTACAACAATTTCCATCTGTCTGCGATGCCAGTCTGTGTGACCATGATCTGAACCTTCATCCACCAGCGCTACCTCTGTAGATCTTCACACTCGGCTGCAGGTTGCCGAGAACTCTGATGACGCCATGGTTCATCTCATTAGACTTCTAGAAGGGAATCGGCAAGCGAATTCTGTCGACCACCAGTCGTTTGGGGGCGCTGTTCGTCATTGGACATTAGCGTGTACGGATATACGGCCCTACCCCAATCACCGTGTTCATCCCTTCAGCATTACAGTACACAATTGTGGTCGGCGAAGAATCATCGGAATCTATCACATATTTATTGGTCTGGGACAAGTATTAGAACAATAAAACAAGTGGTATTTTAATTAAGTAACATTATATATCGTTTTAAGCGTTGACTGTATCCAACAGCTAGACATCCCCACGACACCACCAAGCTTGTTGGAAACATTCCAATTACCAGGGAAACCTGTTTAGAAGACCATACCCTTGGTCTGCTTACCCTTCTCCTCCTCCACTTTCTTGACATTAATGTTCCTCCAGATGATAATGGACAGAACACAAAGAGGCATGGTAGCAACACCAGTAATAGCCATCAGTCTCATAGTGTGAGCATAAGCACCCACAATAGCCTCACGCTCAAGCGATCCATCAGCATAAGACTGCTGAATCGTGATATCACCGAAGATAATGGTAGCATTAGCCTTGGCAGCTTCAGGAAGACGCTGAGCCAATTGAACAGGCATGACGTTGTTCCAGAAACCACCAGCAATGGCATAACCAATACCAGCGCCAACACCACCGAAAAGACCAGACAGAGCGCTGGTGACGGCAAGGTATTGATGGGTGACAGGTGCCATGACGGCGACTTGGTCAACGGTAGAGAAGACTCCAGCACCGAAACCGACGAGGATCTGGGTAAAGGCCAAAAGACCAACATTGGTGTCCTCAGATCGGAATGGGATGATCAGAGCGGTACCGAGAAGCATGATGGGAGCACCAGCCATGGCAGTCCACTTGACATTACCAGTCCTGGCAACGAACCATCCGACAAAAGGAGCAATGACGGAGGAAGTAAGAGAGTAAGCGTTGAGGACGTAGTTGGCGTTGGAAATGCTCAGTCTGTTGACGACCTGGAGGTAAGAACCAAAGTAAGCGTTCCAGCTGAAGGTGGACAGGAACATGATGGCGTTGAGCAAACATGATCCAATGATGGTGGGCTCCTTAAGGTACTTGAAAGGCAAGAACTGGACAGGTGCAACCTTGGCTTCCCAGAAGTAGAAGATGGGAATCAGGACAACTCCGAGAACCGGGAGGGCGATGATGTAAGGTGTCTTCCAGGACTTGGGAGCATAGGCGACCAAGCTGTATGGCAGAAGCAGACAAGAGATACAAGCGCAAAGAAGCAGAATTCCAACAATGTCGAACTCAACAAAGTAGTGCTTGACAGACTGGAGGAATGTGCGGTCCGATCGCTTGCGGGTGATGACGCCCTGTTTGGTAGCTGTGCGGAACATGTAAACCATAGTCGCCATAGCAGGAATACTGCACGCAGCAATAATAATAGCGAAAGCACCAAACGCCCAGCGGAAATTGAGGTTCTCGTAGAAACCAGTAGCGATCTCAGGACTGGCAAATGTCGCGACGATACGAGGACTCATGTTGATACCGTAGATGAAAGCACGGTTGGTAAGGGTAGTCATATCAGCCAGCATGACGCCAATGACGTACATGACACCAATGTGACCGACCCAGTAAAGGATGTGAGCACCGATATACATCTGGACAGTCGTGCAGGTAGCCTTCATGATCATACCGACAATGCAAACAGTCATCATGAATGCAAAACCCTCAACACGACCCCAGACATCAATGGCCTTGGCCAAGGGAAGAGGCGCACAAGCGCCAATGATGGAAGCGAGAACACTTCCAATGTTTAGCAGACCATGGGCACCGAAGCTGGAGGTGATGTAGGGGTTCAGAGCGGAGTCGACGTAGTTCATGATCATATCGACAAACGAGATCAGATAAAGCCTGAATGCCCAGATTAGCCAAGCATTCCCCGCGCAGATAAGATAACAAAGCTTACATCAGAAACATGCTTATCAGGGTCTTCTTAGTCCAGACAGAGGTAATAGCGCGTACGCGCTCAACACCCTCCTGATACTCCCCCTCGGACTCAAAGTCAGAGCCTTCAGATCGAACATGGGCTTCGGTGTTGGGGATGGCCGTGTTCTTTTCCTCATCGGAGGAACGACCGTCCTGAGGTGATTGAACCATGATGGGGTTCATTGTGAGGTGCACAGTTCACTGTATGTTGGTTGAGAGGAGTGAGTGTGAGGAAGGAAGCGAATTCAGGAGAGGAACTGCCGATCTTTTTATCAATCAGCGAGGCGAAAAAAAATTAATCCACGCGTTAGTATAGACAAGGTCTTGGCGGGTCTTGGACCTAAGCCTGCAGACGTTGCCGAGGGCCCTTGTCTGATCCTTCCGACTGTGCGAGTATCCGACCAGGAACAATAACAGGCACACTTAGGCGCATGTTTAATGCGTGTTTAATTCTTTCAATTGACGAAGGATCGGTGGCGATTGGGTGGTTGGGCGCGGAGATTGTTTCCAGAATCAGATTAGATCTTTTAGATATGATCCGCTGCCCACATGGTGCATGGTTAGCGGTCATTCTATCTAATCAATCGCTGGTTTGGATCCGCTGGGGGGCATCTTATCAGACCACTTTGATCCTCAGTGGCAATTAGACTCATTCTTAATGCAGCCCTGTGGTGTTCAAGAGGTTCTCATCTCACGACTTCGCTGTGAATGTCGCGAGAAAGTGATACTGTGCGATAACGGACAGACTGTCGATCAAAACCTTTACCGTCAAACCCCTCTCCGGCCGAGCCTGCTAATTCTTCCCAGCCGATCCCATCCCGTCTTCCATCCAATCCCCTGCTAAAGACCCCTGTCACTGAACCGGAGCAGCGGTACAATGTCAACTCCGTTTCTGGAGGACCCTGTCGATTTAGCTCTGCGCGATAATGGAGTTTATTCCCAAGCAACCGGACGACTCCAAAGCCAAGACATCTAGAATGAACCAAGTGGAGGTACCTGACCAGAATGAATTTTCATCACCCGTTCTACTGGTAAAGTCAGTGGAGTTTTATTGACGAAAGAATGTTGGCTAGACTGGAATGAGACTTCGCCGCAGGTGCCAAGGTGCTAAAAAGATAAGATCGTTCAAAAGATCAATTGATGGACTGAGCGCAAGACATTCTGCGTCTTTTTTCGATGTCGGCTAACCTTACTTTTTGAGTTGGGCTTTTGATGTGGCGGATTAAATAGCCGATCAGTTCCGATATCAATCAGCCCAGACATAAAGCCATGACGATTTGGGACTAACGTTGCCTTGTGGTTCTTTTTAATGGCTTTTTTACGCGGTTAAGCTTGATTGATAATTCCGGGTACGGCCGGAGTCATGCGCACGGAAGATGCCGTTTTATGGAGTCTGGTCACATTATTGATTGACGGTTTGACTTGGCGAGTAAATTATTGTTCTGGACCTATGAACGTGAAGTGGGATGATGTCATTGCAGGATCGGCCCTGTCTTAAAAATTATCTGATGATCGAAAGTTCACATGTTTGTCATAACAGTGAGGCAATGTAGATAACTTATTCTAGTGTGATCTCGTGTGTTGAGTTGTGACAGAACCAAGTAAACAGATCGTGAATCTTGTCAGTACTGATCTACAAGGAGATTCTAACGCAAGATTCACATAAAAGAAGAAAAAGAAACTTTTATTAATAACTTATCTAGCGGTAAAGATAGTAGAAAACTTTCTGAGCAGAATGATAGTCGTTAATAGGAAAGCAAAGCGAAAGATGTAGTTGGTTACAGGGTAGAGCGGGGCTTATCTGATAAGCTCTTCACAAGCTATCTGATAAGATAGGGCTGGTGATAAGACAGCCACAGTGAAGCCACTGTGGCCGTGCTACTCAATCCAAAGGACCCCCCCCCCTCTTGGAGAACAGTTGACCAGTAGGAACGTGCCCGGCCTCTCCAGCGAAATACGCGACGCATCTCGGATCCTGACACCCATGTCACCATGTGCACAAGCTGAAAAAGCAATCAACAATCGCCTCACATTTCTCACAAGAAAAAAAGAATAAACTCTGAATCACGTCAAGTTTCAATGCTTATATTGTGGAGAAAATCATTCCCTTTGTCGGGTATCGTATTTGCTGACACTAAGGAAGTTTCAGATCCCGCCTTCCATAAAACACAGCCAAGAGTATTCTCACCCGAACTGCTACACTTGAGGGGGTTACACAGGGTACCTCAAAACACGTTTCCGACCATTTGAACGAGTCACGACTTCTTATGGTAGAAACGAGGCGCCGTGTAACAGAGATCAACGGCCTGAAACCATATTGGGCTGTGATAACTGAGCTACCTCGTCTGCTCTACCTGAAGTTACATTGAGTAGCCGCTGATCGTAATAGTTCACCTGCGCTATGAAAGGACTTTTGGAAAGCATGTGCACCTCCAAAGCATCAGCAGCTTCCGAATATGGCGACTAAACAGGCTGGATGAGGACAAAAGGTACACTTACCGATCCGAGCTCAACCTTAACCCCCTCCATAACCGTTAAGAAAAAAGCAATATAAACAGTTAGTCTTGCGAAAAAAGCTCTTTAAATGAAACACAACTCCTCGTCGGAGACTTCGGAAGTTTCCCCCAGAATTCAGCTGCGAGCACAGACATCCGTCGCCCGCAATTGGCAGCGGCAGTTGACTGATTGGGTTAAGACAGGGGTTACTGTTACAGGATGTGACGCGCAATTTGGAGATCGGCTTCAAGTGTGAAGTCTAATTGATCTGCAATAGGATGTTGGCGAAACTTTGGAGGTTGCCGATGTTGCATTCTGGCTGGGTTGTTCCTTGCATATCACGTCAATCATACGTGAGGTTTTGGTATAATACATCTCTTATCCCGTCCATTGCTGTGCCTCTCTGTGTTTTTGTTTCCTCAGATTCTTTCCTCAGATCATTTGTTCAGATTAGCGACTTCTTTTCCGGCCATGGTCCTTACCTGAACAAACAAACACCCAGTACAATGGAGCGAGTAGGACACATGCCCAGCGAATCGCGCTCCGCCGAAATCCAAGCCATCCTTTTCACCTTTTCTATACTTTCCGTTGCGTCGGTCGCATTACGAAGTTATGTACGAGCAAGAATATTACGATCATTTAGCTATGACGATGCGTGCGCCGCGGTGGCGCTTGTTCTCGCTTTGGGAACTGCTATAGCTATCGCTTATGGTGAGTGAACTGTTGTTAATGGCTGTGGTGTCAATTGCTAAAATGTTGGATAGAAAACAAATATGGATTGGGTTATCATACGGATGAACAACCTAAGAGTGCGCGTGTGCCATATACACAGGTTTGTCTTGCCATGATCTGTTCACGTCAACATCAACTGACATATGTCAGGCCTTCTACGCCTCGGTCGTCATTTACAACATAGCAATGTGCATCATCAAAATCGGCATCCTCCTCCAATACCGTCGCGTCTTCGCCGTGCGAATGATACAGATCATCACATTTTACGGAACAATCTTAATGATCTGCTGGACAATCATCATCGCATTCATCAACATCTTCATCTGTGTCCCCGTCTCCAAATTCTGGACCCCCGATCTACCCGGCCGATGTCTCGATTCGCTAGCAATATGGTACATGATGGCTGGGTTTAACCTGGTCACTGATCTTGTAGTCTTTTGTATGCCGCTTCCGGTTATTAAGAGTCTCAATTTGCCTCGAAAACAAAAGATCATGCTCTTTGCGATCTTTAGTTTGGGTTTCTTGTAAGATCAATCATTCTGTTATTGGTAGATATGAACTAATTGTGACAGTGCTTGCGTCGTATCGATATACCGAATCCACACACTCAAGATGGCCGCAGAAACGAAAGATCCAAACTGGGACAACGTCGACGCCGCCATTTGGTCATTCCTCGAAGTAACAATCGCCATCATCACAGCCTGTCTACCGACCCTCAAACCGCTGTTCTCCAAACTCATGCCCAAGATTTTCGCCTCCTCATACAGTCGAAGCAACGCGCAAAGCTATGGTGGATCACCCAAGAGCTTACAACTAAGAAGTCGTTCAACAAAAAAGACTGGAGGTCGGAATACACACGTCACTGATGACACGACCACACTCAAAGGGGACGGAGCCCCGATAAGCACTCACCGATCTGGAATTAGTGTAAGCATAAGGGCTGAGTGTGATGGGTCGGGTGATGAGGAGACTCTTGTTGGTGGTGAGGGTGGAGGGATTACTGCTAAGACTGTGATAACACAAGAGAGAGAATCGTGGAATGATGGTGGTCCCAGTCAGAGTAGAACATCATTCTAGTTGTATTTTAGCTTTACTTAATTAATGACACATGACAGAGCATTGCACATTCGCCTTATGGTGGTTGTTAGTCGACGAAAAGACAGTCAACCGATTCTTCATAGCAGCCCCAAAGCCCTTCGTAATCTCACACCCGCCAAATCCATAATAGCCCTTGCAGTAGGTCCATATCTCAAAGCCTTCAAAAGACAGAAAGCATGCATCTGCCCCTCCGCTTTGATAACAGCTTGATATTTCAGCGCCTTGACTCTGATGATCATCACTTCTGTCGGACCATAGTTCCATTGAACCTCAATATTCTCTGTCACTAACCTTCTGCCTGATCATGCTTCTGCGAGCCTTCCAGTGCCTGGCGAGCCTCTGTATAGCCTCCCATTTGGTGAGGCGCTGGCTGTTCAGCAAGGATAGCTGCAAATGCAGCATTCGAGGGATCGAGTTTGTATGTCATTATTTGTATCACAAGAGAATAGAATAGCATCCTCAAGCTGAAGATAATAAAAGCCACTGGAACAACTGTTCAAGTTTATTTTATACTGAGTGTGATGACGTTCTACGCCCCCAATACGACGTTCGTGAGCATGGAACAATTGTTATTCCGCTTCTTTCCAGACTCGACGTACAGAGTCTCTCGTGTCCAGAACTCGTCTTTATGAACGAGCATAGTTGAAGCTCTTCAACATCAAATGAGTCAAACAACAGCGTCGCCTTTTGCCAAACAGCCCGAAATAACTCCCCGAGGATGCTGTACAGTATACTACGAATCAATTGGGTGGAAGAGGATGGACCAAATCCTCGAGAGAGCGGTATCTTATCTTATCTAGTAGTCTTATCTTATCTGCTTCCAACCTCCTGATGACCTCGGCAAGGACAACATTGGAAGATAGGAATCACTGACTACAGCATCAGGGAAATCCGGAACGAGAAAGATATGTCTTAGAATCTCTCTTTGTTGAGCATCATTTCCCCAACAAATTTATCGCATTAATAGCCTGATCGGCAGTTCCCTTCTGTAAACCGCCCCCGAAGGCTCCCCTAAGTCCCCGAAGTCCCCGCAATTTGCCCCATTCTCCGTATTCGGTAGTAAATCTGATGCCGAGTGATCTCCATCACCTTCATAAATGCAATTTCTTCTACAAGCTCAATCTTGTCTATTCTGCAATCTCAACAGTGCTCTTTTCTTGATGTTAGATGGGAATTTGGTGATATAATCTACCTGACACAATGCCGTTCCTATCATTTCCCTCACGCGACCTTGCGACTACTCTCCAATGCTCCTCTTTCATCGAGGCCATCCAGAAACATGATCCATCTTCACTCGCGATTCTAGAGAATGATTCTGGCGCGAGCTTTTCTTATGGGACTTTGCTGAATAGTATTGCTCATGCTAAGGATGAGTTATTGTGCAAGGCTGGTAAAGCGGATATCTCTGGTGAGAGAATCGCGTTCATGGTGGAGAGCGGATACGAATATGTCGGTATGTAACGGTACTCATGATAATGCTGAATGAGACTGACGTGCGGAAGTGACACTATTGGCTATCCTTGCTTCCAATGCCATCGCATTACCACTCGCACCAGCATTCCCTGCTCCAGAGCTGCGCTACATCCTCGACAACAGTGAAGCGCTAGTCCTAATCTCATCAGCCAAATACGCCAGTAAAGCAGAGGAAGTTATCAGCAAAGACCTCGCGACCACACCAATCTTCTACCAACTTGACGGAACAGACCATTCGTCAGCAGGCGAGAAGCAGATCGAGCTTGGAGAGCTTTCAGATTCTGAGCAGGGCGGAATGATGCTCTTCACTTCAGGAACAACCGCCCGACCCAAGGGTGTCGTACTTACACAAGCCAACCTCACGGCTCAAGCGTCCAGTTTGTTGGAGGCATGGCGTTATTCACCCAGTGATCGACTTTTGCACGTTTTGCCTCTCCATCATATTCACGGTACGGTGAATGCGCTTCTTACACCACTTCTCGCTGGAAGTAGTGTTGAGTTCATGTTTCCGTTCAACGTCGACAAGGTTTGGACGAGATTAGCAGTACCTTTCCAACAAAGCGAGGAGACACAGGTTCCTATTTCGTTCTTCACAGCGGTGCCAACGATCTGGGCTAGATTACTCAAACATTACGAGTCACTATCTCCTGAGATGCAAAAAGCTGGAAAGGAAGCTATTTCACCACGAAACTTGCGACTCAACTTCTCTGGCTCAGCTGCTCTGCCCAAGCCTATCCGGGATGGCTGGATCGACCTCTCCGACGGAAACGTTCTTCTCGAGCGTTATGGAATGACAGAAGTCGGCATGGCGCTATCATGCGGTCTTGCAGACATTGATCGTGTGGACGGTTCCGTTGGCTGGCCTCTCCCTTCAGTAGAAGCCCGTCTCATGGAAACCGATGACGAAACCGGTATTCAGACCGTTGTTCAGCCCGGCGAAGAGATTGACGCTGTCTCTGGAAAAGAGCGCATTGGAGAGATTCAATTGAGAGGACCTACAATCTTCCCCGGCTACTGGCGCAACCCCGAAGCAACGGCTAAAGAGTTCACCGAGGACGGCTGGTTCAAAACAGGTGATATCGCCATCCGTCGCACCGTCCCAGGCTCAGGAAAAGGCGAATCCGGTACATGGGCCCAAGGACCAGCATATTTCATCCAAGGCCGTCGCAGCGCGGATATCATCAAGACGGGCGGCGAAAAGGTCTCAGCCCTAGAAGTCGAGCGCGAGATCTTGGCCCTTCCCCAAATCGACGAGTGCGCCGTTGTTGGACTGCCTTCTGAATCCTGGGGCCAAAAAGTAGCAGCTGTCGTTGTGCTGAATGGGGAGGAGATGACATTGCCGCAATTGAGGGCTGCGCTGAAGCCGAGAATCACTGCATACAAGATTCCTCAGGATTTGGTGATTGTGGAGAGTTTGCCGAGGAATGCGATGGGCAAGATTAATAAGAAGGAGTTGGTGGGCAGTGTGTTTGGGACGGTGGAGAAGATTAGGAGGAGGAGCATTGATATGGGAGCGAGACGATAGATTGATATTGGAAACAAAGCCGACAAAGTCGAGGCAAACCACGATAGATTGAGCTCCATGAATAATATTTGTTTCATTATGCAGGCCAAAATGGCATCGTTACAACCGGCTTGATTCCCCGCGACCATCCTGGTCCGGAATGCGGGCCGTTGACGATTACAGTACCTGATTATAGCCGGAAACTCTCCTTGGAGCCAGCCTGTTCTTACTTCAAAGCAAGCTGTTACATCGCTCGAAACAATTCAAGATGCTACTGTCGCTTTAAGAAACCAGCCTGTATAGACACATCCAGCCACGAACCAGGGCCATCAATACGATCATGCCCCACAGAAACATCGGAAATGTGACCCATTTGGGATTTCTATATGCATGTTGGTTCCTTCTGACATACCAACACATCTTGTTGGTTCGCTAAGCAAGCATGTTTCATGATGTGACTATAACAATGTAACAATCTGCTGTTCAAACCACTGTGTTCTTTTTATCTCTCATCTACGTGTTCTGATCGTAACTTGACAATATGGCTACTGTGGACGCAGATCCAGTTTTGCACCCTGATGAAGAGGTAAGAAATCTTCAGAATAGTGAAAGCAGTTACTTATCAGTGTAGGTTATTGATGATAATGACTCCTCACGTGGAAGCGTATGTTCAAAGGTGGACAATGAGACGGTGATGTGCTGATGTTGACAGGATGTTGCTTCTTCGACGCAAAGTATCTCAAGCTCAATCTTGAGCTATCGACATGAAAATGGAAGAACATACCATCGATACAAGGAGGGAAGTACGTGTCATCCATGGCCATGCCTAGATCTACTGATGCTGAAGGTTTCTTGCAGAATATCATCTCCCAAACGACGAAATTGAAAATGAGCGATTAGGTACGATCCACCTCATCTGTGTAAGCTCAACCTTTACTGAAGTTTATTTAGATCTTCAGCATCATCTATTCCTGTTGACGTTGGACCATAAGCTCGGTCTAGCGCCGCCGAATAAACCCGACTCAGAGGCCCAACGCGTTCTTGATATTGGTACTGGAACGGGAATTTGGGCAATTGACTTTGCTGATGAGCATCCCGAAGCTGAAGTAACTTCTGCCGGGTCTTGATGTGGAGAGAGTGCTGACATCTTAGGTTATTGGAATTGATTTGTCCCCGATCCAGCCAGACTTGTGAGTATGGACCGGCTTCAATCTGAGTGACTTACCAATACCTCAGCGTCCCACCGAATGTCCGCTTCATCATCGATGATATCGACGAAGAATGGAATTATGCCGACTCATTCGATTATATCCACAGTCGAATGATGGCCTTTAGCATCAAAAACTGGGAAGAATACATCCGCAAGATCTTCAAGTAATCCATAAACCCTCAACCCTCCCGACCCCGTCTAACATAATTAGGGCTCTTTCACCCGGCGGCTTCATCGAGATCCAAGAAATAAACGGCGCCATCCTCTCCGATGACGGGACTCTCAATGATTCCCATGCCCTTACAAAATGGTTCAAACTCCTCAGTGCCGCGTTCATAAAACTAGGCAGCACAGCCATCGAGTTCGACCGCATCAAGACCATCATGGAAGAAGCAGGCTTTGTTGATGTAGTGGATACGAGGTTTAAGTGGCCGACGAATGCTTGGCCTCGAGATAAGAAGTATAAGGAACTGGGGCACTGGAATAACGCGAATTCTATGGGGGCAATTGAGAGTTTGACTCTAGCTCCGTTTACGAAGGCGCATGGGTGGAGTAGGGAGGAGGTAGAGATGTTTCTTGTTGATGTGAGGAAGGATTTGAATAGTCCGCAGATTCATGCGTATAACCCTATGTAAGTGCTGTGACGATTGTTGGTGGGCTTGCTAATTGTTTTAGATGCTCTATCTATGGGAGGAAACCTGGTACCTCAGAATAGTCATGATCGTCAGAATATTTACCGGTCATCTCACCTAGTTATCTCGGTTCAATCAATTTTTGCTCAACTATCGTCCCCTCTGCCTTGCGTGTCCAATTGCTTTCAATCATGTCGAAACTGGTCAAGAAGGTCTTGCTCTGTGATATCACCCATTCTCAAACTCTCAACAGCCATTCCAAGCTCAACATCCACAGGTACCAAACAATGTTCCAATTTCCACCTCTGCTCAATCTCACACGCAAGCACAAGAGTGACGAGACCATCATTTCGCCCATCTACGATAACGAATGCGTGAGGATACATGGACAAATCCTCCGTTGGATTCTGCACGGGAGGCTCCGGTACAGAATTCAGGGCATTTCGAAGAAGATTGACGAACAATTCTACACAATCATCTAGATCTTCAGATCTCTCATCGCCGGTATAAATCTCAAAGACATTTGGCTTCCCAAGACGTCCGCTGGGCCAATTGAGGATTTTTCTGGCGTAGCTCTCGGTCGCTTCGTCACATATTTTTTTGCGCGGTGCTTGATGTTGTACCGTTTATTGGGAACGCTATTATCGGCGCGTTATCGAGCGCGTAATGGCTTCCTTTCTCAAAAAGAGCAGAACGGTCTTGATCGGCCATAATGGAGTTTGTTATCGTGAAACAGATATACGAGGTTTGTTTGATGAGGGAGGTTGTTTGTGTTTGTTTGAGTGGGTAAATGACGTTTGATCAGCATGGCCCGAGAGTGCTCGGATCCGAGCACGGAAAGAACCGAGAGCCTTCAATCAAGTCGGTCATTTTCTCATTAACCAAATAAAAATGTGAGGTGTATCTCTTTCCTCTGTCTAGACCATGACGAGACCCATAGATACGGTAGTGGTACCCATCTTGGCTCATCCGGATCCAAATCTTCCCATTCTGCGCCGCATTGTCACATCAAGATCCGACGATGCGATTGGTTACCCACAATGTAGGATCCAACTACTCCAAGACTACAGTCAGATCCAAGCTCAGATATCATTTCCAAGACGACGCGATGTCCTTACTACTGAAACAAGTTAGAACAAACGGATTCAATCGCTTAATAATGGAGTGCCACCAATTGGAACAGCACTAGAAATGCATCGTCCGTTGCACTGGCTCTCAGATCTCATTTTTAAACAAACGCTAAGATAAGCACGATGTTCCCCTGCAAACGAGATGAGGTTAGAACAAACGGTTGAACACGATGCACGGCCAATTGAAACAAACGCTAAAAATGTAGATGAATGGGTGGCTTGTTCCTGGCAGTGATCGCTCGGGAATTGTGTTCCCGGTGATATTTAATGCCACTGAATCACTGCCGAAATTTTAGCTTTCTCATACTCAACGCCCGCAACGGTTTTGTTTCTACTACCCCTCACACTCACAACACAAGTATCACACTCATCACTTTCATCTTTACACTTTCATCTCATCACCAGAATCTGGCATTCAAAATGAGACTCTCACAGCTTATCACTCCAGCTCTTGCTGGTCTATCAGCCGCTACCGACGCGGTAGATGCTCTCCTCCCTGTCTATCGAGGCATAACTGACTCTCCCCAGTGCGCTGCCCTCGCCGAAGAATTTCCTCGGGATGTCGCATACCCCGATTCACGATCCTACAGCCTCTCTAATGTCTACTGGTCTGATCGTCAAGCTGAGGTTCATCCGTCTTGCTTCGTCACTCCTCGGACTACCAAGGATGTATCGAAGCTCATGAAAATCCTCACTTCTCTCGACGCGCCATTCACCGTCAAAAGCGGCGGCCACACTGCTTTCGCAGGTGGTTCTAACCTCGATGATGGAGTCACTATCGACTTGAAGTATCTCGACGACATCATCGTCTCAAAGGATCGCAAGACTGTCTCCGTCGGCCCTGGAAATCGCTGGGTCAACGTCTCCGAAGTTCTCGACCCCATGAACCTCGCTGTCGTGGGCGGACGTGTCGCAAGTGTTGGCGTCGGTGGCCTTATTCTCGGCGGAGGAATATCCTACTTCTCTGGCTCCAAGGGTTGGGCTTGCGATAACGTGCGCAACTATGAAGTGGTTGTCGCTTCAGGCGATATTGTCAACGCATCGGCCACCGAGAACAGTGATCTTTATTGGGCTCTTCGAGGTGGTGGTGGTTCTAACTTTGGTATCGTTACGCGCTTTGACTTGGCTTCGTTTGAGCAGGGCGATTTGTGGTCTACTTCGCTCATTCACTCAGGCGCGATGAACACTACTATTATTCCGGAGTTTCATAATCTGACGGTGAAGGGACTTCCTCAAGATCCAGATGCGCACAGCTACTTTGTCCTGACCTACCAACCTGATCTCGGCGGCTACATCGCTCTTACGAGTCTCTACCACTCTAAGATCCCCAAGCCAGCCACCAGCATCCCGCCAGTCTTCTCCAACATCTCAGCTATTCCAGGTACCCTATCAAACACCACAATGGTCGCCAACATTTCAACACTCTCCAAGGCCATCGACGTCCCCTCCGGCTCGCGCCAAACATGGTGGGACATCACAATCTCCGCCAATTCATCATCTTTCCTCACCGACATCGTCACCCGATTCGCCGATCGCAACGCTAAGCTTTTCGAACTTGGCAAGGTGACGCCCTACCTCGTATTCCAGCCTCTCTCTGTCAACATTCTCGAGGCGATGCAGAAGAACGGCGGCAATGCCCTCGGTCTGGACCCTAAGGACGGGCCGTTGATGCTTGTGCAAATCTCTACGACATGGGAAGATCCGGCGCTAGATGATCACGTGGAGGAGACTTCACGAGACTTTATTAACAC
The DNA here is from genome assembly GCA_004367495.1 of Fusarium scirpi. Lineage (NCBI taxonomy): Eukaryota > Fungi > Ascomycota > Sordariomycetes > Hypocreales > Nectriaceae > Fusarium > Fusarium scirpi. The sequence goes on along the minus strand of QHHJ01000017.1, from coordinate 272,511 downwards.
GATTGAGTGGATGGCCAAGGACAAGGGTTTGGACAATGGGTTTATCTACATGAACTACGCAGGCAAGGGACAGCAGGTTCAGAAGCGCTATGGAGAGAAGAACGAGCAGAAGCTGAGGAGCGTAATGGCCAAGTACGATCCTGAAGGGAAGCTGGCCAAGCTTTGGAACGGATACTTCAAGATTTAGCTGAGACATTAACGGTCTAGATTTCGCTGGAGACGTAGATCACTGAAGATCAATAAAAGAAACGAATTTGATGTACACGTGCTAATGCAGGTGAAGTTGAAAGTGACCAATCATGAATGAACCCGACTTTCGGATCAAATGACATCCGGTGAAGATGCCGCTTATTTCTGAGACACACTACTGTCGGCATTGAAACATCCCGGGACTAAGCTTACTTTTTGGAAACAAGCTCCATTGCCATTCGTCGGAATTGCGCCGCCAATAAACAGTCATCATGTAGGTAAGACCGAGAGAAAACATGCTCATCGTGACAGCCCGTGTCATATAGTATGGGTTGACGATTGGTGCACGTGTTCAAATTACCAAGAAATAACTACGCCACCTAATAGATTACGATATTGTCTACAGTCTATCTATGAAAGTGTCTGAGGGATTTCACCTGGCGTGGTGCATCGGGCAGGTTTGCGTCGTAGGACCAGAATCCATCGATGCCTGTTATCCAGATGAGCGACTTAACGTTTAAGAGATACACACAATAACCCCATCACACTACATGAGGCGGGGGACAATAGCTCGACAGGGAATAAATGCGCTTCCAGTGTCCGGAGTCTGGCTCGTCTTTCAGCTAGCTGCTACCATTTGTGAGGGCAGTGATGTGTGAAGCGTAAGCTGTGTTGCTGGAAAGTGGTTAGCAAGGCTGGGCGGATTCTGACGATTATATCTCAAACGATATACCGGGTAGGACAAAGACAAGTGTCCTGTTGCTGAAGTCCTCATTCGACAAGCGCAGGGTGTGATAACCCTCAGCGCACACCAGTATTCTCAGAATGGAATACAGCGCTTCGTAACTAGATTGCCGGAATAGATTCATATATAGCAATCGAGTTTGAGGAGGAATGCGTTATGGAGAGTTTGTGAGCCGCCATGCGTTTGGGATGTTTGGTCATGATGTAGGATTGTGTCTGATTGAATGATGGCTAGAGAGTTGACTTACCTGCGGTCACTATTCCATTTCCCCATTTGGATAATAGCTACATAGTCCGAATTGTGATGCGGCTCGTCGGAGGGCTGGCGGCGGCGACACACCTAGAATTAGGGAGTAAAAGAAGTGCACTCGACGATGGCCCTGCAATTTCTTCTGCTGTTGTTCACCTTAGGACTGATATTCAGGGCTTTTACACAGCGGACTGCCCCGTGGTGACTCGCATATCGGCCCCGGTTGGATTGACTGAAATGTAGTCCTCAATAAATGGTGGAGGACTCTTCGCCACTTCGTTCTGGGATACCGCGCAGAGTCTCCTCATCAAAAGCTCGGAAGTCGTTGATAAAATCGAGCGCCAGTGGTGGCTATTGGTGTTCTTGACAGCCTTGATTGCTGCATTGTCCTTGCCTTAGATATCTCGTCGAGCATGTTGCCAGACATTGATTGTCGCTTCGACGAGTCTATGAGTTGAATATCTTCCGCTACTTATTAGGAGGAGTTGGCTTTAAAACGCCGGAATGAAATCACCCAGGTTCTGATTTGAGCTGGAGAGCTTGTTCGGCTTTGTTATTTGGACGACTATTCGTGGCATATCGATGGACAATCTTAATCGCCAGGTAGTGTGGGACTCCTGAAACTTACTCGAAGATTCGTTACCGGCCTCCGTGTATAGTGTCTGTAGGATCGATGGGTGCCGACCATCGATGTTTGTTGCATCGTATAAAGATCCCACAGTTTCTTCCACGCGGTCTTGCCAGGAGGTCGCATGTCCGTTGATATCCACCAGGAACTCAGCGGTATCATGAGCCGGTGTAGATGAAAAGTCCTACTTAATTGCAGTTAGCTTGGAGATCCAGGGCCGGGATGCCTCTACCTTCTGGTTGTTCTGATTAGTCTTGTCGTTCAGATCTGCTATGGAGTGGTCTGTCACCACGGCCGCCGCCACCAGGGTAATATGGCCGCGCGATTTTGTCGCGGTACTCGCGCTGATTAAACCCGAGACAGCTTCATCAACAGTGGCGGTATTGAGTCCTACAGAATTACGAAGTAGGACTCTCTTGAACCCTCCCGTCAAGTGAGAGTAGTCTAAACTACTCCCCAAATCCGTAGCTCTTAACACAGCTAAAGAAGAAGAGCTTTTCGTTCGTTAATTAGAACTCTCCCCAGTTATCCGTAAGTTTATTGTAGCTATAGAAGCCACACCAGATAAGCTTATTGTTGCGGGAACCCTTGCCAGCACTCCGCAACGAAAGATCCATACGGTACTTCCTGAATGTTTCATTGTCCATAACTGGGCCTCACAAGGTTTCCTGTAGTCCCAGGAAGAGTTTCCTCCAACATGCAGCAAACTCTTACGGTCTCTCTCGCTTCCCTCGAGCCTTTGTCAATAAGGCTCTGCACAACCTAACGAGCGACACGACGGTATACGGTAACCCGCAGTGGCCGCAGACGGGCGAGATCTCCAATTTACAAATCGATTCCTCCACACGCATCAATCCACTGAGTTCCATCTAACAACCAAAAACGCGGAGGCAAAGGGGGGAAAGTTCCGGCTGATTGGATCACGGAGGCAGCTCATCCCAGCTCATCTCCTACGACAGCGTCGAGCTTCCAAGGCAAATACTATCTCCAACTCCACTGTCTCCGGAGCGACATGTGAGTCCCAATACACCGGACGGCTACGTTGAGGTGTCGGGCAGCCGTGCATCATGTTTTACTGTGGTCAAAACTCGCAAGAACAACGGAGGACATCCCACCCACCTCTGCACGTTCTTCTGAGAAAAGGACGCGAGGTAAATAACAGCCAAAATGGCTTTGATTCCTCCCAGACGTACACCAAGAAACCTCTCTAAGATCGGATGCCATCGCAGCCACTGCGTCAGCGTCCTCCCAGTTCCCAGAAGCCCATCGTTATTCCATGATGCAGGAACCTGTACATCATCAAGAAGACATCACACGGCTACATACATCTTGGAAGATTTACAAGTCAGGAAAGATTGTGGGTGATCGCGCTGGGGATGTTCGTTGACAGATCACAGCAATGAACATTCCAAGGCATGAACACTCCAGAAGTGGAATCAGGTGTGGAAAACAGGAATTTACCAGGTCGCCGTGATCTCTGGCATGGGTGGGTTACAAAGACAAAAGCTTTCTTGATCGCAGATTCCCCGGGTTTGTTCGTAACCGTGTGCTTAACTCATGTGCTTAACTCGTGTGCCTAACTACACTGCAATTTTAACCCCCTCCCAGGCCTGCTCTCAGCAACTTGAGCCTTATCCACAAGAAATTCACAACACGTTACTGAAGTGGTACATTCTTACTTGAAAACTTACTCCAGTTCTCACATATCTTCGGACTTGGGTTTGTTATGTTGCCTAACTCGGTCGCTTTACCCCGTGAGGGTTATCAACTTAGCTTACAATATTCACCTAGTGTTGAGTTTCTTTCCTCAATGGTTGTAAACGGTTACCGGATCTCCATGTATTTTCTCAACCGGGTAAATAAATTCAACCCAATCTGGATCTTCAATTCAAGACGTATCTTCACCCGAGTCCTCTGCCAGGTCATACTCAACAGACAAAGATCTTTGAATCTCTTCTTCCTGTGACTCCAGCACCTCCTCCTCCAAACCCGTCTTCTCCGTCTCACTCTCCTCATCCAACCTAACCCTTTTCGCTGGATCACCCTCCTTCGCAGTCGCGTTTGTATTGATAGGCAAGCTTATCGTCCTCCCCAACGGCGCCCTGATTTCCAGAAATCCCATCCCGCTAGGCATCTGCGCAGCCATATTTTCAATACAAGCCATTTCATAATGATGTCTCAAAGCCAACTTATCCACTTTGCGTGGAATATTCGCTTTCTTCCCGTTAAAGTCTGTAATGAAATCGTAAGGTACGAAGGCGCGGATCCTGTGTGTATCGGGATGGATTGAGATCAGGCGTGCTTCAAAGAGATGTCGGATGTCGTTCATGAGAAGGATCCCGTTTTTGTTAGACCATGTGTTTGCCCACGCCCGCGTAAGCCTCTTATCACCATCCTCAGTATCCAGTTGCTGGTCATCAGGGTACAGATAGAAGTGCTGTTGTGGTATGATATGACAAACTTGCAGACCAGGTCCAATTGACGGAATAATACACCAAGACTGTCCTTTTCCAGATATCGCGCATCTATCAGTATGGATGAGACATTCATGTCGGAAAGTCTCCATCGTTTGTCGCGCTTTTTCTGGTGAAATGTCCATTTTTGGCGGGACGTGGAGGTTCTTGATATCTTCATGTTCATTGTCGGTTGATGAACGCGAGTCCGATCTGCGCCGTTTTGGTGATTCGGATGCTCTGCGGGGTTTTGCTGTGCGTCTGAAAGGAAGTCTTGCGTAGCGAGGATCTAGGGAGGTTCTGTCTAGAGGGATGTAGCGTTGTTCCAGACGACGCGTTGGACGTGAGATGTGTTGGGCGCATTCGTCTACATCATGGTTAGTGACTCATGACAAACAGACTCATGGCATATCAAGGCTAGACAAACTCTTCAAATGGTCTTCCAACGGTTTATCATCACTAATCTCACAAGGTTTATGCAAGATAACATGATACGTCACAACACTCGGACTCTTCGGCGACGAACTCCTCAATCCAGGAACAGGCAACCCCAGATCCTCATCCGCCACCAAAGAAGGGAGTTTGCGCTTCATATCATCCGGCGAATCAGCCAGCATAAACGCAACATTCTCCCATGGATCCTCAGTGCAGGGTATCTCAAAACAAAGACGCATCTCATTGACGACATCGCGAAATGTTATGAGGTTACTACCAGGATGTTGGTAGAGTCCTGAGAAATGAAAGTCATCTGGGCCGGATAGGAGGTGGATGTTCCAGCCGTGAATGCGCATGGAAGGGGTGACTGTTGTCATGATAGGCGATCTGGCGACTGAGACAAAACGCGATAGCGGAGGAATGAAGATCGCGGCAAGAGTCTTGGGCGGGTTACTGTTCATGGACTAGCGGTTGATTGACTTTATCTTATCTTATCACCTATCGTTATCTTTCTTATCGCTCTGAATGGTGAAGCTGTATCAAGACGTTACCATGTTTCTGATCGATATCTACATGTTTCTCAATTTGCCTGCTTCTTGCAGTATCTAGAAATAAAAGACCGTTCGACAGAAATCGCCTGGCGCGTTCCGTTGTTTAACGTGGCTGTTCTGCGGGTCAACTATATTCCGAGCTCTATTGTTGGTGCTCACGAGACTACCCTGAACATGGCAAAACATTGCTTTGTTCTAAGAATGTCCAGGAGACAATGCGCACACTTAAAGAATGTATCAAAGCGTACATCCCCGTCCAAATCGTATGTCATGTCTCAGATATAGCCAAGTCGACAAGAAATTTAGATCTTCTCTGCAAGTTTGGCTGTTGGCTTTGGTCACAAAAACACCCTATTTTCGTGGAAAGTATTTGGGCTTGGATTAATGCTCGAGCTAACGGAGATAAGTTCTGAGATAAGACTGAAGAGTTCCATTACAATCTACAGCTTTTTTAGTGAGGCTTAAAGCCCGGCCCTCCAGCTAATCGGATCATCCGTGTGATTCGCACAGACAGAAGAATACACTTTCGGATAGGAGATTGGTGTATCTCCAATGCACCCTCTGGACTCTCAAGACCCTGTAGGGCTGTTGGTTCTGTTCCAAAACGCAATCGGATCATATCAGGTTCAGCCGCTGTCTGAACGCAGAAGGAATTATCCTTGGCTGTTGAATCTTCGACGTGACTGCTGAAGTGGGGGACTAAGGTCTAGATGTCATTCCTTTTTTTACACCCCCGCGTGTTATCAATACTGCCTTCAGTAGAAATTTGATTGATCACTAAACAGACTCGGCCTCTTTAATTGTAGATCACTAGTTTAGTCGAGACCATATCGTGATTAAATCTGCGCTATCGAGATAAGTTAGACCGGCGGCCGCATCCGTAACTCTAAGATCGGATGTTCAAGTCTCTTCAGCCATCCGAGCGTGCATATCGACAATAGCACAGACACTCGGAGAGAAGAGACAACTTCTCGGGAACTAACTTAGCGAGGTAGACGATTATCCAAGAGCCAATAAATCAGTGAGGCGGTTTTCATATTTTCTTTTCCCAGTGCCGTTTATTGGGAAAATCCTACGTCTGCAAATATTGGACATATGTGGTTAAAGTTCACGCTACAGGGACCAATCTTGATGTGTAACTGCCCCCGGCAGCTGTGATTGGTGCGGGATGCCAGATCCGTCTAGACTACGCGTTCAATCGGGAGCTAAAACGGGGGACCCAGAAATCTGGATATCAGTTATCCGGACCTCAAAATACCTAACACTTAACATCGAATACTCTGTTTCCCAAATTAAACAGCCAGTAACCAAGGTACTCCAGTTAGTTACTCATGTAGCTATGGTAGAGCACATCCAGAACACGGGAAATAGTTTTGGTGACACACCAGCTCATGGTTCAGCTTCACGATACGCCGTCGACGCTACCAATCGTCGGGGATGCGAATATAATACGACGGATCTTGCACGAAGGATCCGGTCCCTTCACTAGCCATCCATTTAATTAGATATCTTCATCAATAGCTTGACCGGAAGATCTGTATCTATTTCCCGTAATTTGCCACTGGTGAGAGTGAAAGATCTCCAAAGTCGTGTGCCGTAGTCCCGTACCCCTTGGTCCCTCTAATGATACCCAACACGGTCTCTTCAACAACTGCAACCTCCATAACCCTAAAAACAGGATCCAGATCCCAATATCGCCTCCCCCGTTACATTAAAACCCCTGCATCCTGCATCTGTGCATTCATGACCCTACTCTGCGAGTCAGCTTCCCAGCAAAGGACCGTTCAGCCGTCCTCGCCTAGCGAGAAACTACTGAGGCCACCAAGATGGTTGGTTAAGGGGAATAAGCAAAGTGGCTTGCACCCTGGAAAGTCGAGACACGCTAAAACCTTCTTCTATGGATAAGAAATACTACTCTGTATTTAGTAATTATTTATCTACCAACGGTCTCCCCTCTGTTGCATGACAACCACATTCTTTTAGTTGTTACTTATTTTATTTTATTCTTCGTCTCTTCTTACATTTGACTTCTGGTCAATTCGTCCAACGCCCTCTCGCCGGTCTTCGGCTCCCAATTCATTGTTGGTCATCCTCGTGCTAGTCATCACATTTGAAGATCCCTCGAAATGGTGGACAACAAACAGCCCAGCCTCTGGGTAGCTGAATGGCTACCCTTGGCAATTGCGACCGTCTTCATTGGCCTCCGCCTCATGAGCCGAAAGATCACGAGAGTTGGACTATGGTGGGATGACTACGCTGCCATTGCCTGCTACGTTTGCGCCATCATATGGGCTATCCAAACACCTATATGTAGGTTCTATCTTGGTCAGACAATTTATTACTTGGTACTAATTGCGAGTGTCAGGGATTCTCAATGGCCTTGGAAAGCATGCGACCGACATTGACAGAGACATTCTCAAAACGAATTCAATTATGATGCACCAACTTTACGCCATCGAGCAAACATATACCTTCGTCGTCTACCTGGCCAAAGTCTCACTATTGTTCTTTTACTGGCGAATGTTCCGAATCACGAATATCAAGATTGCTGTATACTCTCTGCTTACTCTATCGACCCTCTGGCTCATCGCTCGAGTATGTTTTATAACACAGACAAGTGGGATTAAGCTAATTCGACTTTCCAGATCATCGTTGGTACCATCCAATGTCTACCTGTAGAAGCCTTCTGGCAGCTTGAAATGAGACCAACGGCCAATTGTCTCGTCGAGACGCCCAAGTATGTCTTTGGCAGTATCATTTCTCACATCCTTATCGATGTTCTCGCCATGATCCTGCCTGTGGTACAAATCAAGCGGCTCCAATTGCCTTTGGTTCAGAAGTTTGGAGTCCTTTTGATGTTCTTGTTTGGTACACTGTAAGTTGAACACCCCAGGTGTCTTTGCAGCCAGCTAAATTATTCTAGGATCTGTGTCATTGGTCTAGTCGTCGCTATCGCCGGTGCAAATATCGCCGCAGACTCAGTTGATCTTTCATGGGATCTCGCCGACACCATTATCTGGGGAACAGTCGAGATCAATATGCTCACTGTCTCTAGTTAGTATTCCTCAATCTACCTACGCTACTGTTACTAACAACTCACCTTAGCTTGCCTCCCGACAATTCGACCCGCCTGCCTTTCGATCGGCTCACGTCTCGGTATCGCGACCACCAGCACCGTCAGCGCCAATAGCTTCGGTCAAAGTCACTCCCGACCGATCCCGAACCAGTCAATTCGTCTCTCAACAAAACCCAAGGATGACCACAATGATGAAACCAGCTCTACGTACGAGCTTGCGACTCGCATGGAACACAATGGAGGATCGATATCCGATTCTGAGAGTCATGGACCAGGCAATCGTACGGTGGTGTCCCGTGTCACTGTGGAGGACCAGGACAATTATCCTAGTCAGGCACCTTCAAGGGGTATATTTGTTAAGAACGAGACTTTTGTTACGTACAAGAATTAGAAAAGCAATACTGAGGCTCAGTGGCCTGGATAATAATACTCTCTAAGTAGCCTAGCTTGCGAAAACGACGTGATTAAGATTCCCTGCAAATGCCGACAGTTGGTCGTGAACCAACAGTTTAACGGCAGATGATGATCTGCGAACCAACTGTCCCTTCTTGGCCAGTTACCGAACTGCAGGGCTGACGACCGGGGAGAAGAAATATGATCCGATAGTGACGATCGCAAGTTAAACTATATACGGTGCTGGAAACGAGTGTGGCGTCATATGAGGCTGCGAGCTAATGTTGCCGATGAGAAATGGTCAGTCATATCGATACCCAAGGTTGAACTTATCACCATCAACTATCTTGTTATCTTTCTTGATATCCAGGGTCAAAAAGGAGTGTGTGTACGTGGGGTTGTATGCCAAGGTTGTCAACTGCCGGTGATGTTGGTTATGCACACAAAACATACAGGCACGGATCAACTCCACATACTCTATAAATAGGCACCCGGTAGTTATTTCCCAGGTTGCATTATGATAGGCAGCCAGGATTCCGAGCGACTAATACCATATAAAAGCCTTACACAATCGGATTCAGGTGCTAGATGGTTGGTAGCTACGATGTTTGTTTGTGTAATCAGAACTGTTGTTTTATTAAGTACGCATTGCGGGCATCTTTATCACCAGATGTGTCACTACCAGACCCCGAGTAGCTACGATGTTTGGCAGGTAAGAGCAAAGACTTCACAAAATTTGAGATTAACTCTACACTGGTTTTCATTGATCACAAGCCTTCTTGTAGTTGATCTTCTACCTAGCAAGGCCTCAACTTTAAGTGCGTCTCATAAAGTCATCAGGCAACTTCCATCCAGTGGAGCTTATGCGATAATGCTTGTAGCTTCTGTCGATCATTACCACATGTTGGTCGTAGACCCGCCATCAAAAGCGCCTGAGACCTTATTGGCATTTTGCCAGTTTAAGCTACCATAATACTTTATCGTCTTACAGCTTTATCAAGAGGAAGGCCTCATAAAGTAACCCTACTCCCACACCAGGGATACTAAACAGCCCGCTTAACCTTGCTTCAACACAAACGAACAGATATCATAACACCAAGCTGTCAGGTAGTTTGTCCAGCTTGTCCCATATGTCCTTGTCCCTGGTGCTGACACAATCCTATGTAGCTAGCTACTCAATTTGTAATTGGTCTGCAATATGTATGCCAAGTAAGACGTGCGTTTTTGAGGTCCTTTCTAATAACAAAACGCACAAGCAAAGTAAGACACGAACAACCGACAGTACGATGTGTTATTTTTGGGTCGTTAGGTATCCATGCATAAATCTACATAGGTTGGGTTATAAAAAGCCTGACCTCATGTCATGGGCCAACTTAAGATCTTCAACTCTTCCTAAACTCTGCTTTGCACACGCGCACTAATAATGTCGGTGCATCCTCAAACTGAGCTACCTGAGCAAGTATATGATCCTGTTAATAAGCCCAAGATCGGGTCAGTACTTCAACCAAAACGAAGCGGATGTCCTATCGCCAAAGAAATAACGCATCGACTCCAGACACCACCGGTCATTACATCGTTCGAGTCAGTCGACGTCGGTGGGGTGTGGTTGTCACGAGACGACTTCTGCCCCGACTCGGCGTATTGCGTTCTCTGCAGCTTCGTGACCAAATTAAGACCTGCTGACACAAACAGTACATCGCGAAGATCGGTTCACTTCATCACCAATGAAGCCACAAATAGCAGATTGAGGGCATGGATGAATCCACAACTACCTAACGAAACACCACCACTATGGAAGGATCTGACAAATAATCTTATGATTGTTGTTGCCAGCGGAGCGAACGTGTTTCAAGCAGTCCATTGGGACATGGAAGAAGCTTTCGAGCACCCCCCAAAGCATGAGTCAGAGAGTTGTATACTTGGAATCTTCCGCCTCTGGAAGTATCAAGCTCCGAATTCTAATCTCTTCACGCCCAAGCTCGACACATTAACATACATCGCCAAGCAGTCCAAACAATGGCTACGCCTCTGCGATGAGAGTCATGAAGTCTGCAAATCCCTTGCTTCGACTTCAACACCTCCAATTTCTTTGGTTGACTGCAATCGATATTGTCTTGTACATGGTTCGCGAGGAATCCGCTACGTTGCACTTAGTTACGTATGGGGCAAGGCCGGGCGCAATTTCAACCTTCCAGAAAGGAAGTTTGGAATCCCATTAGATGGACTTCCACGTACTATCAGTGATGCCATAATGGTCACCAAAAGTCTCGGATACGATTATCTATGGGTCGATATGCTATGCATTGATCAACAGAGCAAGGAAGACAAGCATCACCAAATAGCTATCATGGACCAAATTTATCGATCAGCTGATCTTACGATTGTCGTTGCGGCTGGTAGTGATTGCGGCGATGGCATCCCCGGTGTGAGTGAGAGATGCCGCCCACCGCGACTGTCGATTACCATCGGAAATACAATACTCGTTATGGAGAAAGAGGATGCAGTCAAAGAGATTGAGGCTTTAATTTGGCGATCAAGGGGTTGGACGTTCCAGGAAGGCCTACTATCAAGGCGTCGACTCGTATTTACCAATAGTCAAATGCTATTTTCTTGTCATGCGAGTTTGGCGATCGAGCATAGAGACGGTCCAGAATTCTCACACCAGTCGAGGGAGGCCCCGACATATAGGCGTCGGAAGGCAAATGTTTGGGATACTAGCTTCCTACTAACCGACAGAGGCCCTCGTACCACTCTCATTGGGAAGGAACCTAGCCTCTCACACTTAAGCTATGGATTTCCAATCGCTTTCGCAGAGTTGTTGGAAAAATACTCGACACTAGACTTTTCATTCGAGTCGGATATTGTGAATGCTTTCCGGGCCATCGGCAATGTATTTGCTCAAAGGACACCCCCAGTGCTCCACCTCTATGGTCTCCCATTTATATCCGACAATGAGTCAATCACTGCCAGCTCTATAACCCGCGGGCTGGCATGGTTCCTGGAGATACACGATGAACAGGATGTGCGAAGGCCAGGCTTTCCATCCTGGTCCTGGTTGGGATACAGAGGGCCAGTGCGATGGGGTGCGATGCATCGGGACGGGCCTAGCTTTCTTATTAACAGACAATGGTCTGCCAGAACATTTTCCCACGTGAGATCGATGATCACAATTAGTAACAGGAGGTTTGAACTTTCACAACTGTCACAATGGTGGCGAGAGTGGAGTAGTGCGAAAGCATCTGAAGGCCTGGCGCCATCGAGACTAGTGATATCGGGATTTATGATTAAACGGAAAGTTCGGTTGGACGCTAAACGCAAGCCACGAGAGGAGGAAGCAGGAGAATCAGTAATTCATATTCTCACCGGTAAAGCAGCATGGTTTTCCAATATCCGGTACGACGTTGGGGAGAATCTCATGATGTCGACAGATGCATGCCAGGGTCTTTTGGAGAACCTGAGACAGGGCAGCTGGAGGGCACTCCTGCTAACGGACAACTTTCTTTTGATTATCCAGTCTGTGGCTGCTGATGGCAAGGGTGGGGTGTATACACGTGTTGCGGGCGCCGAAATCAATGTTGTTGATACAAAAGGGTTCTTTGCTATCGAAAGAGACGGCTTTGTAAAGGAGTGTACAGAGATTGTGGATGGAGAGTTAGCATAGCTATATCTGCAGTGTCCTTGAGATATGTGATGGACCAAATTCGATCATGATCCTCGCCACAGCTGCATAGATGATGAGAACAACAGAATCTGGTTGCTGCATATGTGACAAGAACATAAGGGACGTTTCTGTACTTTGGTATGCGGGATGGCCTTTAAATCTCGAGAATTTATTGCCTAACGTTGTCACGGTATTTGCGAAGCTGCCTAGTTGGGGCAGAAATAGGCATGAGAAGGATCTTGTTCTTGCGAGGTTGGGGAGTACGCTGCTCTACCCCACAACGTCAACCGGGAACCAGATAAAAACGCTTATGACTGTGGAAGCTAAGAAGGTATGATGGTTTAAAGGAAGTATAAAACGGCAGAAAAGCTTTACAAAACGGGGTGAATGCTGATGCAGGTTGTGGATCACGTTTGATCGGGCTAGGGGATGTGCTCGCATTCAATTAATACCGTTCGTTGAGTCAAAATACCGAAAACCAAACTACCGAAAGGGATACTGCGGCATGAATTACACAACGTCAAGGTTTAAGATATCTCGAAAGAAGAGGAAGAGTATAAAAATGTTAGTAAACTATATAAACTTCAAACATAGCGTGTCAATCTATTAAAAAGCCTGCTTAACTATCCAGAGGTATGTCTTATTACAGTGATTGCTTGTTGTATTAATAAAAGCGCTTGCATTCGGGGGGTAGTATGTCAAGCTTATCAACTGCCAGTGAATGTTGGTTAGGTACTCTGTAGTCTGCACACAAAGGGACAGACCAGCTACACTTACTCAATTATAAATAGAAGTCCGGTATTTATTTCTCAAGCCACACTCCATTGAACAACCAGGATAATGCCCACGACCAATACCATAGCTTGGATTCAAAATACGAAAACCCCCAACATCAAGTTCATATCTCAGCCAGAAGATAAACAATACAGGTTAATAGTTGCGCGCTGTTCAGATTTAAGCCCCGTCGCACTTACAAATCTTGGCACAGACTGACACTAACATCTTGAAAAGGGTTCAGCGCGCGGTAAGCTTTGGTCAAGACCCTGAAAATAAAACCGTCTCACAACAGTGGATAGAACCACAGAAGGATGCATCTCGAACACTGGTGCCCAGAGCGTTAATGCCGTTTATACCCGTATCCACAAACGCTCGAAAACCGTCGGATTTGAACCAATCGGGCCTCGGACAAATAATCGTCCCTTCAGACCAAGCTTTGTTCGCGGGCCTTTTTCTCTGGGAGATCTTCCGCCGAGAAAGTAGCAGACAGAATAGTCTCGTCAGTCTAGTGCACTATTTGAGGGGTGCTATTTTGGTCCTTTAGCCCCTGCGGGTGCAACCGAAGCTAGAGCCTCAAAAGGCTGTAAACCCGTTGCGCAGGATCGAGACAAGCCTATCGCAGGACAGAAACTAAGGTTTCACTGAGATTTAGTGGGAGTCTTTAATTTCAGGGCGGGGCTTTTTGGATCGCCACCGTTGGATAAAAAGAGATCCCTTGAACTTTCTTTTATCTGCCCAATTGACCTCACCTTCTCTTCTCTCTTCTCTCTTTTGGCCAATAGTGAGGTCTAGTCGCCACAATGACGGACTCATCATCCAAATCCTCCACCGACCCCTCCCACGCCGTCGACTCCTCCAAACAAGCCACCAACACCCTCCTACCCAGTGACGACCACGATGGCTTCCACAATGATCATCAAGATCATCTTGACATGCAACGTCTTGGCAAAAAGCAGCAATTCAAGCGAACTTTTTCACTATGGTCTTCTATAGGTTTCGTGGCGATTTATATGGCCACATGGGAATTCGTTCTTATTTCGCTAGCGCCCGGATTTACAAATGGTGGTTATGCGGGTGTGTTTTGGTGTTTTGTTACGACTACTATCGCGTATAGTGCTGTCGTGGCGAGTCTGGCGGAGATGGCTTCTATGGCGCCTACTTCTGGTGGTCAATATCGTGAGTTCTCTGTGCCAATTGAGTAAGATGTTTGTGGCTGACTGAGACAGACTGGGTTAGTGAATTCTCTCCACCAAAATACCAGAAAATCCTCTCCTACGCATCAGGCTGGATGACGACACTGGGCTGGCTCGCCAGTTTCGCGAGTAGTTGCTACACAATCGCCTTCCAAGTGCAAGCCTGCATCAACGTAACAAACCCGGACTTTGCATTCACACCATGGCAAATCGCATTGATAATGTGGGCTGTTATCGTCATCACCATCGCATTCAACACATGGGGCACCGCATTCTTCCCTCAGCTCGAAACAGCGAGTTTGATCGGTCACATCCTTGGATTCTTCGCTGTCATGATTCCGCTTTGGGTTCTTTGTGATAAGAATAACGCGAGTGATGTGTTTACGCAGTTCACTGATCAGAGTGGTTGGGATAACATGGGCTTTGCGTATATTTCTTCGCAGATCTATGTCCTTTGGTGTTGTTTTGGTTCCGACTCTATCGTGCATTTATCTGAAGAAGTCAAAAATGCGAGTATCATCGTACCAAGGGCTATTTGGTGGTCGTACGTTGGTAATGTCTGCTTCGGCTTCATCATGCTCATCACCATGCTTTTCTGCATCGGTCCTCTTGATACGGTTATTGAGTCTGATTGGCCTTTTATTACGCTCTTTGATCGAACTGGTTCGCAGAGTTTGAACTTGTTCTTCAATGTCATTTTGTGGCTGTTGGTCTATCTGGGTAATGTTACGACTCTTGCGACCTGTGCGCGTGAGACCTGGGCTTTTGCGAGAGATCAGGGTCTTCCTGGCTCACGATGGATTGGCCACATGTAAGCGTTCCTCCTTATCACGTTTTGATCAGATACTAATGATTCCCAGGGACAAGAAATGGCACATGCCCTTCAACGCAGTTTATCTCATGTCCATTGGCGCGGCCCTTCTAAGCCTCATCCAAATCGGTTCCGAAGTCGCCTTCACCGTGCTAGTCTCCCTCTCCACCCTCGGCATCATGACTACCTACCTTCTCAGCATCGGCTGCGTCCTCCTCAAACGTATCAAAGGTGAACAACTCCCCTTTGCAAGATGGAGTCTAGGACGGTTCGGACTGGCCATCAATGCATTCTCAGTTCTGTACAGTTTGTTTATTGTCATTCTGTGCTGCTTCCCGCTTACGTTGCCTGTTGATACTGCGACGGCTAATTGGGCGCCTTTGATCTGGTTTGGTGTTATTGTTATTGCGGCGGTTGCGTATGTTGTGCATGGAAGGAAGGCGTATACGCCACCTGTTAATTTTGTGGAGGGTGTCAAGATGCAGGGTGTTGGATTGCAGGAGTCTACATGAGATATGAGTCTCTTCAAAAGTTATTTCAAGCAACAATGTGTTTGCTTTTCTAATGCTAGCTGTTTAGATATATACACGAAATACAGCTTCACCCCTTATCTTCCAAGTCTTTACTGAGAAGGAATACGATAAACCTGGAACTCATCCCCAGCACTAACAGGGAAAATATTAAACGTAACAAACCCATCAGGATGCTCTGGCTCAAGTCTAACAAAAGCCTGTGCCGCATGCTGCTGTCTAGTACTAACCCAATAAGCCCCAGCTGGAAACTTCATCGTCTTAGTGAACATTTTAGTATTAACAGTCGTAAGCGCAATACCCTCATACTTGGTAGCCGCGAGGGTGGCTGAGGTGATGTTGTACGCTTCAACTTCTCCTTCGAAGTCGACTGCTAGCTCACTCACTTCAACACCGGCTGCGCGAAGTTTGGTGGCCGCGGGGGCCCATGCGCGACTGAAGATGTATGCTTCGGGACGGGAGCGGGTGAGGTTTGACTCGGGAGGTGTGTTGTTGCCGAACTGAACGGGGACTTCAGTGAGTTCACCTGTTTCAGCGTTGATGTAAGGCCATGTTGCGTTTGACCAGCGAGGCTGTTCACGAACGATGATCTCTTGATCGTTGGTGATAAAGTCAGCGCGTGCTGATTCAACAGTGTCGTAGATCAGCTCAGCGTTATCAGCGGCTGTTTGAAGAAGAGTCACAGCAGCAGTAAGACCAGCTGTAGTTCGACGCTTAAAATGTTGATCTCCAAGGCCGATTCCCCGTGTCTCGGATAGAAAGGCGAGACCTTGGCCTAGGAAGACGGTGACTTCACCACGTGTGTCTGTAACAAAGTCCTGGAGCCGAATTCCTTCGCCTTCCTCTTGGAACGCAACGACGTAGCCGCTTGTGGTCAGGTTCTTGTCCTTCAGCGCAGAATGAACCTCAGGCACGAAGAGGGACTCAGCAAGAGATCGAATATCGTCGTGAACATTAGGATTCTTGAACGCGGAGAATTGGTTGTCCTGCGAAGGTAAGAACGTCTTGTTATCGTATGTCAATTTTCGAAGAGCGCCGTACTCGTGACAATCAAGATGAAGATGAGCGTTGAACTTGAGATTCAGCGCCTTAACGTCCATGGTTTGCTGAGAAGCCATTTTCGTGTGGTCCCGGTTAGGATCAAAGCTAGTAGCCAAATATCGCTGGAAATAAGCCGCTCCATCAGGATTATAACGCGGCAAAACCATGATATCCAGCTTCTCCAAAATAGAAGCCGTCCACTCTGGTTCAGCGTCCATCTTTCCAAGTAGCGCAAGAATAGCTTCTTCACCCGCTGGTTCATTGCCATGAACATGACTCTGAAACCACACGCGGACCTTGTTGGTTCCATTGCCGGCCATCTTGGTTGTCTGGAGAAGCGACTTCGACGATGAAAGGACAACGTAAGGAATGGAACGGCCTTCTTCTGAAGAGAAGGTAGGGTTGTGGTACGTCATCCAATCATTTCTTGATGCGAGAGTCGCAAGAAATTGTTCAAGAGTTTGTTGCGAGTTGGGAGTGGCTGTCCCGTTGGCGAAAGCCTTGTTCACGCCATCGGGGTTGAGAAAGGCAGGTGAGTAGAGCTTGCCATCAACATCAGGGAAGTTGGCAGAGATTTCCTCTGACTCTTTGACGAAGGGGACTTGATTGTAGGCATATTTAATCTGAGCCGCCGCTGTCCCAAGAAGGGCAGTGATGGTAAGGAAATGCATCGTGAAGTGCTTGCTGTGTTTACCCAACCTCAAAGAAGAGGACCTACGTCAATTTTTATACCCGACGATCGAATCAATGACCAGGCAATTGAGTCAAGAACCCGACAATCAGGTTCTCAGTCCGACTCAAAGACCGAGCGAGCTTCCCTTCTCGTCGTAGTCTCTCCCGCTGTTATCTTTAAGCTTATAAGATCTCCGCGAAATATGGGTACAGAGGATCAATTGGCGAATGGTGACGCGGTCCAACCCCGCGATTTTTACCTGCCAAGACTCGCGATGGATGTCCAAGATACCTTCGGACTTGGCGCTCCGGTCACGGATGGGAAGTTTACCGATGGCGGGTAAGGACCGTCGGGTATGGTATCATTATTGTGGGAGATTAATTGAGGGAATTGAATGTGATGATAATGATGCGTTGTTGCTCGGGAGCCGATGGGGTTGCACAGCGACCAGCATGGGCTAACACCGTACCACTCTACACAAGAACTTGAGAAGGAATTTAGAATCTATCAGTGCTCGATGAATACCTTGATAAGTAAGCTAGGAATACAGTAGAATGTGGTAAGAGAATGTGGTGATTAATACGTCTAAGCCACCTCGACAAAGATATGATCCACCTGAGCCTCCATCTCATGGTTTTCGCACGATACCTCTGTTCAGAGTATGAATATCCGTAACCTCAGCCTCCAGCCCAATCCTGGGTTCCATAGCAAATGAATCAAGTCTCTCCGCCATATTTGTTCAGCATGCCCTCAACAACGCGACTGTTCTCCGCCCAAAACTCCATTTTCTCAGCCTTGGAAAGCTTTTTGTCGGCATACTGTGGCTGTAGGAACAGCCCAAATCGAAACCATTCCATGAAATCCTTCGTACCCTGGCTCTCCCAATGAGCCTTCCATTTGGGAATCGTATCCCAGAAAGCGCTGCGAAGCTCGTCGGCTTGCGCATACTCAGTCCCAAAGCCGTTTGGGGCTCCCTGTCTGAATAGCATCTCCATGCAGTCGTCAGCAGCGACAAATGGGGCGCTGGCACAGAGTTCCCAGTCGATGATGGCGTTGATTTGCTTGTGGTCTTCCGCTGAGACAATTACGTTGTGAAGACCCATGTCAATGTGCATGGCAACGATCGGACATTCTTCGACGGTTTGAGGGACATAGTCTAATCGAGTGTCCATAAAATTCTGGATGGACGCCATGTATTCGTCTTTGTAGTCGTCGATGCCCTCTGCTCTGCGCAAGCTGTCAACTTCATGCAGAAGTCGAGCTTTGAGCCATTCGCGCACAGAGGTGAACGGCTCACCGAGACTGTAGTGCCGGTCAGGTCCAACGGTAAGACTGATGGTGCCGTTGTTGTCGGTAGCGATTAGCTCGCCTATCTGGGAAGGCGACGGAAGGGGCAAGCCCCAGCAGCCCTGCCAAGCAAGAGCCATCTTGCGCACGAACTCGAGTTTGTCACAATGGGACATTTTGGGATAGACTGAATCTGCCATGACGCCAGGAACAAACTGTGTGATTTGTCTTCCGAATCCCGTCATTTTCTGGTGCTCGGCCTCGCCGGGTATCGAGTACACGGAAGGCATTGGGACTACGCCTGGCCTGTTGTTGGCATGGACGAACTTCATTAGGGCGTCCATGGATACGACGTTGCCAAGAAAGCGCATCTGAACAATGTAGGCAGTATCAGGCTTGTCCACCACGTCCACTTTGTATGAGATGCTGAAGCTTCCGTCCGTAAACCTGCTCGAAGAAGCAACAGTGTCGCCGGTCGCGGCCAAAATAGCTGCTCGCATTTCTTCGTCTGTGATCTCGATTTTCATTGGAGCCGAGAGCTCTCCGGTTCGTCGATCGATTTCGATTTGGTACCGGTCGATAGGGTCCGGTGTATCTTCATAAGGCTCGAGGCCCGTTGAATAGGTAAATGTGGTGTCGGTCGTTCGCATCAGGGCGTAATAGACACCCTTTCCCTTGGAAGACCCGAGGGCGCCGCCAAAGACATATTTCAGTATCGCATTGCCGGCCTGAAAGTCGTCCATGATGTTGGTGTTGGGAGATGCCATTTTGTCGAGTGAGTGCAGATCGGAAAAGCGCACCAGGAGGGCGTGGGAAAGAGATGGTTCTATGTCGGGGGAAGGAACAGCTCGTAATTCCTGGCGCACGTGTTTCACAGGTCCAGTTGAACAATTTGTCGGCGGAAGGAGGGGCTTAAATACCCTCGTTCTGTGTTAAACCTTGTGAGCCAGGTGTGCGTTGCAACTTCGGATCATGCTCAGGTCAGCCTATCATGAGTGTGTCAAGACTCTCAGCACCTTTCAGCTTCAAGTAAAACCGGCCGATTCCCCAATTTAAGCTTTTGATGTGATGTCCCTGAACCTTTGATACTGTTCACTTTACTGTTGACTGGCCCACTTCCAATCGGTAGGTGAGTCAGACCGTTCGAACTCATCTGATTGGGAACGCCCTGTGGATATATCCTTTGGTGTAAATGTCTCTTTTGACGTTCCTGTCGGGTCTTCGTTCTGCTTTAAACCAATCCAAGGCTTCAATCTGGACAAAAAGGATCTTCAGGGCCTTTCAAATCTCATAGGATTGTACGATACGACACTTGTCTCGACACTCTTTCAAGAATAATAATTCTGTAGAATGTTGACAGACATAATATTTCACCTCACAATAAAAGCGCTAAGGTAAAGGAACTCCCTCAGAGATCTTCATTGTCCCATGTAAAACTGACATCGTCCACCAGCACCTCCAAAGCCTTCTGCGTGTGATAATATTTGTTGGTACTGTCTGGCTGTCTTCCGGGCCTTTTTAAGCTGCGATCTGTAGCGCTGCACAATCCAATCTTGGCCAGCACAGACAGTACAAATCTTGAACCGAACGAGAATAAAACGGTACGAGGAAGTATAGGAACGCCCAAAGTTCTCAATAGTAATCACCGGGACCAAGTCAATTTACAAGATATCGAGTTATGGGAGGACAGGGAGTTGATACAGAAAAGTGGTGAAATCGATTGCTTGCCGAGCTTTTTGAAAGTCACGTCTCTCAACGCGTACAGGTTAAATCAACACAACGAATAACAACACAGCTATGAACTTAATGCCAAAAAGTCGATTACTTGATTCTATCTATAGATATGCTATGATAAAAGATCGAAAAGAATAATAGTTTACAAAGAAGTATAAAGCAGTCCAAAAATCATTACCATCGGTTTGACATCTTATCGCAGATCAGCAGACCAAGGAAGGGCAACAACAGAGAACTTCTTAGTAGCCGGGCTAACCTTGACCTTCTTGCACCCCTTAGCCAACTTGACACCGTTGAAACGATCCTCAATCCAGGGCATGTAATCCTTTGTAGCAGCATGAGTGACAGCGTCATGGTCGAGATCAGGGTAGGACCTGTACTCAGCAGTTGACTCAGGAAACTCCTTGCACTTCTCATCAAAGTCCTCCACAGCGTATTCGGGGTAGGTAAGAATATCAGCTTCACCCTGGATGACAAGCATAGGAGCAGCAAGCTTGTGAGAGCCATAACCGTTATAGCGCTTCTGCCAGTCCTTGAAGTCGGGATGCTCGACCCAGCTAGTGTTCTTGTAAAGTTCCTTGACGGTAAGGCCGCTGTAGAGGGATGCACCGGTGATGAGGCAGCCTTGGGCAGCGAGTTGCATGCGCTCGGCGACGATATCGGTGACGTAGTCCTCAACCTTGATGGAGGGGTACAGCTTGGAAACGGACTCGAGGAGGAAGATGGAGACGACGTCGCCAGCGGGGCCGTCCTTGGCGCGGCGGAAGGACTCGGGGATGAGCTTTATGGGCTGAAGGGCCGGGGCGAGAGCAACGGCGCCGAGGAAGCCACCGGTGGCCTTGCCTTCCATGGCCTCACGCTCATCAGTTCGCCAGGCGGTCATTCCACCCTCACTGTGACCAACAACGACCCATTCCTTGGTGATGCTCTTACCAAGAACGGAACGAGCGGCCTGAAGACCGAAGCTGACATCTGCAGCGTGCAGAGCACCGGACTCGTACATGAAGCCCTGGGGAATATCGCTTCCCTGACCAGCGTAATCGGGAGCGATGACAACGTAACCCTGCTGGACAAGGGCGAAAGGACCCTGCCACTCGTAGTATAAGCCACGATGGTTCGAAGGGGCACAATTTCTGCCAATACCAGCGGTACCGTGAGTCCAAACAATAGTGCGGAAAGGCTTATCCTTTCCAAGAGGGTTGGAGTAAGGTGTAAGCACAAAACCAGTAGCAGGAATGGCCTTTCCATCGATGTCCTCGGTCATGTAGAAGAAGCGCGTAAGGCTGACACCGGCAGGGACAGTCCATCGTCGCGCAGCCTGGGCAGGGGGGATTTCCTCCCACTTGACAAGATCACCAGCCGAGTAATCCGAGACGTTGGCGGGGTTGGAGTAGAATGGGTCGGTGGTGATGTTTTGGTTAACCCATTTAGCGGACTCTCCAGCTAGAGCTTGACGGTAGGTGAGTTGGCAGGTTGCATCGCAGTGGTTGGGTTCGTCTGCGAAGGGAAGAGCTGCAGCGAGAGCGCTGGGAATGAGAGCGGTGATGAGATACTTGGACAACATGTTGAAGAGTGATGAGAGAATGGTGGTGAGTGATGATATTGATTCAGGGAGAGGATTGAAGTTGTATAAATAATAAACATGATCGTCGTCCCGCCCCGCTAGAAATTACCGTCTCCCCATTCCCGAGGTCAGTTATGCGGGATCGTCCAGGTCAACGGTCACGAAATGGGATAACAACTGCCATAAACGGGTGATGATCAGCATCCTGGCATGAATCTGCCAAGACGATTGATCGGACCGTAAAGTAAACACCAGCCTCTCTGGGGACGTAATGACATGAAAAGGCCCTGAATGAAGCATAGACCACGTGCAAATACCATCTATAGTTTAGCGCGTGGAAACAGTGGCTGTTCTAGGAAAGGGTCGCGTTGTAAGCGAGGGTTCTCGCTAACTTTATTCTGGAAAGGAAAATGCGACCCTGGTGAGTTGATGATGCAGCATGACTAACAACTTGAATATCACTTAAAGTTTCGGAAAGTCCCTGAGTCCGAGATGGGATAGTGGGATATCTTATGCTGAAGAACTGTTTGAGTTTTGTTGGTTGTCAATTGAGGTAGTTGTATCCATTATTGAGGCGTTGGCAATTTGCGGTGGTCACCTTGTCCATGTCATTGGGAAGAGAAGAGCGGCTGAGAACAAAACCTTAAGTATCTTATCCCTTCGATGCCCCGGCTGTGCACGTCCCGTGCCTCCAATTGCCTAGCTATCCAGAAGCCTAATAGACGAAAACAGATACTTTATTTCATAAAACTTTACTAAGGATCCAAGTTTTCATGATTACACGATGATAGAGGTGTGAGATGTGCACAGCCGCGGCATCAAGGAGATGACACGGAGTTCTAGAACCGGAGAGCGTTCTAGGGTATGTACTCCAGATTTAAGAACGACCTATCTGCTGGCAAGTTGGGGATGAGAAAGCTCAACAATTGATTCAGAATCGCAGTCTAAGATATAGATAAAAACAAGAGAGGATCAAGTCTATAACAGAAACAAGGAAATATTGAACAAATAAAAAAGAAGCAAGAACGAATATCGCCAAATCAAACCAAGTGATAGATCAAACCGCTGTGACGAGGTAACCATTACTCCATCGCATGAGCCTCAGAAGGAATAGACTTCCACTTAGCAGCATACTTGCTCCCTGCCCTCCAACCGGGCCCAAACCAATACAACACAAAAGGAAAAGTCCCCATAACACCAGAAATGATTCCAAAAAGACTAAACGTCCAATCTCCCATCAAATTCGTCAGCATATCAGGCAGAAAAATGGGCACAATGCCCGCACAAGCCAATCGGAAACACGCTGCCGTAGTAAGGCCTGACAAAGTCCCAGCAGGTGGATAAGCGTCGAAGAGATATGATATGAATGATATAAGAATCATGGCGTTGCCCCAGACGTACACGCCTGTGCCTGAGATGGGGGCTAGGTGGTGGATGGACGGTTTGGCTGTGTAAGCTACCCAGAAGAGAGACCCGGTGGCGAGGATGGCGCCGAACATAGCGGGAATAAGACGCTTTTCAATCGCGTCTGTGTTTTTCTTTGCTGAACTGGAGAGAAGGGCTTCGATGAGGATGCAGGACAGAGCTGCGAGGATGACGCCGACTACAGCTGAGACGAACGCTAGTCCAGAGTCGCTCACATCAAAGTTGTAATTTCCAGCCAGAGCGATAGGTACTGAAATGAACCATTGGAAAACGACGGCAAAGTTGAGACCGAGATAGAGAGAGATAAGGGTGACGAGGGGTTCAAAGAATAGCATCTTGATAGGTGTAAGAAAGGTGATTCGTGCCATTTCTGCTTGTGTGACACCGCTTTGGGCACAAGGTAACTTGATACCACTTCTGTTATAGTGAATTCGAGTTCTCAAGATCTCTCGGTTGTATGTCTCGGGCATGAAGGATCCAAAAGCCAAAGCTGCGGTTCCGAAAATGAGAGTTACCCATGAGAGCCAGGCTGGCCCTTTCGACTCAAAGACGAAACCACCGATGATAGGGCCTGCAGTAGTTGTCAGCGATGTGAAATTAATGGCAGAATGGATGCATACCAGCAGCAGCTCCAAGGTACGAAGCCAACGTCAAAGAGGAATAATAAGTGACAGTCCTCCTCCCATCCCAAACATCCGCAAATGTCCCCTCGATAAGCACAACACAAGGACCCCCAAAATACCCCGCCAAAAACCGAAAAGCAAGCAGCGTAGAAGCCTTAGTCGCAAGACCAATAACAATAACACACATAAGAAAAAGCGGAAAGCTGATAAAATAAATCGGTCGTCGGCCATAGCGCTCTGCTAAATGCGGTGTATAGATTGGTGCGAAAAATACGCCGAAGAAGGGCAGTGTGAACCCGAGAATCGCCGTGCGTTGAGAAATATTGTATGCTTCAGGAATAGCGGATATTGCGGCTGTGTATGTTGTTGTTCCGTACATGCTAGAAAGTGTCAGTTCTGGGTTTGGAGGGGAGGAAAAGGGAGAAGGAAAAGGGAGACTTACATGGTGAAGACGAAGAAGAAGGCTACTGCTGAAACGTATGCTTTTTGCAGAAACGGCCAGGACATGGGACTGTCTGGGTCTGTTGGGGAGAGATTGTGGCCTCCGCCGTTGTTTGTTCGGAGGCAGGGTGCGTGTTCGTCGTCTGGAGTCATGCGGCCGTCCATGGAACGGTCCATCTGAGATCGGTCCATGTTCGAATGCATTGGTTGATCCATGTGTAAATGGACCATGTTGGAGTGCATTTGTTGTTCCATTGTCCAGGTGGTTGTTAATCGAGAAGCTAGTAGCGAAAAGCTGATCTGTGGAGAAAGCAATGTTTTGTGATGAAGTGAATAAAGACGCCAAGTCAAGCAGTTATATACACATCTTCATCGCCGTCTTCATATCAAGCTTACGGTTGATTCCATAATCAGATGGCGGTGCACTCTGGCATAGCCCATTCTTGAGCGCGACAATTTCCTCAATTGAGAACGATAGGTTATCTCTAAAAGCCACTGCATCAAGTGCGTTCGCCAGTGGTGATATACAAGATCAGCCATTTTATAATCAAGATTGCCATACTGGGCTAGTATGAGTGCAGTTGCAGGGCTTAGCGCTGACTGATGGGAGTCGGTACCTCGCGCCAATCTGCCGGATACAGCCATCTAGCAAATTGCCCGCTGACTGCAGATTGTTTCATCTGCTTGTTCACAGCCCTGGTCGTGATTGTGATTGGTGGGTTAGAGTCATGGAATGATAGTTGTAATTGTTTCCGCAGTATACAGGTTTATTTGTACATGCCCTGAGCCAATGGCTCTGTCCCAAGACCAACGAGCATACAGAGACGAGTTAGTAAAATAAGCTGGCATAGCGTGTAGTCTCGATGAAAATGACAGTTAAAACCTTTATGCATAATTGTGACGTAGCTTCTTCGCCAAAGTTATAGAAGGCAATCCCGAATTTGGTGTCAGTAAGCTTACAAGATGAATCAACACCAACCGATTCGCGATATCATCAACTTTACTGAAAAGGGAAATTCGGATTATCTCCAAAGTTTCAGCTTTGAGCACAGCCTCTGCGCCACACTTATAGGACTCTCTCTTATCTTTCTTATCTTATCTACAATTATCGTCTTATCGATACTTAAAATTAGGCGAGATAACAACACCACGAAACTTACCCTGCATTGATGCCCGATTGACGTGAATCACGACCTAGCAGCGAACTACACGAAACAAACAGGCAAATTATTTCCGATGTCATTCAGACATGCAAGATTTTATCAATTAAAGTAACTCCGTCGTCGATCGTAAGACACACATTGACATGACAGAAGAAACGGAAAGCACATTCAAATTCAACCAATTTCCACCACGACCGCATCTTTAGTAATTTCCATTCCTCTTCAAAACAGAACTCCTGTTTGATCCCAAGGGCTCCCCAGGGTATCAAAAGAAATAGCCCGTAAAAGCATAGAAGACTGAACAATTTGATCACTTTATGTTAGATTAGACTAGCACTTAGGCTACTTTATTTTAATAGCCTGAGCCTTAGAAGATAATCCTGTTGTTACCCACCTGGCGCTCAACATGATTTTGGGCAATACCATGATGAGAAAAGTCACACTAGACATCTAAATTTGGCCGAAAGGATCAGAAAGCCTCTCATTCCCCCATTCAGCACGAGAACCAGTTTCCACAGGCACCGATTTCGGGGCAACTTCTGCATATTTTCTTCACAAGACAGTGTGATGACGAAGAATGGCAATGTATTCAAAGCACCAATTAGATATCCCAGGTCACCTCTCTAAAGAAACTCATACCCACCCGAATGCCAGTCCGGGTGATGTCGAATCACGCACAGCGGCCTCGTTCCGTACTGGGATACAAGACAACTTGGCTGCCTCTCACTCACCCGGCTCTCCGGAGACCAGCGATCCTGTCTCACACACCAGATCTTGTCAACAATTACAAATCATCACCCTGGTCTGACCTATCACGTTGACACTAACAAATACGTCACAATGGTTTGAATGGTTCGCGGCACGGCCCTGAAAGTGACAGGTGGAAGTCCTTGCATGGAACCGAGTCAATGGTACCCTAAGAAAAAAGGCCTCACCAAGATCTGCAAAGAGCTAAAGATTAAGTGAGAGACGGATTGTGTAGTTCGCAGCTGAGACTCAAACTTGGCAGGCGCGGATCACTCGGTTGTGGTGAAAGGGAGCTGGTGGGGAAGATCGTGAGTTTTTAGCTCAAGAATACCAAGGTTTAGGTCACGATATGAACTTTTCGTTGCTTTTCGTTGGTTCATGACTTGTGAGACATCTCTTGACCATCTCCAGCAGGTGGAGCAGCTGAAAGTGCAGGTGCTCAACAGGGGTTTTCTGATGATGGCGTATAGAACCCTTGTAAGTGATTGCAGATCCTGCACTTTGACCCACCTGTCACTTCGCACCCCAACGAATCAACCTTGAACAACCGAGTTCTCATTCCAAGTGGCGCTATCCTGTTTGTTCTCCCTGTAGTAACAAACAAAGAAATATGGCGTTCGTGCTGGATCGATCGTGCCACGTAAGATCGTGGTGATCTATCAGATCTTGGGAGAGTCATGATGTCTCAGTTGAACAACGGAGTCAGTGGATTCCATGTCAGTTTGCGTAACTATTGCCTCATGACAATAAGTTGCAAATCCCTTGATGGCGCGTTTGCCTGAAGCTATTGATCGTGTCCGTGCACTGTTACATTCAAGGCTGACAACGGTATATCCCGCGGTTAATGCGACAGCAAACAAACTATTGCCGACGGCATAAACTTTAAGTGGATTACGAACTAACAATACTACCTAAAGAAACAATTGCTGTGACCCTGATATGCCAACTGTCACCAACTGGGCTATGCCTAGTGACCCCCCTAGAACAACAAGACATCCAATTACAAACACCACAAAGTAAATCACTTCCAGAGGGCGTTCAAAGAACCACAACATCCCCTCCACCCGTCCGCTCTTCTCCTTCCCCTGTATCCTCCCATCAGGCACATACTTGAAATCAAGAATAGACCCACCCCCAAGTCCTTGGTTACTATGGATTATCGCACCATGCAATCCCTCCCTGCACAACTGAATCATCCGTTCGTCAAAGGAAGGGATCCATTGCTGCATCATCGCCAAGACACTGACCATCCAACAATGCCCGGTAAAGCACGCATATGCGTACAATCCCGGTCTTCCCATCCCAAGCTGATCGCAGATCTCGTGTCCGTTCAGTTGACGGCTCGCAGCTTGGATGAACCCGTCCGAGATGTTAATCGGCGGAAGATCCTTGAGCGCTTCCACAAAGTTATGCCCAATGACGACTGACGTAGGCGTCACGAAGAGCTCGTTGTAAGCTAAGCTCTCCATAACTGCCTTGGCCTGTGCAGCGCTGGTATAGTATTCCTGCGGTGACCCAATCACATGGGCCACATACCTCCAAAGAGCAATGTAATCTTCTACCTCTTGCGGGTCAGGCGTGATGCCCATGCAGGGAAGTTGCAGCCAAGCATGATTACAGCTGAAAGTAGCTATAGCGTGAATGGAGTCCAGGGTGTTGATTGGGATGCCGTGGGTGTCTTGGTCGAAGAAGCGGCACTTGGACGCGGCTACCTTGAGGATCTGTTGTCTGACCATGGAGTGCAAGAGTCTGACCCGTATGATGGATCTGTGACCTGAGCCACCTGGCCTGATGTACTCAAGGGAGTGTGTGACTTGGAGAACGAGCTGGAACGTTTCGAGGAGGCGTCTTCTTAACACACGGGTACTGAACCCGCCTGTACGAGCAAGGACCTCTACCACGCTTGTCGAAGCGGAGTTTTCACCCACGAAGCCTTGAAAGGCGAAGCCAATGAGATTCGCGAGAGCGTAACGATAAAAGAAGCGCTGACCACGAGCGATTTGTTCCCAGTCTACCCACTCAGGAACATGGTGCGTTTCTTGCCAGAGCTGAGAAAGATCATCATCTTGGTCGTGATATTGACTTAGTGTTTCGAAGAGATCTCCTCTGTTGACTTGATGGCCTTCACTTCTGAGTTGTTCGTGAATAGCCTGAATCTTCTTGACTGCTGCGGCGCCGAGTTCGTCGCACTCAAAGCGTAGAGGATCTGTTTGGGATTTGGGAATGTGTTGGTCTGTCCAGGTGAAGGTGTGGTTTCCGATGGTTCGGACTTTGTCACCTGAGACAGGTTCTTTGAAGTAATCCATGATAAAAGACTGAGATATGGGCAAGTGGTTTAAGAGCGTAGATGATGCAGTGAGTTCTGGTCTTGATTTCGACATTGACTGTGCCGTATACCAGCCTTTTATCCACCACTCAACAGCTATCATGTACCACAGTCTAATCCCTCACCAGGAACCTTCCCACACACCAAAAAGAATCTCACATGCATTCTGATGTTGATGTTGAGGAGTGTAGTCATACACTCCCCTCTCCCTTCCTACAGGGGTCAATCCGCGGGTCAATACGCGGGTTCGAACCCACCATGGCACTCAGCTCCCTTCGTGACGAACTTAAATTTCTTGGCCTTTGATCTTCATGAACTAAAAGAAACTATTCTCTAGTATGTTTGTGATATCTCTTCCAATAGCTTTGCAAAAGGACCTTACCAATGTGACGGAATCTCCCTGTTTTGATCCGTTTCTTGACGGCGATGATCATGCCCTTTTGTCTTGGTGTGTTGGCTGGAACATATAATGACGCTGCAGGAAGCCAGAAGGGAACATGCATTTCTTCATCGTACTTGTGCGTCTTACCCATTGTGTCTTTCGGAACTTGTCTCGCCGAGGTCACCCTTCATTATTCATCATGCACGTGACAGCCACCAAGCAGAACAAGACGACAGTCGTACTGCCTGACTTGTTCAAAGGCTTTGTTGTCCAGAGTCCTCGTGTCAACAAAGACTACAGCACCGTCAAGCCTATTTCCGAACAATGGCTCTCAGAGTATGTTAACCACCCAGGTACATTGAGTGTGTACTGACAGATGTTAGAAAATGCCAGTTCTCACCTCGGATGAAGAAGAGAGTCGAGTTCTGTGACTTTGCTCTTTTTATTTCTATTGCTGCTCCTGATGCACCTTATGAGAAGCTCAAGACTATGTGTGATTGGGGAAACTGGGTGAGTCAATTATGCTGTCACTCGTCATGGTGCCTGACTAATCATTTGCCTTCAGGTCTTCCCTTTTGATGACCGTAAGTCTGCATCGTGAGAGGTTTCGAGTAATACACTGACAGTAACAGTGTTTGATGAAGGATCATTGAAAAATGCTCAGACAAAAGCTCAACACGTTGTTGATAGTCTCATGGCAGATATGCTCGGCAAGACCTTCACTAAGAAGAAGATTCGTGTAGTACAAGCCCACGATGATATTTTCAGAAGAGTATCACAAGTAAGTCTATTCTACAATTGACTGTCTCTTCACTGCTAACTCTTCATCAAGGGCTCCACTACTGGTGCTCGAAGAAGATTCGCTCTTACAATGAAGGACTACACAGACGGTGTGATCCATCACGTCAAGCACTTCTCATCAAACAGTATACCGAGTATTGAGGAGATGCTTCACACAAGGCGACTCTCATCTGGTGTCACGCCGTTGTATCATCTTATCGAGTATGCACATGATATCAGATTACCAGACGAGGTATTCCAAGACCCTGTAATCCAGACATTAGAGCGTCTCGGTGTCGATTTCGTCCTGCTGTAAGCTCCCTGAGGTCTCTGGCGATATCGGACTAACATATCTCAGATCAAATGATATCTTATCTTATCGCAAAGAAGAGGTAAGTGCAGATCTATTCTGGTTGTTTCAATTCTAACAGCTACAGAATGACGACTGCCCCTTCAGCATGGTAGCATCCTGTCGCATGGCCGGCCAATCCCCCCAAAAAGCCTTCAACACCGTCGGCGCCCTCTTAGAAGAGCGCTACAAAGAATGGGCAGACGTAATCACCCAACTACCAACCTGGGGTCCAGAAATCGACGCCCAAGTCGCGCGCTATGTTGAGGGCATTCAGAATGTAGTCCAAGCAAATGTCACATGGAGGTAAGCATATTCCTTTACAGGTATTGAGTGGTGTTAACATGTGATAGTTTTCAATCCGGCAGGTACTTTGGTTCACAAGCGCAAGAAATCCGTCGGACTCGGCAGGTGGAAGTGATGGTCAACCCGCCTTATCTGCAGCAATATGCGGGTAGCACCAACATGCATCCAGCTTGGACAAAGATCTTTTCCGTGGGGGATTGGTCGTTTGTGCTCAGTCTTGTGGTTATTATTTACTTTTTGGTTATTCTTTTTTCTTAGGGCACTGAATTATCGGACTTGGATATCTTTGATTGGGAGGATCAACACAGGGATAGATAGAATAGGATAGTAAGACAGGAATATGTTATACCCGATCCAATGTGCTCCGATTCTGTAAAACAAAACTCCACTTCTCCCGACAAATTATCAGGTAAGATCATCGCTACCCTTGCATCTTGCGAGGATAACCCTGCTACAAGCCGTCCGTCAGAAGACACTCTTGACACTCTGCCCTAGATTCCAAGACCAGTCTGAGCGTCAATTATTAACTACCGACATGAATAAAGTCTCATGGTCATTTCTCAGATTTAGATATGTCTCTGCGCTTTGTCGTTAGCAATTCTTTTTGTCGGTGGTGGAGTAAAATGTCGCACAAATAAGCGATGACACCTTACGTACCTCGCAGGACCAGTAATTTTTCGGGGGGGCCCCGATCCGAAAGCTTTCGGCCATGTTCTCTGCCCGAACTATTTCGGCCAACACCGACTTTTTGACGGTCAGCAATTGACAAGATAAAGGTCTGTGGCCTTTTCCTTTTACGCCATTTTACTATTTCCATTTTCTTGAACTTGGTAGTTTTATCTACTTGCAATTTATTTATTGCTTTGACTAGCGGGATTCGCCGAAAGTCAAAATGTACCAGGATCTCAATTGGGGTGATTCTTCGCCCTGGTCCCTGGTAAGTTCAGTCAGTGCTGAAGGATACGGTACGGGCGCTAACGTTTGACAGCATCAGCTAGAAACGCCAAAAGATGTCTGTATTGCCAATTCTCAATCTCAGAATATTCTCGACATTCTACCAACCAAACCAATTTTGGGTATGTAATAAACCGGTCACGCTCATATTTATTCACAACTAACAAATCAGATGCCCTCATCGAAGCATTCTTCAGCGACATAAACCATCATCGCAGCATAATCCAGCCCACAACATTCATCTCACACTACATCAAATGGTCCGCTTCATCAGATACAGAAAAATATCAAGATGCGCAATTTACTACCCTCGTATTAATGATGTGCGCATGCACTACACAATCCCCAGATTACCACGCCGCAGCGCAACGCGTCGCCGTCTCAATACCAGCAGGCTCATACAGCTTGACCAGTCTTCAATGGAAGATTCTGTCGATATGCTGGCTGCAAGGTGAAGCTAGATTCGTTGAGGCGTGGCATACTATTGGTCTGGCGATTCAAGAGGCTTATGAGTTGGGCTATCACGAAGCAAAGTCGACTTCAAGAACGGGGAGACAGATTTGGAGAGTTTTGCATTGTTGGAACTGGAAGTTGTCACTGATCCTTGGCCGGCCGATGATTATGAATGACATTGACTCCGAGGCTGATACCGATGATTTAAACGTTGCGCCGCCTTCGCCTACTCTTTCGACGAGATTGCAGTATCATCTTGTGTCGTCGCTTTCGAAGCGGTGGCATACACCTCATCGCGTTGATTCACCGGCGGAGATCCGCGCGCATACGAAAATGGTCGAGGAGTACATTTCTTCTCTACCAGCGGTTTACAGTCTTCACAACACCGACACATCCATCGATCAGAAATGGCCGTGGCTCGTGGCGCATCGGTACTACATCCAAGCAATGGCCTATTTCATCATCCTCCAACCATACAAAATTTACCTCTCCAGCCCCTCAATCGATGCAACACCAGACGTGCGAAAAATGAGGGAAGAAGCAGTGCATTATTCTGTCAAGGCCCTTGAGATCGCCACGCGCTGGTCGTCACGAGCGATGGAGGGGAACGACCAGTTTCATATTATTGTTCTGTGTTTATTCGACACAGCTGCATTTTTGAGTACTTCGCTGGTCAGTGATCGCGATGCAGTGGAGAAGGCGCGGAGAACGCTTGAGAAGCTGGGTAGGATTTCACAGGGTGCGAAGACTTCGCATGTTCTGCTTTGTCGGATAATGAAGGGAATGAATGGAAAGAAATAATGGATATAGAGATGATTAATGATAACGATCTGATGTCTTATGAATGTACCGATCATTTTGTAACACGACTTCCATCGCATCTTCAGTTTGCTGAACCTACTGGGGTACTACTGGAAAGAGTCAAGGTGCATGCGGACATTGATGAGGTTTCAACCTGCAGGATCGTGGCCGCGAAGTAATTGGATGATATGCTGGCGTATATTAGCACTTGATATTATGGGCGAATTGAGGTTCCGGCGTATGGATCGGACTTGCCAGTGGCACTGCAATGGGGAATTGATATAATAGCTCAATCAATATTACTTGGCTTATACTTGCACATCCTATCGTAACATGCCGTCATTAGCATTTCCAGCAGTTAGGATGTGATCATTGTTCCTTTGTAAAGCACTATTGTCGTTATACACAATCGCCACATTGCTTCCAAATGGCCTTTCCATCCAACGTCAACGGGGGAAAAAAGGGATGTGGTTGCATTTCGTATGGCTGTGTGAGTGCGCCGAAGTTCAAGGATATTAGCTGGGTCCCCCACTCCAAATCGCACGAAGGTCCCTGGGAACAACGTATTGTGGTTGTTTGAACGGCGGCTTCTTTTCTGCCCTGCGGTCTGGCAGAAAGCGTTTCAACTTCCCGTTGCCACGGCGGGCTCTTGGTCGATTGACTCGGCCTTTAACACCATAAGCCCTAACAGCTGCGTAATGTATCTTAGTTTACATGTACCTATTGGAATCACTTCTTGGTCAGCCTCAAGAATGACGCACCCTATGTCATTTGCTGATGAAAGCGATTGGACGCCTGATTAAATTGTTCGCCCAACTTGCAGCCTCAATCGTCTTTCCCCGCTCCTGCGGCCGTTTCCCATCATCTTCGAGCATCGCCCTCGCTAACACACTACTATCCTAACTTCTGATCTTCCCGGTTTAGCTTATCATCAAAAGCGTGTGAAGCTGCTTGTTACAGGATGCCTTCTATTCCGTCTAACCCAACACCAAATCAATCTGCACCACTATTGTCGCAAGATGCCCAACCCGGCTCAGCTGTTGGGTTCCAGCAGCAAGGCACGGTTGACTGGATTTCGATGGCAAATGGGACTGTTGGCTTTAGTGTTGATGTCCTCTCACGTCTCTCCAAGGCAGGAGTGGAGGCCCTCACTATCTACGCTGCTAGGGCTATCTTTACCAATATTCGACTAGGTCAAGTTGGCGAGCGTCGCCTGAATGACGCCTTACAAGCAGCTAAAGCCTTTCCGTCTGTCAGCAATATTCTCTGGTTTGGGTTTGGGGTGAAGCATATTATCAGAAGTATGCAAGAATCTGCAGAAGGGCTTGCATGCCTCGGTATATGTGCCTCTCTTACTGAGCAGTATAGTACTGTTATTGCTGCAAAGGTTTTAAGGGAGCTATTTTTGCTTTATAGCCCACCAGCCGACCTAACGCCAACATTGAGACAATGGATATCACTTGTGGAGGCATCTGAAGGTCTTCTCGGCCCGACTGACTTCGGACTAGTCCTACATGGCCTGTCAAGATTCTGCCTTCGAGACGGTTACTGTAATGTGCGTGGCTGCGCATCACCAGAGCATATCGCTGTTGCCCTTAAAGGTATATTTGACTTATCTAAGGGGTACCTTGACTGCCTTTTCCTCTCAGGAGGAGCGGATTGTGCATGGATGGCTGCCATATCTCATTGGCTTCTTGACCTCAGCGTTGAGATCCAGGACCGAAATGGTTCGGTCATTTACCGACCACATGGTACAAAAAGACAGTTACGAAACGATGCGCAGCTTGTTATCACATACCTAGACGAGCCTTCGCAATCAATGGAGATTGTCCGCAAGCATTATATAATTCCCAGTGGCCGAAGCATTTTCTCTAACGCGACAGATCATGAAGACGACGTTATTTCCTATGGCAGAGTAGATTGGGCGACTTGCCTCTCTGACACTTTTGGCACTCCCATGAAGCGTCTTCTATCTACCCAGTCTCGCACTACAGGAATATGTCTCGGATCTGCTTCTCGCATTCTTTACGCTGTTATGCGGGATGAAGATGACACTCTTACTCTGGAAATGAAGCGTGGAGTGCGAATGGATGCTCCTCCCATTTCCTCTTCGAGCTACGGGCGGGGATTCTTCCTCTTTTCTCGTCGTCTTCTTCCGGAATTGGACGAAAATACCAGCCTTGTTGGGTCGATGGAAACCGCACTTGGAAAATCATATACAGAAGCAGTGCAACTGTTCTCACAGTCTATAGTTTCTCTGAGTTCATTTTGCCCATGCCATGTGTGTTCTGAAGAGGGTAACCCGACAAACAACATGGAAGACCAACCATTTTGTCTGATAACGATGATTGAAACTATTTGTACCTTGGTACGAATCATGTCAGTCTGCCATATGCAACAAGGGCTGGAGATAAACCCTACTCGCTCTGGACTTGAGAAGCTATACTGGATGCGTAGAAAGATTGCGTCGGCTACGGTCAAGTCAGACTACGACCCTATCTTTACCGGCCTCTTGCAATCGTGGCCACGTCCCAGTATAATGACTCTAGCAGAGATTCTCTTTACCGGCCGTGGAGACAGACACATGGCGTGGTCAAAGAGGATCAATAGCCCCGCGGCTGCGTGCTGCAATGGTCTTTGTTTCTATCTCAACACTTTGATTGAGGTAACATCCGATCCTGAGCGAGCTTGTTTGGTGAATGTTATACCCGGCAGAATCGAGTGGAACAAATCTACGTACGACTATGTGCAGGATATTATTGATGAGCAAGAGAAGGGGACAGATGAAATGGTTTACCAGTCTACGGGAGCTGAAATTATCACACAGTATGACGGTTTAATGGACAGCTCGTCCCCCGACCTCAAGGCTGAGCTAATTGTAGAAGAGGCTGCAACGGTTAATAGGGGCCTCTTGGCCAATTATCGCATAACAACCCAGAAGTTTCCGAGCAGACAGTTTCTGCTTGGCCCCCGGATGGTATGGTATAGACTCAACGATGCGTTTACAGCTGCCACTTGCCAAGGGCGAATATGCAAGTCACTGGATGGATTTCGTTCAATACTTGTACGGGGTGAAGGTATTATTAGAAAAGAAGGAGTTCTTCAAGAACCACTCGCCCCTATCATTCGAGTTCTCCCCTCTCAAGATCTATCAATTTGGCTTGCGCTGTCGCAGACAAATTTCGCTGCCGCCAGTCGAACGAATTTCCCTGTTGCCAGTCGAGCACCGAGGCAACGCCCATCGAGGATCTTTAATAAGCTCCAAGGTGGCCAGTGTATCAGGTGCTGTGTACTTCGTGCGGCAGAGTTTTCGGAGGAATTTGATACCTGCTGCGTCTGTATCATTACAGTACCTTAACAACAGTACCCTAACAGGTAGTTAAGAATATACTCTCTTTAGCGGATAGGCCTTTAATTTAAATTTAATAGAAGCTTCTCCTAACTGTAAAGTGCAATACAGCACAGTATAGATTATATCAAGCCTTTTAACTATAATTAAAAATCCTATTTAATACTAAACTCAAATACTATTTTTTTCGCACGCCAGTAATCCTGATCCTGCTCTAAAAGGCCACGCATGCTGTTGATGTCAGACTCCCGCTCGGATGACTCGGCGTCTTTTGCGCAAGTCTTTTGCGCGAGTGATTGTGTTTGCGTTCAGTTGCTGGGCGACTTGCACTCCGATGAAAACTGACCTGTCGGGAGAGGTTAACCTTATTATTGGAAACTCAACTCTCGTAAACAAATAAGACTTCTTCTTTATTGTTTTTAAGATTTCATCCAATTGTCATCGGTCATAGTTCCGCATTCACCCGACCGTGTTGAAATGGAATTGTTGCAATCCAATTCTCTTCTCCAGCGGCAAGAACCACCGACCAGCATACGTCAACACCTGCCGCAAGAGTGATTGTGGTGAGTCAACCTCCTCTGCTATTCTGCACCTCGGAGATGCAAATTCTTCCAGGCGCAGTCCACAAAACAACACCCGTTTAATCACCTCCGCGATACAGTCCGTCCTGTCCATGCCCAGCATGATCCGTTCGTGGATTCCCAAGCTTCTCTGGCGCCAACCATGGCGACTCTCCACGGCTGTCGCACCGAAGATCGATCGCTCCATCCCGATAGAAGAAGAACTAACACCACTCTACCACCCCGATCGCTTCTATCCAATTACCATTGGACAAGTCTTGAACGAAAGATACCAAGTCGCCACCAAGCTGGGCTACGGAGGCAACTCGACCGTTTGGCTGTGCAGAGATTTCAACCCGTTCCCGATGCCTCCAATAGTATTTGTGCAAGATATACCCAAGAACCTCTACAACTGGCGTTGGCCAAGGGAGGAATATGTCGCCATCAAGGTTAACGCGCTCCACTACCCTGGTGCTAATCGTCGCAACAAAGGCGAACAAGATGTCATGCAACACATCTTGAGAGTGAACCCCCAACATCACGGTTATCGTTACGTGAGGAAGCTCTTGGATTCATTCACTCTGGAAGGCCAATATGGAACCCATGAGTGTCTCGTCCTTGAAGCGATGCGTGAACCGCTTTGGCTCTGGCAACGACATTTCGATGGCGGCGTGTTACCTCCAAATGTTCTCAAGCCCATATTGCAGATGACCTTAACAGGACTCGACTATCTGCATTCAGAGTGTCGCGTCGTCCATGGAGGCATGTTACAAGTCGATGCCATTTCATCAGTTGCTAACATTTCCCAGATATGAAGCCAGGCAACCTCATGATGACAATCGAAGACGCTGAAATGCTCAAACAAAGCGCCAAGGACGAATTTGTAAACCCTGTTCCGGCCAAACAACTGAATTCAAGGACCATATACAAGTCCAGAAAGATTTTTGGAACACTCGGACGCCCAGGGTTCATTCAGACCTCAGACTTTGATTCGTCCTCTCGCACTGAGCCAGATAAGGTCAATATGGGTCCTGTCGGCGCAGAAATCTTTCGAGCGCCGGAAATTATGCTCAACGCAGGGTATACATACCCTGCTGATATCTGGAGTCTCGGTACCATGGTACGACCATCTCAACACTCTCGTAGGGCGAAGCTGACATTGCAGCTCTGGTACTTACTCGAAAACAAGGACCTTTTTGATCCCGCCACGCATGGCGCCGAGGAATATGACGAACAATCGCACCTTGGCCAGATCACCGCCTTGCTCGGACCTCCACCGCAGAACCTTCTTTCTGAAGGCGAACGGACTTCGAAGTTCTACAAGCCCAGCGAACCGACACAAAATCGAAAGAAAAATACACAAAAAATCCGTTATACAGGTCAATTAAAAGATCCCGGTTGCATCCCCAACGACTTCAGCTTTGAGAGCAGCATTACTTGTATGGAAGGCGAGGAGAAGGGGAAGTTCATTCGATTCATCAAGAGAATGTTGAAATGGGATCCTGATGAACGAGCTACCGCGAGCGAGTTGCTTCAGGACCCATGGCTGAATGACGGTGGTTCAGGAGACTAGAGCTAGATGATAGCAGGCACGGGTTGATGGCTGGGTGAGCCATTTGTATTAACAGTAAATACCTTTCTCCTCTCAGTATTAGCAAAATAAGAAAATGGAAATAAGAAAGAATTGCATCATGTTGCGCAAAATCGCAAATGTGAGGCCTGGTATATCGTTTATTGGGATTGAATGCAGTGGAGATTAGTGGCTGTGGAACAATTTGCTGTGTTCTGTTGCACAGCCTGCTTTATCGGGGTGAGTCACCCGGCAGAAAAAGGCTTTGAGCGCAAAGCCAAAATATCACACCGAATGATCCTGAACCCTAGACATAATCATGATTTGGGCAGTAAATAGCACTGAAGGTCGCGAGCAATGTATTCGCCCAGTTACACAGGCTGCATATAAGCTAGCTTTGTCAACATCGCTGCTCGGCTTTGCAATCATCTTCTTTGGAGAGGAATCTTATCGTCAGGAATTAAATAGCTATTGTAAACTTCAATTGCTGTTCTCTTCGCCGGCTGCCAAACTTTGTTTCCTCCAATTGTTGTGCGTGAGCATAAAGCTGCGCGCTCTTGCTCCTTCATCGCGCCTTCTCCTCTGCACCAACATTTTCAACCCCAAACTCCTCGCAGTCAATACGGCACGTCAGCCTCCCATCTTTCAAGCCTCATCAACA
This sequence comes from Fusarium scirpi, assembly GCA_004367495.1. NCBI lineage: Eukaryota > Fungi > Ascomycota > Sordariomycetes > Hypocreales > Nectriaceae > Fusarium > Fusarium scirpi. Next base: position 233,631 of record QHHJ01000017.1, on the reverse strand, counting down.
TTACTGATAGAATACAGTTAAGATGTTCAAGCAACGCTCCCACGACACACACCACGATACGCACCGACCACAAATAACCTCGAACCCATACCAATACACCATCGCCCTCCTCGGCGACAGTCTCTTCGAGCGTTTCAAAACAACCGGCTCCGAATGCCCCATCAACCAAAATCCCTGTATCCTAAACCTCGGTGTCGGCGGCGATAAAGTTCTTAACGTACAATACCGCATCGATCAAGGTCTTTTCGACAATCTCAAAACACACCAGCCAAACTTGAAGTTGATGTACGTCCACATGGGAAGCAACAACCTCAAGAAGAACGGCTTGCGAAAGAATGATGCGGATTTCTATGAGAGTTTGATCGCGCATATTCGACAGGCGCTTCCTGACGTTCAGGTTGTGGTCACCGCCCTTTTTAAGCAGCGTGGTTTGGCGGATGGGATTATTGACGAGGCGAATCGGATGCTGAAGGATATTGCGGATCGAAATGATGCTGCGTTTTTGTCTTTTGGAGATGAGCAGGATGGGATTATGAGCGAGGACAATGTTCATCTGAACGAGACTGGGTATACGTGGTGGAGTCGGGTTCTGGAGAAGGACATGGCGACTCGTTAGACGGAGAACAATGTCTTCAAGGAAGACTTTGGAGGAGAAAGCGCCATCATTAATTCTAATACCCAGTAGTAACGAAACAAATAAAATCTCAATACCCATTCCCTAACGCCCATATGATATGCATTCTCATGACAAGTCAAGTCCACTGTCCCAGCTGCCGTCTCTCCTCCTCCAAATTCTTGACATTCCCCGCAATCATAGTAATCTGCTGCTTCTTACTCGCAGCATCCTGCTTCGCCTCCATCAAAATCCGACTCCAATTCTGAACACCGACCCTCATAGTCTCGATCTCTTCCTTCAGCAGTCGAACTTTCTCCCCATCGCTCTCATCAACCACACAGCTTTTGATGTCCATATCACACGCATCCGCTAGATTCCTATGCAGCGTATCAAGATGGATATTGCACACCCGTTCGTAATTTGCGATATTCGCCATCGTGTCTGCTCGCTCTTGACTCAGACGGTCTAGCTCGGCGTACTGTTCGGTTATGAGTTGGTCCAGGAAATGGAGTTGGTGCGTATTGTGTTCTTTGATGAGAGGCTTTGGCGCGGGGCGTGTGGATGGTTGGGGGAATTGAGCGAGGATCGAAGGACGGAGTTTTAATCGGACGATGAGTTTATTTCGTTTTCGCTTGGGACTTGGACCGTCATTTCGACGGTGGATTACTCCGACCATCGTAACCCATACCCGACCGCAGTGTTTTGGTGTTGTGTGATGGTGAAAGCGAGGCTGAAAATCATACGTGGCCCAAAAATGAGGGGGTGTTGAAGAAATGTCTGACGCGCTCGGGCGGTCGCAGAAAGTGACAAAACACGCGTTGGATGGTTGATTGGGCGTGTGTTACTCGGTTAACAAAGTGGCTTTCCGACACACAACCAACGGAAGGAATAAGTCGCGTGGAAATGGAAGGTTGAAAAAGTCATGATGAAATTTAATATCAGGTGGCAAATATTTGAAGGAGCATCCCTGTAGTGGGTACCCTGCAATTATAGGTGTCATGAATAAGAGTCACTATGCAAAACTTTGGGGGATACTTACTCTTTATTGACTAGATCGAAATAATGTTAACCACAAGTGGCTCTACTGCTTTACATGTATCGATCTAGTATAGGTACTATCTAGAGGTCACAGCGTACTACCAGGTTCTTCTCCAATGTCTCCTTTCTATAGGCTTCCTTCTACAGGCGCCCCAATTCGCGATCGAACTAATACTTACTTTACCAAATAGCAAAATTCTACAAACACATACCTGCGATTGGCCATCTTGTCCATTTCTTACATGTGTTGCGTAAATCCATAGCTAGGTGGAAGGAGACACTTGACAAAAGCACCAAAATCCTCGTCGCAGAGAGTACTCTTAAAAAAGCCCTGCTTGATCAGATATTCCTTGGTATCCTGGTGGGGTCGCTCCATGAACATCTTGGCAATGTGCGCCTTCATGGGATCGCTGAGAGAATTTACTTTGCGAGCGAGATACCGGTTGCCGGCAGCGGTTAGGTAGAGAGGAGTGTTGTAAGTCTGGGCGATGTTGAGTTGGTTGAAGGAGTTGCCGAGCTGGGCCACGTCTGAGGGAACGTTGTCGCTGGGTTCGATGACGACGAAAGAGTCGTCGCGTTCTTGGCGATGAGGACCTGAGGGGGCGTTGACATGGACGAAAGAGTCTTCACGCTGGGGCATGTCGCGTTCCTGGCGACGGGAGCCCGAGGGAGCGTTGTTGGTAGGCATGGTGGTTGTTAGTGAGAGATAGAACTGTAAGTGGTGAGTGACGAGGTCTGGGACGGGAGTGTGAGGAGAGATGAGGATGGTGAGAAGGATAGCTGGATGTAGAGAGACATTGATCCAGGTCGTAGGGATATGAACAGGCACGGCTACGAACAGGATGGGTGGAACACGTATGGTGTTCACGTCAGTGCCTAGACTTGGACGAAGACAATGGAGCTTGTACTGGCGAACACAAAACATGAGAATCGCCATAGAATGACTTCCAAGCAGTGGCCTTTTACCTAATGGACAGTGACTGTGCCACAGAACACCGTGTCCGTCCGAGTCTATAATGCCTTATTGAGAATCCCGTCGCGCGTATAGACATTGTGTTCCATATCGAGACACAAGGCATAGGCCAGCATCATGAAAGCACAGAGAAATGGTGAAAGTACTGGGAAAGCATTCTTTAAAGACTTTACATCGTGACTATAGGTGTACTTGGATATGAAACCGGCAATGCCCGACTCTATTGGAGCACACCTGGGACATCGCAGCCTTGGCCCAAATAAATTACATCCATTCCATGTTTGAACACTCTTATCTCATATATACCAACAAGAAATTGATTGGAACTATAAACACCATAACTCCAAACTCCAAACATATTCTGAAAACCCCAAATATCAAACTCCATATGCCGGATTCCAGCAGGGCATCTAACTTAGAGAACATTCAGTCCCTGAGATCCTTGATCCTTCTCTTCCTACCGCCCCATAAGACCAAGACTCATCTTCTGCGCCGCCACAAGAGCACGGAGTCTCCTCAAGCTCTCCTGGGGCTCTCTAGTCTTCCTCTGAAACTCATCCTCCAGCTGCTTAATCTGGGCATCAGTCTCATCTCGAAGCTTCTGGATCTGCTCTTCAATCCATTTCGCATCGAACTCGGCACGCTCGACGATTTCTTCGCCGTAGTCTTTCGCCATGTCGATGATGTCATTCAAGGTATCGAGTGCATCCTCTTCAAGGATGGACGAGGATGGTAAACGGGCGGGGAGAGGGAGCTCTTGAAGAGGTACCCGGGGACAGGGACCGATTGAGCCACTGGGTGTTGTTGGGCGGAGGGTTGTGGGGTAGCCCGGGTAGGGCAAGGCGGGTCTGGGGTCGGCGGATGGGGGAGGAGGAGGTGGTGGTGCCAGTGGAGGGAATCGTGACAATTTGGGCAGATAGTCTTGCTCCCGAAGCAACTGCGATGGCGTCAGGGAGTGTCGGTTGTTAGGCATCCTTTCTGTTGGTTGGTATGCTTGGTCATGAGATGACGGTTCTGGCGTTAGAGAGTTTCGGTTGTTGGTCATCTTTCCTGCCATGTGGTAAGTAACCATGTTACCTAAATGATAATGGTAGAAGATGATGATGTACCTTGTGTAAAAGTCTCCAGCTTTTGAAGAGTTTTACAATGTTTACGGTGAATGTAAGTGAAGGACGAGAAGATTGCAATTAATGGGCATTCATTCTCTTTAAATAATTACTCTCTGTGTATGATCAAAACTTTCTTTTAGGCTCAGGATATAGACTTTAGTGTACACATCTTCTTCGTTTACAAAACGCTTTGGTACACACCTTCATTTACAACAGACTTTGGTCTACTCCCTTCACTCAGGATAAGCTTCTGTCGACGAATTTGCACTATCTTTCCCTTCGCTTACTACCTCAACTCAAAAGTCAGTCAAACCACAAGCATCCATCTCTCCTTCAATAAAGCGCAAAAGATCAAAGTATTCTCCCATCAAAGCTACTTCCTTAGTGGCTTTGCGTCTAAGTTCATCGTACTGCTCCATGAATTTCTTATCGCCCTCCCTTTGGGGAAGGAGTTGTTTCATTTCTTGTTCCTGCTGGTGGAGAGCCTCGAGGTTCTTGATACACTGGTTATGCTGGTCGAGACAGTATGTGTAGTACTGAGATAGTTCTTCTTTTTCGGCTTCGGTCCAGGCGTCGCCTGAAGTGGTTTTGTTTGAGTTTGTTTTCTTCATGGTGGGCCTTTCTCCTCGATGGGTTGCCTTTGACTTTGTTTCCTTCATGATGGGCTTTCTTTTCACAGATAGATATTGGCGAAGGTCGGAAGCAATGTCTTGTTTGGTCTTCCGCTTTCGAAAATCTGTCTCTCAAAACCCTTCAACTGGTGAAAACTGGAAGAAGCGTACGTAAAGTTCTTGCTCATTGTTGCAAGTTATAGATGTTTGAACATGTCCGTTTGAGCTTTGTCTCGGCAGGTGTTGCTCTGTTCTCGTGACATCGAAGAACAAGTTTGGAATTCATGACGAAGCAAACTTTGTTCAAAGGAAGGTAACTTCAAATAAAAGTGGTTTTTGTCACTGTAGAACCTTGTTCAAAAACCTTCGAGTCTTGATCTTTTTGATCCCTCTCTTTGGACACCGATTAAGGTTACGCTGCACAGGAGGAACATGTTTTGATATACACTTGAAGGTGGCATGACCGTTTCTCATTTAACACTGTCAGTTTTAATCTGGTTGCATATTGGCCAAAGCAAATGCCACCGCTAAATAGTTAAGACCACTTGTTGATCTTGGTCTTGCTAGGAGTCTATATGAGGCATCTTTCTTCTTTCCTCTCTGTGAACCTTATACCAATGTTCCGTCCATGTTGTAAAGCTCCTCTCCAAAAAGCGGTCCCCAGCCTTCATTGTCTCCAATCATCCACTCCGCCGTATAATATGGACATTTGCAAAGCAAACGCATCCGTCCAAAATGAACCCGGGGAATATACCTATCGTTATCCTCCTCTTCACCAAGCTCATCCTCTATCGCTTCACGTAATTCTTTTGCCCACGTCAAGGCTTTTCCTTTTGATCGACGCCTTCCCTCTCTGTTAAAACCCTCGATAACGTCATATCGCTTGATCATTGGTGGTTCGCCGGCAGGCCATATGTGATAGCAGCGTCGCCCCGGTATGCTGGTTCTACTAACATTGACGAGCGTTATTGTCGGCGCGGAAGGCGTCCACAAGCCCAAGGATAATCGTTGTTGAGACAGCCTGATTATTTCCGTTGCTTGCTCCTTCGCTCCAGGGTACAAGCGCCGAGTCGCAGGAAATGGGCAGGGGCTGTCTTGTGGACTGATGCAAAATATGAGCTGAGGGAATGGTGCGTTTGCAAAGTTCCAATTCTTATCGCACATTTTGTTCGGGATGTGCAAATAATCTGTTCTGGGGTTAAAGTACCCGTGAGGCATTTCCTCGGGCGCAAAGGCTTCCGAAGGAAATCTTGGAAAAGACTTGAATTGCCCGAGGGTCAAACTTCGAGAGTCGCGGTTGACAAGCAAGGCAACTGGTAGGGGTGGTGATGCGATATTTGGGAAATTGATAACATGACACCCTTCTGGTCTGCCACGAGGGTGTCTTTCATCGGGGCCAGGGATGATATAATGGATCTGAAAGTCTGGGTAGGTATATTTCCAGATCTCAAGTCGGAGCTCGGGGGGAAGTTTTGAGAAGTAATCAAATGTTTTTGGATTATCTATGACAGAAGGAGGGGAATCTTTGTCTTTTTGTGGGGTGATTGGATGCGCCATTGGTAGTTGCTTCAATGGATGCGATAGAGGGTATATCGATGCATGGTTGAGTATCTTATGTTCTATGCCTATGTTGGCTTAGACGACAAGAAGATATTAATAGTCCAAGAGCTGACTTGAGAGAGTGGGCAGATTGTATGTATGCTGCAGCTCGGAGGTGGAAAAGTCATTATCCGACTAGGCAACCATCCAACATCCGCAATGCTACATAAAAGTCCTACGAGAATTCCTTTGGCGTAAGCACTATCTCCGGTACTACGGGTGTGTTTTTCCCGCGCCTTCAAATCTACCAAGGCTACGGACATAGATATCACGGTTCATATCAAGTGACATACCGGCGCGAAGAATTAATTGAAGAGAAGGCCCGTTGTATTCAGGACTAGTAGTTGGTGAGCCAATGGGCATGTTAGACTAAAGACTGAAATCTCACCTCAATTCGTGAGTCTCACTCAATTACTATTCCTTCATCTTCAACACGTTAAAGCAAAGATGAGTCAAGTCGATGATGTTGGGTCTCCCACTTGGGGCTCATTGCCAGTTGAGCGCTATCTAATTGTAAGTGACTACTTAACCCACGGTTCGCATCTACTGACATTTTAGTATAGAGCAAATGGGACTCATCCTCAACTCTCACCATTAAACAGCAGCGAGACGAACTCGTTAAAGCCTTCCTACAAGAGGATGATATCTCGCCTTTCGCTTCTTCAGCCGATGGTTCACCTTCAACAGAATTTGTTCAAACAGTGCTGGCCTCGTGGCGTCCAGAGAAACTTCGCCAGATAGCAACCAAATACGATCCTCGGAATCCTTTGTTCGAAACGATCATCGTACTCCGCACTTACTACAGTGATGACAGCGATAACAAGTTCAGTCGCTGGATGAAAGATGCGATCGAAGCCTTTGGAGAAATGGATCCGTATGGCGATTTATTCGGTAAGCCTGAAGATCGGTGGTGGCGTATCCTCGATGACCCTTCGCTTGGCTTTGAGAAATGGCAAAACGTATACAGAGTTCTTCCAGAACTAGCAACGCCAGAACTTCGACGCGACTTCAACGAGCACGACATCGGGGAGGTCAAAGATCTAGTGTCAGCTATGTGCAAGTCCCAAGACACAGAGGAGGACGACTATGAAGACGCTGTCTGCGCCATAGCCAAGATCGGATTTTGGTTGATCGTTGTGGATGAAGAGGCTTTTAAGAATGAGGAGTTACTTCTCGTTTTCATGGATAAAAAAGGCAACGTCGTTCGACAAGCGGGTATCAAGCCTGAAAATCTACCGGATCTGCCTCATTATAACCTGCGCGGATCGATTACTGAGTCGGGGTTCTGGCGGGATGCAGAGGTTGGGAAGAAGTATAAAACTAGAGGGGAGATTATGCACGCGGTGCTGCCACTTGTGATGGCCAAGGATGAGTGACTAGGGTCTGGAACGTGGGTAAAGAAGGTTACTATAGCCTTGGGATGAACTGGGGGTTAACATCGTTGAGCATACTCTTTTATGGTGCTCCAGCAGCTTTGTTTTCCATAAGCTCAACACCAAACATCTGAATAGCCCGATTCATACGCTCAAGCCCCTCAAGTAAATAATCCTTTCGATGAGCAAACACAACCCTAAACCAACCAGAAACATCAGTACCAAAGTCATTCCCAGCCGCAACAAAGATCCTATGCTTGAGTAGCATATCCGTCATCCTTGCTTCCATACTCTTCAAACCCTCCTCTTGTTCTTGCACCAGAGAGTCTATAACTAACCGATTGGGTGCAAAGAGATCGGCCCATACAAAGAGGCCAGCATTGGAACCTTCTTTGTATGGGATCTTGTGCTTTTTCAAGAATTCTGTTGCTAGATTATAATTCATCGCCAGACGTTGTCGGTTTGTTTCAATGTAGGTTTTCAGAAAGGTATCGTCGGATAGGGTACTTGAGGCGGCTAAATCGGAGAGTGACGAAGGACCGGAGAACTCTGAGTTTGCGGCGCAAGCGCGCATAAAGTCATCGTTGCGAGTAATCACACAACCAACACGGATACCGTTGGCACCAAAATCCTGGATCATGTCAGTAGTCGTTTATCAACAGCATCAGACTTCGAACCTTGCTCATCCCCCACATTGAGTGTACGAGGTTCCTATCAATCAAACCCTCCGTATCAATTGAAAGCACTGAAGTGAACTCAGGTGCATCAGGAACAGCGGGGTTCTTCCAGACTGATAGAGCGTAGATTTCGTCGCAGAGAAGATGGACGTTGTGCTTTTGGCAGAGTTTCATGTAGGCTTTCATGACTTCGGGGGTATAGCAACGTCCTATCATTCGTTTAGACAGTTATTCTTAGCGTGTGCAATGAGACTTACCTAGGGGGTTATGCGGGTTGCATAACAGGAAAACGTTGACGCGCACTCCCTGCTCTTGAGCTTCGATGAGAGCCTTTTCGTATATGTCCACAGCCTCAAGACTGAAAGGATCAACCTCCCCGAAGGAAACACCAATAATTTTCGCCCTGAACTCCGATAAATAACATGTCATGCAATCGAGCACAGGCACTTACTCAGCGCGATAGCCAAAGTCAATGGGAAAATTCCCATAGTATGGTTTTCCAAGCAAGACACCATCACCTTTATCACAGAGCGAGAAGCCACTGAGCTCAATCGCCTGACCAACGCCCGAAGTAACGATGAGTTGATCTTTTGTCACAGCTTCGTGAGGATTGAAGTGCTGGTTGATGAATTTAGCGAGGATATTTCGCAGACGATGGGAGCCGCAGAAGCCATCGCCGCAGGTGAGTGAGTGGCTGTTTATGTTGAACTATAGGACGTCAGCGAATTACTGGATTTGGATAGCATGTAGTACATTGTCGGTCATGTGCTGCATTAATTCTTCGTGCATCAGTGTCTGCGGATCATCAGTTTATGGACTCTTGTCTTTCTCAAGTTTGTATTTACATTCTCGGCTATACCCAGACTGACATATCCGTCCGGGTTGGTCTCGGGGTGCCATAGGTCACAGAGGATGTCTAGTAGAGGCATTCTGTATTCGGGCGAGGCGAAGACCCGGCCTCTGGTGGAAAGGTTTGAGCTTGAATTTGCCATTGCGACGGTGAATAAAGTGTTCGAATTCTTCCGTTGTGCAGTTGCAATGTCCTCTCTTGTCCAACGCTCTTATATATCAATTTCTAGGACGCGTAATGATGTTCCTGAAGGATTGACATTGTGGTGCACCGCCGCACGCCAAGGTTACTGTCACCTGAAGGGCGCAGATGACATCACTATATGCAATACACAATAGTCGCACTCGATGCAGAAGGTGTCATATCATATGGTTAGACTATCATTTTGACGTCAAATTCCTTCTGATCATTTCCCGAATGCCAACAATAGAAGATCCTCAAATCTCGAACCACCACCAACACCCCAATGCAAAGCCGTAAACTGACTCAACGTAACCAAAGCCGGACTCTTCGTCCTAACCGCAGCAAATTCCCACTCCTCTTCCGTCCGCGCATCCCAAAGCTGGGTCCGCAGGTCAAAAGGCAATGCCTCGACGCAAAGCGAGTGAATTGTATATCCTCTCTTCAACGAACTGTACACTGCGAGGAGAACATTGCACACCATTATTGTTCGACGTACACTTTCAGAGAACAGCCATGCTTGCCAGGGACTTAGTGTGCTTGGGAGTTGGGTAGGTGCGTTTTGCCAGAGGGTGTGGGTTAGAGCCCACAAGTCTTCATTGTCGCGTTCTATTTGATCCGAGTCCTGGTCGGTGCTGCTGAGAAGACGGATTATTTGGGCGAGGGTTATTGATTGCGAATAGGCTAGTGTTTCTGGGAATGAGGAAGCCTGCGTTGCTGAGCGAAGCAGTCGACGAATGGTGGATCGTAAGGTATTGAGACGGTGGTTGGCGAGATAGTTACCACCGACTTGGAAGCTATAACATATATCCCGTGCTTCTTCAAGTTGAGGCGGTATGCCTGTCTTGTATATGCCGGGGTGTATAAAAGCTGTTGTGTTGTGCTCTATGAACTCGGCTGGAAAGCTTTGCAGCATATCGGAGAGGCGATGGAGTGACGTCTGATCAAAGACCCGCACGACCTCCAGATGCAAAGGATTAAAGATCCTCAAGCCAGTGTCCATGGGCTTACTAACAACACTTAGCTCGTTCCGCCATGAGATATCCAGTGTTGCAAGTGGAGGTCCGTCCCGAAGGACTTGTCGAATGTACATTTGTAAGCCAGTATCTAGGTCCCCGCGGACCACAAGCAGAGACAGGGTCTGGATATTTGCCACGTTATCCAACCTCTGGGGCTCTCTGACTGGCTTGATCATGCTTGTGGAATGGATATCGGCAGTTGCAGGGGCCGGTTGATTGATGTAGCAGCATTTGATGCGCTTAGCGGAACATCGTGCGCAGCAGGGAGTGGCGAGATTACAGCGACGTCTCGCTTTAACGCAGGCTTGACACGATCTTTGGAGGAAGCCCATCTAATATTGAGGGAATTTTTGATCGGATATCGGGATATGATAGAAGGTGTTTGACGGGGGATGGTTACGGGAATGTCGAATCTGGCTGGAGATATGTGCCAGCGCTTGAGCGACAGTGAATTGGCTGTTCTGGACCGATACTGTACTAACAGAGATTAGCGCCTTCATTGCTAAACAATGTTAGTACTCTAACTAGCGAGTCTTATCTTATCAGTCCAACTGTTCCCGCTCCTCAGCTTCATCATACGCTAGTGCCCAGAAAGGATTAGTCTCCACCGCCTGGATCGAAAAGGTTTAGTCTCCACCAGTTCGTGGAACCATGGTCTTGAACCAAATACGACGATGATATCAAAGCTGTGATGCTAATAAATGCACGAAAAAGAAGTAATGATTGTAAGAAGAAATGTTGGAATCTGAAGTCTATAAGTAGCTGGGACTACACCACTGTTTGTTGAATCTTGTCCCGACAACAATCATCGCTTCTTCACTCAAGCACCAGCACTTACCCTATCGCCCAATATTAATATCCTCGGATTCTCCTCTTATTCAACATGTCTGCCGAAATCAATAATGTCATGGTCCTGGGAGTCAGTATCCAAACAAAATCGCCCCTTTCGAAGACATGACTGACTAACGTTATTGCAGGGTCGCGGAAACTTGGGACCATACCTCATCACCGCTTTGCTTAAAGCCGGCTTCAACGTGTCCGTTCTGAGCCGCGCTACGTCCACTACCACTGACCCAACCTTTCATGGCGCCACCATTGTCAAATCTGACTATACATTCCCATCTCTTGTCCAAGTCTTTACGGGTCAAGATGCTGTCATTTCAACACTGTCGACTGCCAACATCGCGGAGCAAAAGACCGTGATTGATGCAGTTGCAGCTGCCAAGGTGAAACGCTTCATGCCAAGTGAATTCGGCAGTGACACTTCAGTCGAAGGCCTCGAAGACATGGCGCCGTTTCTGAAGGGTAAACAGGATGTTATGGATTATGTCAAGAGCAAGGAAGTTGAGGGATTGACTTGGACTGCTCTTTTCACTGGTCCTTGGATTGATTGGGTGAGTCTTCCATATTACTTCATTATTGTTGATTTGGCGAGCTAATTGCGGGACCATTGACAGATGTTGATCGAAGGCAAAGGATTACTGTGCTTGGATATCAAGACCAAGACAGGCGAGCTTGTAAACGCAGGTGAACCAAAGTTCACCACCACCACTGTATCTCAAGTCGGCGAAGCTACTGCCGCTGCACTTCTCCACTCCGACAAAACCAAGAACCAGTATGTACATGTTTCATCCTACAATACCACCCAGAAACAAGTTCTCGAGGCTCTGGAACGTATCTCTGGAGCCAAGTTTGCCATGAAGGGATTGAGCAACGCAGAACTGTATGCGCGAGCTGAAAAGCATATCGAGGAAGGTGAATGGACTACTGGGTACTACGAGCTTGCTTCTTCAACTGTTTACAGCGATGCTCCGGTTACTTATTTTCCGGATAAGGCGGAGCACTGGAAGAAGGTGCTTGGACTTGGACAAGGCGAGGGCTTTGACGAGATGATCGCTCGGGTATTGGCGACTGTGGGTTGAGGTGAGGCTGGCGAACGGAGCGCTTTGACATGCATGGGAAGCTACAAATTGACCGTGTTCAATGGAGGATAGTATAGTATTCATATATTTATTTCTTTATAAGGGTATTGCTTAATCGTTGTATGACTAGTACGAGCCAATCTGTCATCTGTCTTCAATTTGCCTCCATGCGTAATTCATATTCGTAATTTAGTGCCACAAAGCATCGTTGGGCTTGATACCCTTCTCCTTGCAGTAATCGTAGTACATCTTAGCAAAGCTAAAGATATCAAGGGTAAACTTCAAGCTATCATCATCATTGAGGAACTCAATGCTACCGGAAACAGTGAAGACAATATCCGTGTTATCCTCGACGGACAGGGTGTGAATAACACCGGGGTTCTCGCAAACCCAATCGCCAGGACGGGCAACCCAGTCGTATCTAATAAATTAGCAACGTGGCATGCAAGGCAAGGATACAAAACTCACTCCTTGTAGCCCCATTCTCCAGACATGGTAATAGCTGTAACGGTACCACGGTGTCGGTGCTTGCCTAGGCTGGCAGCAACAGGCGATCGCAGACCGACGACGAAAGTACCAGTTCGGTTGTCCATGCGCATGGGCTTCAGCTCAATAGGTCCAATCCAGGGAAACCAGAGAGTATCCTTCTTCTCGCTGATGTAGACATCGGGGGCGCTGTACTTGTCGGTGAAGGCGAGCTCCTCGCGCTCAGCGGCGTTGAGGACTGAGCCATCCTTGGGATGCGAGGGAAGGGTTGTCTCCTTGGCGGAGACGGGCTCGGGGACGAGATCCTGGGTAGTAGAAGGAGCCATGATGTGCAGGTGTATGTGAGTCTCAGTTGAAGTACAGAGAGGTGGTAGCGTAGATCTTGAAGAGGAAAAAGAAAGTTGCCAAGCTAAAGAAACTCAGTTATGCTGTGCAAGCAAGCTGAATATTAAAAGACCCTGTGGCGGCGGGGAATTACAATTCATCATGATACGATTGGTCGGGGTGAGGCGCGATCACCGCGTTGGATAATATTTAGTGTCGGGCATACCGCCATTTCTAGGCTTAGACTCAAGTTCGCTTGGAGAGATACCCCGGCATTTGTGTCTGGTCCACTACGGGATACCGCCTGATAGCCCACAATAGCTACCGCTCTGACAGTCATAACGGTTAGGGGTCCAAAAGACTCTTGAGACATATATTGATGTGTAAGTTCTGACTGATGGGTGATCGACAAGACTAGCAGCAGCCTCCCTTCCAGACTTCTGTCTATCTGTCTATCTTTGAGGATCCTCTTGACAGTATGTATACGTGTATGCACAGACCAGCAAACCCTTGCACAAAAAGGACAAAAACCTCAGGAACCAGACGAAGGATTGCTGTTCGACTCCACAAGTCAAGGCTAAGACGGCTACGGGGAAGCGGACTGAGACTTCGAGACCCGCCTATGCCGACAAAAGGAGGGACCCCAGATTGAATGCGACGTTACGGATCCGCAGGTGAGACTCGACACGTTAGAATGATTTAATGCAGTTTCACGCCAAGTTTGTGACAACCGTTTTACCGGGAGTCGATGACAGTTTGTGGCGTTTGAGTTGGAGATCTTGACGTTGTTGTGAAAAAGAGAGGTGTCAACACCTCCGCGTGGTCAAGGAGATTAACGTTGATGCCAAAATCAAACGTTGGCCGGCGTATAAACTAGAGACCGACTAGACCCTATGGCTAACAGTGCTTAGCGAAATCAACAACCACTCTCGCCTCGTTTTACCTGCCACTAGTTTCCTCAACACCATTCCTCTTTCATTTTACCTCTTCTTCAGCACCCTCTCGCAAGGCTGATTGGAAACGGGGAAAGTTATACGCCCGCTAGCCGGTATTCGTTTGTTCCGGACGATAGACACCGTTCAGGTCAAGTGGAAGAATCCGGGTAACAATTCTCCTCGTCCTAGCGCTGCATCATAATCTACAGGGGGTTCGCCACTGAGGGTGGTCGTGTTTCTGGCAGAGAAGAGGGGGACCGGAATAATGGAATTGAGAAGTGATAATCACTGAGATGAGGATGCTCTCTTGAAAATGGTTTCACGTGGGAAAGAAGAATCTTTCGCTTATGCTGTGTGCTGACAGTTTTATTCCCCTCTGCAATACCCGTGGTCAATTGATACAGTAGCGCATCCTTCGTTTGTCGCTTGACCAAATGATTGCCATATTCACACTGGCACCGTTGCACCACCGTCATCCTGAGGCAGAAAAACTAATTCCTTCGCTTATTGACTATTTCCGGGGCTGTCCGTCTCTCCCTCTCTCACTGTGAAATAATCGTGGTATTATAGGCCATGATTCATGCTTAAATCTCCTCCCCCATTTGACATTCCCGTCCCATCCACTTTCCCTCTTTTCGCCGAAATATTTATGCTATTGAAGAGTGCCACAAAATTGAGTTTAAGCTCTGGCCTTCTAATACGACTGTCAAGTTGCTCGCAGACTAGGACCCTAATCAGTCTTAGCTTGGAGGCTCTTCCAGGGGATGACCTTGTAACTCGGCACCTGACGCCCACATCAACGGCCCTTGGACAGTGACGCGCTGCCAAGACGGGCTTGGTTTTGCTTTGCCGTTCCAAGAATTTCACTGTACGAGGGAGCAGAGATCGTCGCCTAGTCCGAGTGATAATTAATTGTGCTGTGCTTTGGGTATCGCTTGGGTTCAGGTTCCACCAGGTGTTCGTTTCATGGAACCCGGGACGTAGAGGATACCTAATTAAGTGAAGAACGATCCTTCTGCAAGGAACGTAGGGAAACCCCTTGCGCCATTGTACATATTCCCGTTCCATCCACTCGGGTTTCAATCCCAGCTTTTTTCTCTTCTGTTGGTTCTCTGCTTTTCTCGTTCCTTTTCGCCTCGTCTTACCAGACCATTGGGTCTTTGTTTCTGATTTATTACTTGCATCTGTTGGTTGGTCCTGGGGAAGCACGACTCATCATGGAGTCCAAACAAACCGACATCTGGGCCGTGGTCTTCATCACATTCGCCGCAGCCACCATCATCACAGCGATGCGCTTACTAAGTCGTCGCCTCAAACGCATACCGTTATCTTGGGACGATTACTTTGCGCTGTGTGGATATGTAAGTTGAGCTTTCGCTTCCTTCTTATATCCTTGCTAACTTTGTTGCTTCAAGGGTATATCCATTGGTTGGATCGTCATCGTCCCGTACTGTACGTCTTATATCCACCACCGAATCGAATAGTGTGCTGACTCGATATAAGGGCTTAATCATGGCCTTGGATTACATATGGATGATATTATCAAGATGAAGGGGTCAAATTTAATGGATGAATTATACCAGGCGAAGCTACTACTCTTTATCGCCGAATTGTTTTACGCCTTTGGTCTTTTCTTCGCCAAGATTTCTATCCTGAGTCTTTATTGGCGCATGTTTCGCGTTACAGGCATTCGACTACCGATTCAGATCCTCTTTGGATGCTCTCTTGTTTGGATTACCTTCCGAGTAGGTACACCGTCGACATATACTGCGACTCGACTAATAAATGGTAGATCTTTATGGGAATCTGGCATTGCGTGCCCGTGGAAAAGTTCTGGGATGATAGTGTTGAAGGGTACTGCGCTATTGAAGACAAGAAGTTCTTCTTTGGAACGACGCTGGTGCATGCTATGATCGATATCGCCATTCTGGTTTTGCCTATGTGGCAGATTGGCCGATTGCAGCTCCCTGCGATTCAGAAGGCTGGTATCATGGTCATGTTCACCTTTGGCTTCTTTATCTGCGCCGCTGCCATTCGATTAATTGTCGCCGCCCGCGTTTTCGACGATAAATCCTACGACATCACATGGAACATCTGCGACATTGTCATCTGGGCAACAGTAGAAGTCAACCTCATCAACGTCTCAGGTGCGCACCCTTCTATCCCCATCACTATTCCGTATTCTAACAAATGTCTAGCATCCCTCCCTACCATCCGTCCAGCCTGCACATTCCTCTTCATGTGCCAGAACCCCCGAACCCGAACCGGCGCCAGCTCAGGCAGCTACCCCAACAACTACAGCCGAAGTCAAACCAAGCAATCCATCCGTCTCGACACGATCAGCAAGACGAACAAAGCCAACGACGAATCCAGTTCTACGCATCAACTAGCCGAGTCCGACGACGGTAATGGTCGGGGATCTTCAGACTTTGAGGCTCATGCCAGGGATCGGTTTAGACCAGCTGGAAACGAGTACACTTCTACTGTTACTGGCAAACGCACTAATTCTGGTGGTGGAGAGTATGGAGCTAATTTTGGTGGCATTCTTGTTAAGAATGAAACTACGGTGCATGTTTCTCAACAGTAGCAAGGGGATACAGAACGGATACCAGTAATAGCAAAGCAAAGCAAAGCGATGATATTTTGTAGAACTAGACTTAGGAAATTTAATGAGCAGATTAACCCCAATAACTTGTCAAAACGTGCAATGGAACTTGATACAGAGATGCAACATTGCAGTCAAGATAGAGCCGCCTTCTCCACAACCAACGCGTCTGTTCCCCACGGCGAGATCCTCAAATGGTTCGACAGTCTTCGGAATCTCTCTATCTCAATTCTACTCTCTTTTCGGAAACTCGTACGTTCAAAGATGAAAATTCTGTCATAGCGTATGCCCGCCTCACTATTCCCCGTCGGCGAAAAGGAACTACGATCCAGGGGTCACAGAGTCGCTCCCTTTGTGGGGTGACGTTGCACGGCAAGTTCCGTTGAAGATAACAAGGTCCATACAGTATCATCAAGCCTGTAACATCATTCAGTCCAACATTACGGAACTACGGATTGGCACTACGGAAATTCCACCAGCGTTTTAGCTGCGCGACATTGACGGCAGACGCCTGACAAGCGAAAGTTTATTAGTGGTGATGCCCAACTGCAGATCCGACAGGCCCAGAACGCGCTAATTCAAGTCTAGCGGCAACCATGAACCCAGTGCCGCGTCGGATATGGAATTGAGTTTCGGGTGTTGGTTTGGTTCTGTTTTATGGCGTGCTACTTGGCAGGCTTGGTCATTTATGATCATCTTTGCTGAGACAAGATCGAGACGAACCAACAGCCAACACGCAAAACAAGGTTCAATGGTGCAGAACCAACAAGCTTTGAGCTAAGACATCTGCCAACAGTGACAGCCTGACAGGCAAGGATCCTTACCAGCGAAGCGAACCAACGACTGTCGTAGGATCTGGATAATGACTGCAGGTGAGGCTGGCGATTTTTAGTTTGTGTAAACTGCTAGTCTATTCGTAGTCGTGAGTGTGCATGTTTAGTCGCCTTCTAACGCTAGCACGTCTCGAGCCCGGGGAAACATAGCCTCCGCGCTTGTTGGATTCCTCAGCTTTAGAGTTTGCGGGAAGCAGAATCCTTGTTAGAACAGCAGATCACGAGTCATCTATCCTAAATGATGATCTATGGGCTGCAATTCGCGGCCGCAGAGATTGATAAGAGTAGCAGCAGGGAATAGTCCCTTGTAAACCTTCGCTTGGATCGCAGTTTAATAGTACCTGCTTCCGAAGATACCGAGAGGTCAAGGCTCTAGGTTACCACTTGGGAATTTATTAGAAGTACAGAACCTGGTTACGCATTGAGATGAAGTCGCAAGCTTTCCTGCTAAAGGATATAGACTGGGGAGGTGCATCGATTCCATCAAATGGTGCTGTAGATCATTTTCATTTCAGCAAGGCTTGGAGGGGAGTATCCGTATATCCGAGGGACGAGCGATCACTGGCAAAGAATAGGCCATAGCCTATAGTTCTTTTTGGATGGTAGAACGAGTCTATTGTGTTGAAGAACGCAAGGCTATGTAACCCAACCTAATCATCTCCAAGCCTAATAGACAAGCCCTTCACTTTCAACTGCCCATCTAGCAAGTGCACTTAGCCAAGCAGAGAAGAGGAATACCAGGAATCTGCTCGCACTTTCCCTGGAGAGCGCAAGTACCTCCAACACACTCAGACTTGCAGGGCTCAAGGGTCTTAGGGTCAGAGTAGAACAGACCGCCGTTGTTGCAAGCGCTACATCGAATTAGTACATGTATAGTCGAAAATTCTAATTGGAAATACTTACGCCTGAGCGACGGTGGCGATAGCCAAGATACTGATGATAGAGAATTGCATTTTGAATAATTGTTGAGTTTATTTTGTTCATTCCCAGAACCGGGCCGTCGGCTTCTTCTTATAGAGCTTTGTACTCAATATGACCTGTTCGAAACCAAGGATTCAATCCTTCAGCGACTTCCACATTCCTATTCTTGACGCGCCGATGCTGACAGGATGCACAGATTGTAAGGGTAACAGAAGTTGTCCGTCGGAGCTTAAGGCACAGGAATAAAGTACTCTACATGCTGGTCTAAACTGGCATAAAGTGACCGACCTATTTCGTTCGTTGGCCAACCCTTCTGGCACCCTGACAGCACCGTAGAGGAGCGAGCTTGGACCTGCCAAATACAGTCTAGAGTCACCTGAAGAAGGATGGTTTTGCATAAAAACCCCTGCCGGGCCGTTCCTTTATTTCCGTTGAAGTCGTGTTTGGTTGACGCGTTCCGATAGGCTGGGCAAGTTTTGACGGGGCCGGGCAAGGATAACGCTCCTTTCGGATGAATTACCGGTAGCTATACGAGATACACTTCCAAGCGCGGATTAATGGATAAGTGAATTTATTGGTTGAATTGCGGATATGGGAATTATATGAGTATGCATATCTTGTTATGATACGTTACTGTACGTGAAATGGACTCTATGTAGCGGTGTAAGGTCGCCAGCATATACCTCATTTACAAGACCTAAGCACTGTGTGATGGACTTCTGAAATCATTGAAGTCTGCAAAATGAAGAACTATTTGCAATAAACCACTGTTCCTTTTTTTGCAGATTCGTCGCAAAACTATTACTTGCCCCAGGCACTGTGCCTGATTAAACATGATTGCTCTAGACTACGCGAGCTGTCCGATGCTCGTCATGTTAATAGTTCCGTATTGTAAGATGCTCAGCTTTCTTTGCTTGTGAGCATAGCACTGTATTGTAAATGAACACTTTCCTTTCCAATAATCATCGCTACTGTGATCTCAAAAACTATGAATACCTGCTTGTATCATAGGTTCATATGAGGTCTAGTGTTTGCTAAGATCCCTGGAAGCTAAACATGTTATTTAATACAATGGCCACAGCTCCTATGAATATAGAAATTATCGAAATGTGGAACAGGTAGGTTGAATCAGCTTTAGATAGTCTTTGCCATCGAGACTTCGCCCAGTTGCGCTTCCGGCTGGCTTCCGAAATCCGGACCGGATCCCACATTTCGGAACCGACTACCCCGCCGGAAGCGGCACCGAGCCCTTCCATATTACATCGGTTCCACCAAGCTGACTCACACAGCATCTTCAAAAACATCACAACACTGCAACATAGCCTGTATTTCTGTATCTACCATCTTCAACTCATCGCAAATATGTCCTCCGCCACTTATCAGATTGAGAAGCCCGTCCGCGCCGACTTTGACGAATGGGCTAAGCTCTTCCGCGCGTACATCGACTGGTACGGGGCCAGCATTGAAGAAGGCCAATATGCGAGGACTTTTGATCGCATAATGGAACAAAAGAACGGTCTCCAGGCTTTAGTCGTTCGAAAGATCTGTGGGAAGGAGAAGTCTTTGGTTGGATTTACCCAGTTCTTTCCTGAGCAGACACCTTGGAGTGAGAAGGAGATTCTGCTGCTGAACGGTAAGTTCAGCGCCGCTATTTGACGATAGGGTATTTGCTAACAGGAGAAAGATTTGTTCGTCGAACCTTCGGTGCGAGGTGAAGGACTTGGAAGGAAATTGATACGGGCTGTAGCGGATGTCGCGAGAGAGATGGGTTGCATGAGGGTTCAGTGGGTTACCAAGCATGATAATACTGGTGCGCGAAAGCTTTATGATACAATGGGTGACACCCAGTTTGTTCAATATAGAATGCCTCTTTAGAACTCTAGGGCCTGCTAGTATGGTGGAAAAATTGGCCGCTGAAAAGATAAGACACTATCAAAAGACGAATAAGAGACGAAATAATCTAGTCACCTTAAGCTAGCTAAGACTGCCACTTAGGCTTCTTTGTTTTAGTCTTAGAGGCCAAGAGCCTTCTCCTCAGCACGCATAGACCTGTATGCATCAAACCACCACTTATGAATCTCCTGGCTCCCAGTCCAAGATCCATCATCACCTAGCTCATCCCACGGCTTCGGACTCAAGATATAATGAACGTTCTTTACCCGGTCATCGCGCCAAATTTGCCCATGCACGTTCGGATTACGCATTGTCTTCAGAGCGTTGTAGATATACGGGAGAGCCACCCAGCGACCTTCGAACAGATCCGCTAGGAGGTCCTGATCGGGGAATCTGTATTCCTTGCAGCTCGGGTCTTCCATTTTGGAAAGGATCTGGTTGAAGATGTTTTGAGAGGGGTTGACGACGAGAAGGCCGCTGTTGAGTCTACCTAAGCCTGAGGATATACTGGCTCCAATGGTTTGAGCAATCTCGGGTTTGTCGTGTTGAGACGTAAGAGAGCAGTTTGCTGGGATCCAATTTGGCGGATAATGAGGCTTGCGAAGTGGATTGCAAGTGCATGCATGACACGCAGCGAACACTCCCTTGCCCTCATCCATTGAAGGGGGATCAAGCTCGAGGTCCATGAGCTCATCCATATTATGCAGCGGCAACATGTCGGAGTCAAGCATGACTATTCGTGAGTACTCAGTGAGCGAGAAAACAACTAGCTTCGTCCAGCATTCAAGAAAACGCGGGTCATCGAGATACTCTTGTGGGCTAGCCGGTGCTATTTTCTCGACTTGTAGTGTTTCAATGCCCCGTTCCTCGAGAATGTCGAGACCATCTCGGGAGAGTGTGTTGGTGTAGAGAACAAGCAGGGGGTATTTGGACTTCACGCAGCGAAGACGGTAGCTGAGCGTCAGGACACCTTTGAGATAATCGGTGTTTGTCACCAAAGTGGCCCATGCTGTACACAGTCAGTGGTGCTTCTAAGATCTACGTATTGGAAGTATATACCTTTGGGTTGTTTGACCGTGTCTACTTTGGCAACCATGGTGTTTTCAGTGTTCAATGGACTCTTTCTTCGTAACAGTACAGAAGAAATAAAGAAGTACAAGATAAACAAAGAGCAAAGTTGGGAAGTTCGGCCTAAAACTCAGGGATGTCGTAGATGGCTGGCTGAACCCCCACTTAAACTTCCCTTCCTTGACCGAAGCGGCCGCTGAAGACGGGAAGATGGCGCTATTGGCTTGAACCTGTGAAAGTCTAATATCGAGATCATTTCCCCACCTTCACATGCAGTCTTCTCTCGACTGGGCTGTGCTTTGTCAGAATGTCTCGAATTGAGATGATGATTCGGGCTTGGCATCTACCGATTATCTTAGCGGCAGGCAAGTCGAGATCGTGATGCTTACATTGGTCGGATTACGCAAGGCAGCGGGTAACTTGCGGGTTGAACCTTCTTTAGCATCAAACTAGCTTACGCGCCATTGCTCCGTTGCTAGATCAATCTCTTCATGGCCTGCCTCAAATTGTCAGAGGAATCAGCCGCTGAAAGCATAATAGAAAAGATAATTCAGTCACTTCTCGCCAGCTTGGACCAGTATCTAGGCTACTTTATCATAGAAGCTTAAGTCTTAGAGGACATCTTCTGTCACCACCTATCTAGTTGCCTGCTACTCTAGAATATAGACAGACTATCTATTGCCTATCATCCCTTACAAGATCAACAGTAGCGCAGTGAAATGACCCCCCGATACTATTAACATGCTGAAACGGACAAGGAATACACTCCATCCCAAGAGACTCGAACCACCGCATCGACCGCACATCACTCGCTTCCACAATAACTTTCTTCCCATCCAAGACCAAAACATTTAGACAAAGCCAGGGACCGGTCATATACAATGGCGGATCATCGCGTTCTTCTGGTGTGAACGGATATGACTGCAAATCCCAGTCTTTCAGGACAGCATGCTTTCTCAAGCTAGCTTCAGTGACCTTTTCCGGATTATACACGAGAAGGCCTTCGCGAAGAGGAAGAATGGTGGCATCTATGTGCATCGCATGAGGATCATTGACGTCTAATAGCTCGATGTTGTAACCTGGAGGTAATTGCTGTTGGACATAGTCAATTCCAGCTTGATTGGTGACATGACTTAATTGTCCGATAATTGTTTTGCCGAAACGCATAAAGTCAGCGGTGTCGAATGCAGGACGGCTGTTGTTGATGACCCATCTATCGTTCTTTGTCCCATCATCGTCCAGCAGCGTATTGGCGAAAGAGCTCTTCGGGCGACGGACAATATCAACCTTAACATCCAGATTCAATCGATCAAGAATAGGCGAGAAGCCAACTTCAATCTCATCCGCACGGCACGGCCAAGCAAAACACGCCTCTATCAAGGTATTCCCAACGCTCATAAGTCCATCGCGAGGCATGGCGCCAGTATATCCACCAATATCCCGCCAATTGATGTTCATGGGTGGCCGGATCACCTGTACGCCGTGCTCTTTTAGGATGGAAGCAAACGTATCGAGCTCTTCTTCTGCTTTCTCGATGAGGGCTGGTGGGAAGGGATTGTGTGGCTTGAACTGGTCGATGTACGTTTTTGGCATTGTGGCTTTGATCATTTTGGCTGGGGCATTGGGAAAACACGCGACGCCAGCGCGCCCGACAATGATGGAGTTTAAGGGAGACCATTCATTGTCGGCGTGGATGGTAGGGAAATAGGTGATTGTCATGATAACATGTGTATCTGTCTGTAGTGTGAAGGAATAGCAAAGCTAGCTCTGACAATTGCCAAACTCTTATATCAGTCTCCCTCTACTCTCCCCAGCCATTCCACGCGATGTCATAAGTCAAAAGTCCCAAACACGATTGCAGAGATATCACCGCATCTGAAACCAAAATAATAAAATTTCCTCGTGCTCGTCACAACTCGGCTCGTGTCGATCCCCACGGGAGATCTCCAATGCTGTGGCTGCATATTTTCCGTCATGATATTGAGACATGCCGTCATAGTTTTGCTCGGTGAGACTTTCCGCTAGCCACGCCAGAGCTAACAGCTGAAACTTTTACGTAATTGCAGCTGATGGAATGTCGATCTACCGCATTGACCTTGTCAACTGAGACAGACATGTGCTTGATCATGGAAAACGCTGATAGCTCAGGCAGGCAACAGAAGAAATGCCCTCTAAGGCTTGCTTAAAAATAAAGTACTCTAATAGCTACTCTAAACTCGCATAGGATGACTAAGATATTTCATCGCTTATGCTTTCGGCGGCCAACTCTTCTAATAGCCTGATGACAATATTCTCTCGCCGAGCATGCATTTGTCTAATAATCTAAATCTTTCTTAGGTACCAACGTATGATCATTCCTACAAACATCATACTCCCGTTCAAAACACTCCTCACAAATCCATAAATTCTCTGCAAACTCATACCAGCACTTATTACACCCATAAGCCTTTCCATCATGAATTGTCAAAGTACATACATCGCAATACCCCAACGATTCATCAAACACCATACGCGGAGCATCCTCCTCTGGCTCCCTCCTTCGATAATGTCGGTAGGGACCAATGGTATTTCTTTTCATGCCATACTTGTGCAAAAGTTTCACCATACCAGGTGTTCCAGAACGCTGAGCCCACCATAAGAGTGGTTGACCGACTGTAGGCCATGCATCGAGCGTGGCGCCTTTTGTAATGAGTAATTCTGCGACTTCGAGGTGGCCATTGACGACCGCTGCGTATAACGGTGTAAGAGCTTTCCAGTTCTCGCAGTCTAGGTCTATGTCGTCGCGGGATAGAAGTAGCTTGACTGTTTCCAGATGTCCGAAGCGAGAAGCAGCGAACAAGGGTGTGACGCCGTAATTCGTCGGGTGATTGACAGGATATTCGGGCATCACTATCAGTAACTGGACGATCTCGACATGGTCATTATGCGCGGCAAGCAGTAGGGGCGTCTCTTCTGCTTTGTTGGGAAGAGCTGCATGTTTGCTTGCATCGCGATTGAGGAGATCTTCCATGATTTTGAAGCAGCCCCCAGTTGAAGCGGCAGTTATAAGGCTCTTGTGTTTATTGTCCAGCAATGCGGTTGTTGATGCAGCCTCAGGATATGCAAGTAGTCTCTGGTACAACTCCCAGTTTCCGCCCTCAGCAGCAGCGTAGAGTAATGATCTGCGGTCATTGGTAAGCATTCCAACGGTGGCTTCCCCGCCGTGTTCGAGTAATAGGTCCACGATCTCCATGTTTGCGTTCAACGCTGCGTTGTATAAAGGGCTATCGCCGTTGTTCTTGTCCAAGACCGTAACACTCTTCTCAGCATCATGTTGAAGCAACAATCTCACCATCTCAACGTTATCTTGATATGTAGCTGCGTGAAGTAGAGTGGTGCCTTCTTTGTTAACAATGTTGACAGTCGAGGTGGCACCGTGGTCCAACAGTAGCTTGGCAATCTCAACTTCGCCGCTTGCGCATGCACCATACAAGGGACTATTTTTGAACCAGTTGAGGGTAGTAACAGTTGATCCGGCTCCGTGTGCTAGTAATTCTCTGACGACCTCGACATGGCCGTTCTCTGCTGCTTCGTAGAGTGGTGTCTTGCCGTGGACATCAAGCATCTCAAGCGCTGTTCCGTCTCCATGGCTGAGAAGCATCTTGACAATCTCCAAATGACCTTTGCTTGATGCGGTCTGCAACGGCGTTTCGCTATTCACGTCCCCTACTGTAATGGTTGATGCGGCGCCATGGTCAAGTAATAGCTTGACAATATCTGTATGCCCGTGGTGTGAGGCCATCCACAAAGCTGTATCCCCATCAACAGATTTGATCGCGACGGTCTCTTCTGCACCTCGATTAAGTAATTCCTGCACGATATCGGTATGACCGTACCGCGAAGCAATCCACAATGCGGTTTTGCCCTCGTTGCTAACAGCTGCGATAGTCTCCGCAGCACCGTGATTCAACAAAATCTTAACAATCTCCGAATGTCCATACCGCGCCGCAAACCACAGAGGAGTCCAGAGCTGCGTAGTCCTAGCCTCAATCATAGCCTTCAAGTTACTAACTTTGCAGCCATAGTCGAGGATCAACTCAACCGCATTGGTACTCCCATTCTGACACGCAATATGCAGCGGTGTCCTTCCCTTCACGTCACCCATAAGCATCGACTCTTCAACCCCCGGCCGCAGGATCACCTCAAACCCCTCGTCTTTTTCCTTCTTTATGCAAAAGAAATGAAGCAACGTCAGTTTGTACTCTTCGATCGCAAATGACAGCGTTGTGTCTGCTCCATGCTCGAGGAGCAGCTTGACAAGCTCAAAGCATCCACGCTCCGCAGCCATCATGAGCATCGTAGCACCCTCTTTGTTACGAAAGGTCAACGAAGGGGCCGCTCCGTGTTCAAGAAGCAGACGAGCCATCTCCACATCGCCTTTGACGCAAGAATAAACCAGCGGAGGACCTACGATGCACTCCTCCAGCACCATGCTATCAGCACCATGCTGCAGCATCATTCTCGCCAGATCGCTCTGGCCAGCTTTGTGGCACGCCATATGTAAAGGCGACTTGCCCCTCTTATCCTTGATAGTCAAGTCCGAACCTCCCTTGATGAGATGTTCGCAGGTTTTTAAGGTTCCGTTCGCCACGGCTGCATGAAGCGGCGTCCAGCCCTGATCTTCCTGGGCGGACAAGTCCGCCCCATGTTTGACTAGGATCCTGACGTTCTCCTCGAGCCCATTCCAAGCTGCTCTGTGCAAAGCCGTATGCTTGTTTTTGTCCACCGCCCCAACATTAGCTCCTACCTCAAGAAGTTTTTCCACAATCTCAGACATATCCTCCTGCTCCGCAACTTGCATCAGCGGTGTACGTGTCAACGAGCCGACCCTGTTAACGTTCCTTTCGCTGATGAGAGACATCGCCATGTCTTTCCACCCGAAATTTAAGATATATTCAAGTGGGTGAAATGGTGAATGTAGGCCCATTTCTTCGGTACGTTCGTGCACCAGGGCTTCTGCGACATAGTCGGAAAGCGGTTTCCACAGCGGGTCATCCTCTCGGAGTAGATCTGCCGCTAAATCCCAGACCGAGGAGTCATATCCGCTGTTTTTCGCGTGGTGCACCCATTGTATGGAAGCGTAGAAACGAAGAGTCATGCGTCGGATGCTATAGTTAAACTCATCCTTCCAGATCTGTGGAAGTCCGATATAAAGTAGACAGGCCTTTGCGAGGGCAGCATGGTGCAGTCTTTCATGAGAAGCCTGCAGTTGGCCGTTTTGCTTCAGCCAGCTTGGAAGGGGGAGATGATGTCCAAGATACTGCCGAACTGAGAAATGCGGTATCTGAACGTAAAGGTCCTTGACCTCCAACAGAGGGCTGCAAAGCCCTACAATCTCCGTCCTGATATAATCCTCGTCTATTTCGTCCGGATATTCGTCAGGGTCTAGCTCCTCAAACTGTGTCATCAAGGCAGCTTCAGTGATCTCAAAAACGGAAAGGTTATACTTCGCGAACGCGGCCCACCGAAGAAGGGCAAACACGCGATCTTTTTCGAACTCAGACATGGACATGATTCTGTTCCAGTTGTGGTCATAAAGGCGATCGAGACCTGGAGGCGTGTTCTCGACTGCTTCGTGGAGCCGTTTCTTGCTCATGCCTTTTCTGAGTGACTGCTCCTGCATTCTTATCCATAAGAACTGCCCTTCGCACCGATCCGTCATTGCCTCGGAGATAGTCGTGCGGATATCTTCACTCTTGTTGGACAGTTTCTTATCAACGATAAATTGCGAAAAGGTAGCTGTGTCAGATCGTACATCGTCCGGACCGATCTTGTACTCTGTGAACCCTGGTGCAGTCTCGTCTAGAGCATCTCTGATCTCTGGCTCATCGCGACTGATGAACAAAAGCCTAGCATTGTTCTCCGAGACCGCACCAATCACGTCGGAGACAAATCGCGCGACTGAAGAATCGCCATTTCCAAGCTGCGAGCATTCGTCCAAGCCATCGGCGATGAAGGTGCATCCAGGTGACGCCTCTATCACAGCGGTGAAGATATCCAGCACATTCCTCCGTGAAGCTGCCTCGGTCGGATAGACTTCCCGCGCTTGGCGAACGCACTCAAAAGCATCCTCTCTCGTCTCAGCTACCTGGTGAATCCACGATCGCAGCGCGAGGTAAGGAGTATCTTGGTCGGAGGTGAAGAAGAAGTAAGCGACAGGTGCAGTCAGCGTTTTTGACAGATGCTGTGCTATGTGAGCGCAGAGGATTGTCTTGCCGAATCCTGCTGGGCCGTTGATCCAGAGAAGATTTGGGGAAGACGGATCGTCTGGCGAGACCCAGGTCTTGAATTCGTTGCGGTCGAATATCCAACCGCATGTGTTTTCGACTCGATCGTCCAGTGAATCTTGATACTTGTCGCTAGACGATGGGACTCCCAGCCAAGAGTATACATCGCGTCTCATCTCATCTTGAACATGTCAGCCTAGGCACGATACGATAGAACAGACGTCAGGTTGTCAGAGGAATTAGCTTTCAGGAGCATAAGGGACGAAATAACTTTGTTACCTTATGCAAGCTTAGACTAGCACTTAGGCCAAGGCTTAGAGGACAATTTTGCTGACACCCACCTGGCAGAGTAACTTACTTTTCATTCCCTGCTCAATATTGAGCAAAATCTTCTTCACATCAGACCAATCCTCACCCTTCTGCTCTCGAATTTGTTCACGGTCTTTATCGTCCACCGGAACCAGATTGTACAACTGCTGCACCAACTTCTCGAATATGTCAACCTGCTCAGTGCGATCTTCTTTACCACCAAGTGCCCACTTCAATCTTTTGCGCCTGGATTGCAACCCAGCAAACTGCTCATTCTGCAGGACACCCCCATCATCACAAATAGCCTTGGCGATAATATGCAAAATATCAGTAATGACACTTGCAGTGTTTTTATCGTTCAGCTCTGGTAAAAGTTTGCCCTCTGAAATTCCAACGCCATTCCCCCATTTCTCAAATCTTGCTCTCGCAGCGCGGAATCTCGTGTCAAGAATGTGAGAGTCGGCGATGGAGGATTTATAGGCTTGGAAACGCGATAGGGAGTCTAGACATGTGTTGAAAAGACCAGCGATGCCGACGACTCCTATGGCGAGACCTGCTGCCTCCATTGAGGCGTTGTTGGAGATCAATTGATGAGGGGTTTGATGGTGCTGACGGGTTGACGCTTATTATGAGCGATGGGGCCTGGCCTGGTAGGGCTGTTTGCAAGGCTTACAGGGCTTAGATCTGCTGGTCTTGGCAGGCTGACCACTAACGAACTCCACTAACAATTTTGTCGTCATTCAGGCACCAAATTCCACGTCCATTCCCATACCTGCTCATCAACGGAGTCATAAAAGGGCTGTCATTTTCTTTTCGTCTTTTTTCTTTTCTTCTTCATGGACTAAGTCTTTCCGATATCTTTTCTCTAGTATTGTCCTCAAAAACTCGTAAATACCGCGCTACGCAACCAACGCTGACGACATTCTTTGCTTTTTTCTATCCAACTCTGAACTTGAAGTCTCTCTGAAGGTTCAAGCCAAAAGACAACTACCCATGTTCTCATTTACATCGTAGACACAAGATTCTTCTGATAGTCAAATCCAAGATATGCCAGTTTTCCATCCTTTCCTCCATAAAACAGGTCCTACACTTAATCCTAAACAACAAACATCTCTTCCTCTCCATCACTATCCTCATCCTGTTCCACAAGATCAATAACAAGCGCAGCCTTCTCATTAACCTTATCAAGCTGAAATCCCGCAGCAAGCGAATCAGCCGCATCATTAATACACCCTGCAACATCCAATCCAATATCCAACTCCTTCAACGCAAGACATATCGTGCGGAAATGCTCATGATGCACATCTGTATCCTCTGCATCAAAGATAAGAACAGCATTTCGATGGAAGAGGCAGAAGTTTTCGCTTATGCTGGGGTGTTGTTTGAGTGAGGTGAGTTTTTCGGGTGTTGTGCTGGCGCTGGTGATGAGGCGGGTGAAGGTTTTTGCTGCCATGAGGGCGGTGATGGATGAGGGGTTTTGGGGGGTGAAGAGCACCACATTTGGTGGGAGGCCTGTTTCCGAGCTCATTTTGCTGTGTTGAAAATGGTGGTGAGCTGTGATGTTGATCTTTTTGCTGGTGACTGAAAAGTTTGAGATGTAAAAAGTTGATATGCGCCAAATGCAATTTTGGATGAGTCATCAGGCTTAGGGTAGCCAAGTCGCTGAAGATGCCCAACGGCGAGAGACTTGTTGAGAGCGCAACGTCTTAGAAAAACGTCGAAAAGATTGGATGCTAACAAGGTTGAGTATTACGGATAACAGAGTCAATTTTACAGTATTTTTGGAATTCAATGGCGTGACTGCGTAAGGCAAGCCAAACATGAACATCAGCTTGTTTACAGCGTGCATGCTTGGTCTCTAGAGTTCGCGGATGCCACTTTACCAACCACGCAACATAGAAACAAAGCAAGTAGGGCGAGAAACAACAGTTCCTAACATCTTGGGCATGATGACAAATTGTACGATACAATGTCGATTGACCGATACTTCACAAACCCTCGCAACCGGATCATCTATGTCCCGCAACCAAGCCCAGCTGCCCTTTTCGAGCCGCATAGCCGGTTGGCTCTGTCGATCCCTACCAACCCCGCCTGTAGAGCGATAAGCTGATAACACTAGCCAGCCGCTACCGCACTAACACATCGTCACCACAGCACCACGTTGAACTGATAGGGTCTTAAGACAGCTCTATCGTGACCGTCCTCCAACCACATCCTGGAAAGGTGACTTTTCATCTTGGTCTTATCCACGATTGGAAGGAGATCACACGAGCAGAACCATGGATGAGGGAACTTTTGAAGTCTTGGCACTTGCGATAACGGACTTTGGCGTCCTCCGGTTGTTGCTTTGTAGATAAAAGATCGTCTGGTCCTCAATTGAGTTTGTCTCCTTCTTGTCTCTTCTGCATTGTCTCTTCGGTGTGACGAGTCATTCAAGATGCGTTTCTCAACTCTCTTCGCTGGAGCAGCGCTGTTCTCAGGCTCGCAGGCTCTCAACATCCTTCTCAACAACGACGATGGATTCGGTTCTGCGAATTTGAGAGAGACGTATCGTCTTTTTAAAGAGAAGGGTCATAATGGTATGTTGACCCTTGTTGTTCAAGAAAGGACAAAACTAACATGGGTTTCCAGTTTGGCTCGTTGCACCAGCTACAAAGCAGAGCGGCAAAGGCGGTACTTCTGACTTCACCACCGAAGGAAATCTAACTGGTCCTTCTCAATATGACTTGATTCCCAAGGGTGCACCTTCAGTTGGAAGTGACCCCAATGATAGTCAGATCTGGTATTACAACGGTACACCCGCTGCATGCACCTTTGTAGCTCTCGACTACGTCCTCCCCCGATACGCCAACTTCAGCGTACCAGATCTAGTAGTCACCGGTCCCAACTACGGCACCAACCTAGGTGGTTTCGTCTGGACACTCTCCGGTACCGCAGGAGCAGCGTAAGTCATCACTATCCCCACAAAAACATAGAAGCTCATTGTTTTAGATACGCTGCTACAAACCGTGGCATCCCCGCCATAGCCATCTCAGCAAGCAACTCCGAACTCCCCTACACAGAGCTCACAAACCGCACAAACCCAGCCACATGGGCCGCCCAAGCCTCCGTCCGCTTCGTCGAAAAATTCATCGCCACAGCAAAAGGCCCCATTCTTCCCATCGGTTACGGCGTGAATGTGAATTTTCCCGTATTGACGGAAAAGGACAACGATCCTGAGTTCGTGCAGACGAGATTCACTGGTAACGCGCACGTCAACGAAGCTGTGCTAGACCCCGAAAAGGGAACGTTTACGTGGGCTAATATCAAGCCTTATGCTGCGGGTGTGAATGCTTGTATCAATGGAAATTGTTCGCTACCCGGAGAAACGTATGTTGTTGAGAATGGGAAGGCGAGTGTAAGCTTTTACACGGTTGATTATACTTCGCCTGAGACGGAGTATACGGAGGGGCTTATTGATCGTGTTGCTTCTTTCATATAATGCAGTATTAGATCGATGGTATATAGTGTACATGATATGATGCGCCTGCCTTCCGTATATGATATGCCCAAGTCATTAAAAAATCGCAAGTTCAATACCTTTATCCCTGACCGCCTTCTCAATATCAAACGTCGACGTACCATCCTCCCACGCCGCGTCAACCAACTGAAATATGATATTAATTAGATCAAAAGAATCATTAGACAAGAATGAATGTTTGACATCATCCAGCGTTTGTTTCCACGTAGGATGGAGTTTTAGAAGAGGAACTTCAAGGCCTGCGTTTACGACGGGATACGGCAGCCCGTTGTGGACTAGCAGATCTTGGTTGCGTGGTTCTTCGTAGGCTTTTTGAAGGGCGTCTATCGATGCGATGAGACGACAAAGAACAACCTCCGTATCGGGATGGTTGTTATTTGGCCCGTCGTCGTGCATTCCTCTTGCTTTGCGTTCCATTCTTTTTCGACGACGGATTTCAAGAATGCCTGAGAATCGGCACGCTTCCCATAAGTGTACTTGCAACGATTCACCTACCTCACCAGGCCACGACCAGAAGCGAGTTTCTGTATACTCTGGATCGTTATCAACAAGCCCAGCGAATATGTCCAGTAATGACCTTGGAAGACCAGACACGACTTCGATGCCGCCAGCCCTGCCTTCTGGAGAATCGTCTTGGAGACGGCGGAGGAGCTTCCACACGCCGATGGGTTCACCGGATCTGCCGACGACCATGGAGGGCATATCCATGACACCTAGGACTTCGAGAAGGTGGCGGTGGTAGAGGTTGTCGATGGGGATTTGACCTGGTGTTTTGAGTTTGTTTTTGAGGTCGTAGACGTTGACGATGAGATCGAGATACATGGTCCATGGTTTTCCTTGAAGTAGCTGCACCAGTTAGGGAGATGCCAATATGTGTAACCGACTGGGAAAGTGAGATGTAAGAGGGAAAAAAGTAGACGTACACATAAAGAACAGACCAACAACCCAGCACACACAGTCGCGACATGAAACCTTTCATACCGAGCACTAAGCTCTTGCCGAAAAGTCTGCAGCGCCAAATCGACATGCTCCATCGACTTGACTGACATGCCGTCATCCAGGTAGCCCTGTATAGCGCCAGCAATCATGACAAGCGCAGGACTCTGATGCGCCATCTCTTCAAAGAAGGGCTTGATCCAGGAACTCGCTTCCGTGGAATACAGCCGATTGAGACCATGACGAAGGACTATCAAGATTTAGTAAATTATGTACCCGAGGTAAGGTGAGGAGTAATTACATCTTTGGAAGATCGGATCTAAGCCACCTGCACCGGGTGAAAATGCCGATGATGATTCAGTGCTGGAGGGATCATGGTTGGAGAGGGAGGCTTCTGATACTTCGGGGGTGTACTGTATAGGTGGAAGCGTGAGCATGTTGGGCTGGGCATCAGGCTGAACGAATGACGCGTCAGGGATAGAAGCACCAGCGAATCGTCCCCTGGAAGCAACACCATTCACCCAGCGGAGAGGCGTAGAGTAGCCCTGGCATCTCATGCCTCTTTGGGAGCAGGCCTGACACTCTGGACGAGCCTGGTCGCATTTCCGCTTGCGGGCTTTACAATTCAGGCATCCTCCGCGTGAGCGGGCCATCTCTGTCTGTACCTGGGTAGCACGGCACCAGAGATAAGGCACAGCCAACCCCAGAGGGCTAGAGACAATTAGCGTCGGATAAGGTAGATCAGATCTCTGCGGGGAAAATAAGAAACGAGATAGTCGAGTGAGCAAGAATAGTAATAGCTCCCGCCAAACGCGTATAATCAGGGATGAGAATGGTACAACAGGGCGGGGGAAAGGGAATTTTGGAAGTTGTGGGGGTTCGGATTGCAGGAGTTTATAGACGAAAAGGGGTGAAGAATGCGCCGCGCAAGTAATCGCCCAAAGTAGTTTAGTTTCTCGAGTGTTCAATTTTTCCTGACACCTTCGGTTGTTGGTGGCTTGCGAAGAGGAGATAATGCGGGGGATTGATTTGCAGCGCCAGGACCAGTGATAAGACGGTAACAAGGGTTTCGAGACAAGAGCTGACAGGGATTAGGCTAGCTGAAAGTTAATTTTGCAGTACAGACCACTTCTTGACTTGTTCTCTTTCCATTTCTCTTCCCTTCTTC
Source organism: Fusarium scirpi (assembly GCA_004367495.1). Classification (NCBI taxonomy): domain Eukaryota; kingdom Fungi; phylum Ascomycota; class Sordariomycetes; order Hypocreales; family Nectriaceae; genus Fusarium; species Fusarium scirpi. Next base: position 200,400 of record QHHJ01000017.1, on the reverse strand, counting down.
TTCTCTCCCCCTATGTGTGTCTCAGGAGCATTTCGATGTGCGTGACTCTCAAGTTGAAAAGTCAGGCTACGTATGTGTCAAGTCTGTCTCGTGCAGAGTCCGAGAGTATGCACATATGCACGTCCATCGATATCGATTGTGTGTGCCAATGTCGGCAATTGATTGATTGATTGACTCGTATCCCACCTTATCCCATCTGAGGCTCAGATCATATTCTATATAACCTTGCTTGCCTCGCATCGCATCAATTTAATTTATTCTCCATCATTCCCACTCTACTCTACTCTACTCTATTGATTCAATTGACTTCGTCATCGACATGGCTTCTTCCGATCCCGTGGTAATCCCCGGAGAGGTCCGGTTGATCCTGGGTACGTACCTACACCATCAATCCCTACCACTGTAACTTTACTGATCCTTCCCAGCAGAAGCATCAACCGACGCATCAAGATTCGTCCTTCAACCAACACCATCCTCAGACCCCAATGAACCACTAGTAAGACCTCCCTTCCAGTACAACCGCCACAAATTAATTAACATCTCCAGAACTGGTCGTCATGGCGAAAATGTCTCAACTTCGGCTTCACAATCGCCGTAACAGTCGCAGCCTTCACAAACCTCTCCATCCAAACTGTCTTCTGGCAGCAAATGACCGTTGACATGGGCGTCACCATTCAACAGCTCACGTACGCTTCTTCGTCACAGCTAGCTGGTCTAGCACTCGGCTGTCTATTCTTCATCCCGCTTACCATAAAGTATGGTCGACGGCCGACTTATGTTGTTTCCTGTGCTGTGCTTGCGGGTGTTACGTGGTGGAGTGCTAAGATGAATTCTTATGGGGAGTTGATTGTTACGAATATTGTTACTGGGCTTGCTGGTGCTATTAATGAGACTGCTGTGCAGATGACGGTGAGTAACACTACCAGATTACAGATTGTTATACTGACGAGTTTAGATTGCGGATTTGTTCTTTGTCCATCGTCGTGGTTCTGCGAATGCAATTTACTTCACAGCTGTCATGGTAGGCGCTTTCCTTGCCCCCATGGCAGCAGGTACCCAAGCCGCCAACCAAGGCTGGCGCTGGTCCTACGACACCCTCGCCATCTGTCTCACCATCCTCACCGTTCTCTTCGCTGTTGGATTTGAAGAGACAAAGTACATTCCCATCACCATGGGCCAAACCGATATCATCGACGACGCATCTGAGCGTCCCGAATCCAAGGATGATATTGACGAAAAGATCAAGATCGAGAATGAGGTATCAAAAGTCGCTACCCAAACTTCCACCACTATCCCCATGAACACATGGCGTCAACGTCTTCGCTTTACTACACCAACCAACGAATCTCTTGCCAAGCTATTCATGATGCCGCTTCACGTCATCACCCTTCCCCACGTCATGTTCACGGCTTTACAATTTGCTTCTGGAGTGTGCTGGCTTGTTGTCTTTATGCAAGTTACTTCCATCGTCTTTTCTGCGCCGCCTTATCTTTTCACCACCGCTGGTGTAGGATATATGGCTCTTGGTCCATTCGTTGGAAACATTTTTGGAAGTATTTACGGTGGTCCCTTTGCAGATTGGGCTATTGTGAGACTTGCTAGACGAAATGGGGGTTTCTTTGAGCCCGAGATGAGATTGTATCCTCTTGTCATTCCTACTATTTTCATGGCTGGTGGAATCATCATGTTTGGCGTAACCGCTGACCGAGTAAGTACCTTAACTTCACTCACCATAATCATTATCTTGCTAACATTCTCAGGGCATGCACTGGATCTATCCCTCCATCGGCGGCGCATTCTTCGCCTTCGGACTCGGCGCCAACGGCGACATAACTTTCACACTCGTAATCGACACATACCGCGAACTCACAGCCGAAGCCTTTATCGGCATCGCCTTCATGCGCAACGCCATCTCCGTCGCCATTCCCTTCGCCATTGTCCCCTGGATGAACGCGATGGGTCTTGCCAACATGTACATCATGAGTGGAATGTTTGCTTTTGCTATTGGATGTCTTTTCATCCCTATGATTATCTGGGGCAAGAAGATTCGTACGGCTTTGGCGCCGAGGTATTGGAGGTTGGTTGCTAAGAGATCTGCGATTTAATGATTATGATAGCGTTTTGGTTTTAAGTTTGGGTCGGATATTAGGTGGGATAATGGCGTGATAGGACAGGGATAATTTACTCGATTGATGATCTTCATTTCACTTGTTACTCTATGAACTCTGTCATCGTGACATGTTAGGCCGTGCGAAGCCGTACAACTACAAAGTGAAGTTCTTGGTTTCTAAAACTCTAGTATCCATCGCTGTCCGCAGTCTGGTCAGTGCTCTGCAAATCACTCGCTGCAAAGTCTCACATGTGTCTCAATCCTACGTTGAAACGCTCGATTAACTCAATCTCTATGTTCAACTCAATCTATGTTACAACTTGGCTGCAGCGTCCGGGAAATTAGTCAACCGATAACAATCAATCACTGGCTTGCCCTCCCACATAATCATAACTCCCAGCGCAACAACCCCATTCATCCAACCATATTTACTCTCCCCCGGCGCCTCGAATCTGATATGCGTAAAATACTCCACATCATCCTGGGTGACACTCTTCTGCTCGCCAACCTTATCATCCACTCCTGGTCCAATTTTGTAAACTCCGTTTGCTTTGACAAGGATGTGAACGTTATCATCTGTTTTGAGTGTGTACATGGCATTTAACCGAATAAAAGACTAGATAACAACCCTCTGTTAGTCTCTGTCGGAATTGGCGGAATTGTTGGATATACTGACCTTTTTCGGATTCATGACCTCAGCCCAGTCCGCGCCGCTCTTGTGCACAATCACACCCTTGATCCCCGGTCCATGCACAGTTCCTCCCTCGATAGGAAGCACCAGCCGAATCCTATCCGTGCCGTCCACAGCTTCAATGGGTGTGACCCCGCCTTGATCCATCTCGGCTACGATGCGGTAGATGAAGTCAAGATGGGGCATGCGCATTTTGTGTGGGGAGAAGGCATTCCCGGGGGAGGCCTTAGCCTCGGTGAGTAGCGTCTTGGATAACATTCTGGGGTAAGCGATAGCCAATTTTCGATCTCAACTTATGAAGTCTAGACCATCATTTATCCTCCGAGTATCATGGCGATGATCGTGGAGCCGTTGTGACTTGCCGAGCACTAAGCCACTACCGAGACCAAGCGCATATACCTTCCGTATTGGGATACTATATGCGCTCGTTTCGCAGCTCTATCAAACTAAAACTCGGGGAATGTTTCCAGTGGGGGGCAATTCAAGGGTGTTCTAGACTCGCTCGGAAAAACGGATATGTCACTGTCGGTCAAAAACACGCATACCTGTCTCTTTCGTCATTATTATAAACAAACCAGTTTCATCGTTGCCAATCTTTGTTCTCACATCACTGCCTATCTTTTCACTGCATTACTAGCCCATCTCGTTATCATCATGCCCGCCACAACCAGCTGGCAAAGCCTCGCCGCTCTCCACCGCGAGAAGCAAGTCGAAGCAGTCCCCAAACAATGGCTTCTCTCGGATTCGCAGCTTCAGGCCGGCGATCGCCTGGTAGAGTCTAAAGTTGTGCAAAAGTCTGGTCTTCTTTCTGAAAAAGAGATTGAGATTACGGAGCGGTATAATGCTTCTGAGTTATTGAGGAAGATTCATCGTCAGGAGATTTCTTCTGAGGATGTTGTTGTTGCGTTTTGCAAGCGCGCCAGTCTTGCTCAACAGTTCGTATGTTGTTTAACGTGATGGTTTTGGGCGCGGGCTAATTGTGGTAGACGTCATGTTTGACGGAGATTTTCTTCGAGGAGGGCATTCAGAGAGCGAAGCAGCTTGATAAGCAGTTGAAAGAAACTGGCAAGTTAGCAGGACCCCTACATGGATTGCCTATTAGTCTCAAGGTACACAACCTCTTTCATCAACGGAACTGTTTCTAACTTCTCAGGATTCATATGCCGTCAAAGGCCATTATGCTACCGTCGGGTACATCGAGTTCCTTCGACAGCCCATCCCAGATACCAACGCCGCACTAGTTGACCTGCTTCTAGACGCCGGAGCAGTTTTGTACTGCAAGACTAACCTGCCCCAAACAATGATGGTAAGCACAGCACCACTCCTCGTCCAAGATATGGCATATCTAACATATTATAGACTGCAGACTCTGAGAACAACCTCTTTGGGCGTACTCTAAACCCCCACAACACCACCTTAACAGCAGGCGGTTCAACAGGCGGCGAGGGAGCTTTGATCGCTTTCAAAGGCTCCCCTCTCGGCGTCGGAAGCGACATCGCAGGCTCAATCCGCATCCCCTCTTTATGCTGCGGCATCTACGGCTTCAAGCCCACAGCAGACCGCGTTCCCTTCGGCGGCCAATCAGAATATCCCTTTCCTAAGATCCATCTACCTGGTATAATGCCAGTTGCTGGACCGATGGGAAGTTCTGTCGAGGATCTGGAGATGTTTATGAAGGTCACCATGGCTCAGAGGCCGTGGAAGTATGACTCTTCTGTCGCGGATATTCCTTGGAGAGATCTCACGGGTGATAAGAGACTTGTTATTGGAGTCATGGCTGAAGACCCAGACTATCCTCTGCATCCACCCGTAAAGCGCGCTGTTTCTAAAGCTGCAGCCGCCCTCGAGAAGGCCGGCCACAAAATCATTGACCTCCCAGCCTCTCCCAAACGCAATGCCGGTCATGGTGCGAGAATCGGTTTCCAGTACTTTATGATGACTGGCCCCGATCCCGATACAATCTCCCGTGAAGTTGGCGAGCCGCTCGTCGCTTCAGTGGCGCGAATGGTACACCCCTTCTCCAAGGGCGAATTCCCTGTCAACCAAGGCCTCGACGTACCTGACCGCCTGTTTGCTTTGAATGAAGTCAAGGCAGAGTATGGAAAGGCTTGGATGGAAGTTTGGAGAGATAATGAGTTGGATGTTGTTCTTGCGCCTGGAGCGGCGCATACAGCTGTTCCGCATGATACGTATGGCAACCCTGTTTATACGTTGATGTGGAATGTTTTGGATGTAAGTTCTCCCCAGTAAAGATCAAGGTTCTGTACTGACTGAGTCATAGTACCCTGCTGGAATTATTCCGTTTGGCACTTCGTCCAAGTTTGACGATGGAGAAGGTGTCAAGGCTACGGCACCTTTTGAGCCAGATTGTAAGCTCCCAAAGTCTACGAGTTTGACGATTCTTGCTAATATTATTCAGATGCCCCAGAAGCTACCGACGGCGCACCATGCGCTATCCAGATCGTGGCACCACGGTTTAGGGATGAGGAATGTTTGCAAGCTATGCAAATAATCGACAAGGACATCAGACTGTCCCGGGCACCGAAGCTATAGATACCTCCCAAGCAGGTGGACAGCGGAAGAACTGTCCTCTAGGAATTAGAGTACCAACATAAATTAGCCTAAATAATAGCCTAAGCAAGCATAAGGGACGAAATCGTTTATCTTAGGGTCGTAGCGGATGCTTCATACCTAACATTACAAACGTTGCACTAAGAAGGGACATTCTCATCATAAACGTAGACATTAAGTACCTAAATAAATTAAAAACAATAAGGATATTATCAATCGACCACTCAATCATACCTTCCTCCGTAGCATTCTCGAAGCAGGCATGCTTTCAACCCTGTTACTCCTATCCTTCAACAACCCCAAAACCGTCATCTTGAACCTCTGCCCCAAGTCCTTCCATTCAAAGTCAGGATTCAAAGCCGTAACAAAAGCCCTCATCGAGGAGACAGGAACCTTAAGGATCGTGCATACATCCTCGGCAGAAAGATCCTTTTCCATCGTCGAGATAAACTTAGGCTGCAGAGAATCCTTGAACTGAGCGAAACCGTTGTAATCAACCGTTGCAACAGCCTGCGAGGCCACCTCCTCCTGCGTTTCTGCCTCAGGACGCGTTCCCGTGAGGCAAAGCTGCAAGAAGCCTTCGTCGAGGGGTTCAACATCCTTTACGCCCTTGCCAACCTGCCAAGGTACCCGGTCCTTCTCGGCATCAGCCAGAACCTTCTGCACTACCTTCTTCGTGTTAATCTTCGTCACCTGGTTAGCTTCCTCTGAGACGTCTGCGTGAAGTAGCTCGTGATAATGATGCAGGTTCTGCACCTTGAGGTCCTTGGTTTCGATCTGCCAGAATGAAGCAATCTCTTCGTGCTTATCCACGACGGCTTGGGCGTTGGCCTTTGCTGCGACCCAGTCCTTGGCTTCGCAAGCCTCTGACACTGCAGTTTTGAGGTCCTTAAATGCGGCGGAGCGCTTCGTATAGACGTTTGCATACACTAAGTCTTCACTTGCCTTTCGGGCACCATCGTTGTGGAGATGCTCGAGATATTGCATCATCCGCGTATAACCCTTCGTCTGCTTCTGTAGCACCGAAGGGACGTTCTGGAGCAATCGACCAGCGATAGCCTTGACGTCCGCATCATTGTCCGTAAGCATCCTCTCGAACACCGTAATGATCGTACGGCAATGCTCCAGCTGAATGTTGCGCAGCTTGCAAAATGTAGCCAGGTCTGCGACGTGATTCTTCTTCAGGTCCGCCGTATTCTCGTTCTTCGTAATGACCCGCAAAATGATCTTGTCGAGCAGTCGGGCGAGGTTCTCGTGGAATTGCTCCAAAGGCCAGCCGGTATAAGGGTATAGCTCGACCGTATTCTCATACCATACCCAGTCGGCGTCCGTGTTGGGAATGTCATATGAAGGATTGACGCCGAGGAGCTGCCAAACCATGCTCAAAGGTCGTACACCTGAACCGGCGATGGTCATGAGATTGCCAAAGAGACCTCTCATCAGCTTCGTGACTGTGTCTTCCGCTGTATCGAGAACAACAGGAGCCGACGTTCTCATACCCGCAAGCTTAGCCATCGCAGCCATAAGCAACGAGCTCATCAACTGCCCAATCTCAGGAGCACCCGCTTGGAAATTATGCTCACGGCCCGAAACTGCGTGACTGAGTGTGTCTCGCATCATGATCCTCAGGGCCGCGATGTGCGATTCGTTGCACTTCTCCATCCAACGGACAGTGTAAGGGCTCTTGAGGTTGACGAATTCGTCCCAGCAGACCCAGGCCAACATAGAGCCGCCTGTACCGCGGGTCTTGTTGAGGTAAGGCATGGAGAGAACGGGATGATCCCGGCCTGATAGACTCTTAAGAGGTCCGTCGTGGTCACCCTGTGACTGCTGCATGATTATGCCGGCGTCGAAGCCATCGAGGTGGAGGATTCGGTTATCCAGGCAACAAACAGGCCTGAAGCTTAGGTTAGCAATCCATAAATCATCGTAAAGGACGTTGGGGTAGTACTTACTTGGCATTAATCGTAGAATCCCTCGTCAGAGTCTTCAACACCTGCTTATAAGGGCCTGTCTCAATATTGAGCAGCAAAACGCCCATATCTGCAGCATGTTCCTCCAACAACCCCGTCAGCCCATCAAAAGTCATGTTCTTGGTCGCTTGAACATTGTTCTCGATTTGGTTCTTCCTCAGCAAGCGCTTGATGTCGTGCGTCTTCTTCGAAGTGGTCTGCGAAGACATCATGTTCGCGAGACTAGCAATCACAGGCTCGAGCGCGCCCTGCGTTTCCTTACTGGTCTTTCGTAGATCGCCAAGCATCCTGTTCTTCTTGAGCATGGATTCTTTGTCGCTGAAGTCGAAAGAGTCGGTTAGGTAGGCGATGTATTCTTCGCGTAGGGGAGTCATGATCTTGTCAACCTTGCCGCTGAGGGTGTCGATGAGGGTCTTGGAAAGCTTCTGAAGGTCCTGTTGGTTGAGAAGGGATTGTAGTTGAGGGACCATGGCGATGATATCGTCTCTGAGGTTCTTCCTGATGTGTTCGAGGGGCATTTGCTCGAAGACTTGGGCTAGATTCTCGATCTTGACGACCTGAGAAGTGTAAGGCAGGACGACGTTGTTACCCTCTTCAAGATCGACCAGTCGAGAGATCTTAGGAAGCAAGATGGAAGCTAGGTCGGCAGCCTTGATAACATCCGTGACATCGGCTCCAAATTCTAGCTGACTCGTATCTAGGACCCGTGGATCAGCTAGACCGCGGTAGAAATAGAGCTTATCGCCAACTTCCACCAGAATAAGAGACTGAGGTCCTGCAAGCGCCGTCACAGCGTTGATGTTAGCCGCACTCAGCGCCTCAGATACCTTGTCCGCAGTGTCAAGCTTGTCCTTGTCGGACTTCAACTGCACAATGAATAGCGCATTCATTCTCAGGCTGGTAGCCAGGTTGCGTGCATTATCCGTCATTCGTTCATCCACGACGACGATGACGCTTTCTAGTCCCTCATAGTAAGTGCACAGCGACTTGCTATCAGTAAAAGGGACGTTCTTAGGAGTCTTGCCAGTCGAGAGAAGGACAGGTCCTTCGAGCTGGGAGCCGAAAATGCAAGGGAGGACGACGGCGGACTTGTCGTTCTCCTTGTCAGCTTGTTCATCGAGGAACTCGAGTCTGTTGCCGAATCGGATGATTTGCGCGTCAGATACCACGAAGTCAGGAAGAGTCTCTGGATTGGTGGTGATGACAGCCTTTCGCTTCTCGACAATTTCAACCTTGGTCTCAACGACGACAGATTCTTGGGTGTGCTCTTCCACCTCGACGGATTCCTCCTCAGGAGCAGAAATGGTCCACTCAGCCCTTCGGATAGCCTCGGCGAAGATAGGACTTTTCGTCTTACGGCCATTGCAAGTCTTCATTCGATCCGTCGCGGCTCGGGATAATATCGAGCAGATGAGATCATTTCCGGCCCGCTTGACCACCAAAGGACAACAGATCGTCGCGTCGCCGATGGTGGCCTCATCCAAAGGAACAGGGATGATATACAAAGTCTGCAAATATTAGCCCAAGTCCTTCCTAACGATTACTTACTTCAAACATACCTTCTCGTCATGGTCTGCTACCATCAACGCTGGGTGCGTCCCCAAAAATCTCGTAATCTGCGTGTTGTTGAACCCAGAGATGAATACACAAATAGGCTTCTCCTCGGACAACTTATCGGTATCCAAATTGGCGAATTGCAAGAGGTCATTGCTTTCTGTGCAGTCGCCGCTGTGCGAGATACCGTCGAGGGTCTCCTTGGCACACCAGCAGGATGTATTTCCGTCTGCATCACCGAGACAGAAGTCGTAGTATGTAGGATATCTTAATGAAACGGCGAGAATAGAGATCTTCCCGGAGTGGAGGGGGATCTTGAACGTTGTGGAAGGGGCTTGGGAAACTTGGAAGTCGTTGAAGACTCCTGGAAAAGTCAGCAAGTGATCAGGATAGAACAATTAGCTACTAAGAGACAGGGCGAAGGTACTTACTTAGGCTACTCTTGAAGCCATCCATGCGCTTCGACAAGGTCTCTCCCATCTCCCCCAAATCAACAGCATTGTAAAAATACTCCTCCTCAAACCCTGAGATATCAATCTCCTCGATACCATTCTTGGTACGACATAGTAATATGCCTTCAGGGCTGAAAGGATGTGCGGAACCAATGTCGAGGTTGTGAAGAATGTCGCGGATCTGACCCTTGGACGTAGCCAAAGGGTCGAAGTAGGTCTTGCGTACTTGCTCCATGATGATTGTATTTACTGAGGAATGAGAATTCTTGGCGAGAAAGATTCTGTTTTATATTGCTTGCTGCTGACGGCGTGAGTCACAATCTCCCCTGAAGAAAGGTAGGTTTATACGAGAATGTTGTTGGTTTCGGGGACGCAAAAGTGTAAGAAGGATAAGCCACTAAGAGACAAGGAGACAAAATAACTTTGTTCTCTTATGCAGCATCCAAGCAACTTTATTTTGGCGGCCTCAGCCTTAGGGGACTAACATGCTTTTGGAAGTGGCCGATTATGCCTTGTGAGTCACCCCACCGAATAATACGAATATTATAACTTCACTTATCTGTCTCGGGTACCAAGAAATCGGTTGAACTGTTCTATGCTATTGTTTTCAAGGCGTAATTCGTGGTGAATTCGCTCAATTATTGAGGATGTTAACTTTCGGGGTCCTGACGCGCTGAAATTTTAAGGTGTTCTAGTGGGTCGAGGCCCTGTGGTGACAGCTTCTAGAAAGCCTAATCCGCCTGTCAAAGAATATCCCGAAAGCTTATTGTTCTTCGATGTAATTAATTGACTTTGTATCATGCATTCACAATAACATTCCCCTTCCGATATTCGGAGTATTCAGAAGAGTCATAATTCGTGCCAGTTCAATTGAAGTGCAGTACTCTAGGCACCTATACCAATCCCAGGCAGCTCCAATTCAGCCTTACAGCACACTAACAAGCACTGCAACACCAACCAAAACCCCAGTCCATCCCACTCTCATCAGCACAGCCCCAGATTCATCAGGAAACTCAGATTGAGGAACTCGACTTCCCTCTGTCAAATCATTCGGCGCAATACAAACCATCTCCGAGCTCACGTTTCCATCATAATGTGTCACGAATAGTAAACCAACTGGCTGTCGCACTTGTAGATCGTACGCTTCATATGAATCAAGCTCCCTGTCTCCAGGCAGGAGTGCTCCAGATGGGAAGCCGCCATATGTTATATAGTCATCATCTAGGTCGACATTTTGCAACTCGTCTAGAGTGCAGTTTGAGCTGGAGAAGTTTCTCGGGTGGACTGAATGGTCAGTATAATATATCGGACAGTCTGTGTGGGCAGACTCACTTTGATTCAACATAAAATGTCCACATCCAAAACTATAATTTGTTTTCATCTGAGGGCATCGTCCATCCTTCAACGGACTATCAAAATCCAAAATCTCCTCCATACACTCCTCATCGATAATCCCATCACACGAGTCTCGCGGCTCAGTCGCATTCGTCGCCGTATGGTTATCGCCCCGCATCATATATACACAGACATTCGTCTCGTTGCCCTTTTTCGTTCCTACCAGAGATTCAGGAACGCTGAGCCAAGTGCTGAGCCATTGCGAGGATCTGTAGTCTCCGTACCATAGATTTTCAGCGCGCATGTCTGTCAGCGAGACGGAGATGCGCCATTCATCTTGCTGAGGGAATTGCACAGAAATCGAGCCGGTCGAGTTGAAATGGGAACCGAAACCGCCTTCTTTGATGTTGCGGACGTGTGCTGGGCATGTTTCGTTGGCGGTGAAGTTTTGAGCTGTGGCTTGGCCTGCCAGCAACAGGTAGCTGATGAGGAAAGATTTGGTCATGGTGAACTGCAGAAACGAAGATACCATGGTCTCATACCGCGAGCGACATCAACGCTCTCTATATACCCCTAACAAATGATATAATGGTAGCAGATGATCTCATTGTCTGACCGAGCCAAGATGTTTCTGCCCACACAGCCTCCAATTACATTGCCACTATGTGTCTGAAGGATTAGCCAAGAAGTGCTAAATGACAATCATTCCACGGCCCCCAATTTAAACAGGAGCTGAAAGGCCATCCGGGTCTGCTTTATGACGTATTTTTCGCTACTTCAGCTTTGACACGGACGTGCCAAGAGTCTAGTGAATCCTTTTGTGGTGATTGCCGATCGGGCATTTGTATGCCTTGTCATCCAAATGCGGCAATTTAGGGCGCTGGCTCAGTTTCCAAGAATTTAGATATAACGTCTGCCAGCGCATCGGCGGTTACTTGTTTGAGAACTGTTGGTAAGTTGATCACGATTGAGGAGGAAGCTCACGTGGATGATAGCATAGGTTAGACTACACGCTTGAACACTATCGAGATAGATCCTAATGGCTACGATCTAAGTTGATGAAAATGCAACTTTAATGATCGCTGAGACTATGAAGTGCAGAGACTCTAAGGTGTGGAGAATAAGACCCCTCTCCATACATACGTACTATCCATAGTAATGCCTATAGGTGGCAGAAGTCTTGTAATCTAAGCTTTCAAATGATAGAGTGCTAGTTCTGATGAGAACGAAGTTTGTGAAATCATGCAGCGTCTTCTCGGTTGAGTTAAATTCATGCTTCGTCGTCCAACTTACAAGTAACATAGAAGTTTCCTAGCACCGGCAGGAATTCCATGGAGTTTAAGCTACTGGCTAGCATATATCCCGACATACATATTAATATTGCAATATAGTATGTGGTTCGAAGGATTTATCGGACTTGGAGGCTTGCATAACTATAATCAGTCTCATTGACGACTAATCAACCGCAGCTACAACTCTTGAATACTCAATTCTTATAATCACAAATCACAAGATCACCATAGGAGACATAATATTGATATGTGCATAGATTTCCATTCAAATAAATGACTCATTTCAGATACGTAGCAAGAATATACAATCAGAATCAACTATTTACAAGTGAGTGAGTGTCATGGTGAAACCACCATATATCACCCCTCAGAAGAAAGATACATCAACCCGTGCTCTCAAAGCACTGCTCAATCCATGAGCCCAGCGATTTATCGCTGGAGGGTCAACACACCAGGGCGGTATGGCCAGCTGTCGTAATCGGGAGCCTGAGCGTTGGGGTCGCGGCCCTGGTACAGGAACTTGAGGTTGCAAGGGTCGATGGGGAAGGTCTGGTCATTGTCGGCTCGGACAAGCTCTCCGTGAGAGATGTCGTTGGTCCAGGTGGCTCCAGAGTTGGCCTTGCCGGCGAAGGGGTTGTTCTCGGTGGCGGCGTTGGGAGTCCACTGGCCGTCGAGGCTGTTGGCGGTGAAAGAGCGGAAGTAGCGGCCGCGGCCGGTGGTGCTCTGGGCCTCGACGATCATGAGGTACTTGTTCTGGCCCTTGATGGAGTAGACCTGAACAGCCTCGAAAAGGTTGTCGACGGTGTCGCTCATGACGACCTGGCTGTTGGCGCCGAAGCTACCGGGGAAGTTGCCAATGGGCATGCTGGCACGGTAGATCTTGCCGTTGTCACCAGCGAAGAACAGGTACATGTTCTTGCTGTCACCGATAACAGTCTGGTCGATAGGACCAGTCTTGGAGCCGGAGATGCTGCCGGTGAAGAGAGGCTGGGGCTGCGACCAGCCGTTGACGTTGGTGGGGTTGTTGGAGGTTCTGTAAGAGAACTTGTGAGGACCCCACTGGTGAGCGAGAATCCAGATACCCTTGGGCTTGAAGTAGAACAGGGTAGGGGCAACAGCAGTGCCGCTCATCTCGGTCTGGGTGGCAGAGCCGAGCTGGCTGAGGTCAGAGACGGGGCTGAAGCCGACAGACTTCCAAGAGGTCTTGAAAGCAGTGGCGTAGACGAGCTGCTGGCCGTTGTAGGGAGCGACGGTGAAGTCCTTGAGGTTCTTGAAGCCGTTCTTGGGCTGGGCGACAGGACCGCTTGACTTCCACTTGTAGGTGGTGGGGAGGGCGCACTGAGCGCTGACCTCGCCAACGGCGGCGAGGAGCAGTAGAGTGCTGGCGATGATGTCGTTGCTGAGGAGCTTCATCTTGTTTGCTTGGTTTGCTGGAGTTGATGAGGAAAGAAGATCCAAGAGTTTGGGAGGACGATCACTAGATATTATATATGTAAATCTTTGGACCCATCGCAAGCTCAATCCTTAATTTCATCGCCACGAGCTCTAATGACATTGGAGGAGAAACTCGGATTCCCCACCCATGTTCTGGTTCTTTTGCCGTCAATGCGATGTAGTATCACTAGGACGGGAGTACCTGGGTCTAGATCATCCCATGGAAATGCCTAAACAAGGATGCTTTGGTCTTGTCTTCCCTTTGCAGTACCACGGAGGCGGACCCGAGCTTGCGGTATGGGGTTAGCGTCATCGGGTCACTCAGATGATCAAATACCTCGATGTTACGCTAATTTCGGCGTGCAAGATAAGTATCCATGCTGCGAAGGAACATGTGTATGCGCACGAGTAAGTAATTGATAGTCAACTGTTTTTGATACAGATTGAAAGACATCGTCAAACTTCAAGACATGTTGCGCTCAGATATCAATTTGGCTCTGGATCGTGGTAATACGTCACAAAACGGCTTGTTTCTCGGCTCGACACGAACAAACAATGCCAAGCCTGAATCATAGTGGGTTTCATCTTGGCGGTGTCCCGTTTCAGCCTCCACTATTCTTCTGTGTCCTGGCAGTCCGTGGCAGTCCTGCTAGCCTTCAGGCCAGCCTTCTAATCACGGCAACTAGCATCACGGAGCAACAAGAAATACGAGTTAAAGCAATGACCAGTTCGCACAGCCTGACCACCATATGACTATTGTCTCAGGCTATTTGGCCCCTAGTCTGTAGATGTCTTCAACGCACCAATGACCGTCTTTACCATAGACTTCTCAACTGTAAAGTCTCCGAAAGACAACATAGATTGGCGCGCCTGTACGGAGACAACATGCATATCTAACCCTTCGGAAAATGTATTCCAATTCGAGTAGGTAACAGGTAATAACACCGGCATAATTGCCGTCGGTAATGTGGAATGGGGTACGGTAAAGCACCCCAGATTCAATGCTGCATAACCCCGGAGTACAGCCTCTTCAGGCTAAACAACAAGGAATGCGATTGGTCAAATCGCGCACTCATTTATTCGTTTCAGATGCTGGCATTATTCCGCCTATCAGAGGACTGTCGCCCGACTGTTTAGCCAGATCGATACAAGCGGGCGAATTAAAGAAATTAAACAGATCGAGTTCTAGAAAGACTACAAGTTGGGATGAAAGATTTGTTTATCTGCCAAGTGTTTTGCCATGCCAAGAAGAGGGGTCATCATGAATAAAAGTTGTAAGCATCTTGAGCATTAATCGTGGTGTAGCGGTCAATTGTGCGGTCTGGGAGAATACCAGGTACCTAAAGAAAAGGCCCGTGATAGTTAGAGTTTAAAGGACAGTAATTGACTCTCATTGTTGGAAAAAAGGAGGCAATGCCATCAGGATGATGCGTTAAACCTGCTCAATTTCCACGGAACTCGGCATATGGGATGTTTTGTATAAAATATCGACAGTACAATGTGGGCAGACTGGAGCCTGATCAATCTTGATCAGCTTCACCCTTGAAACAAGAAGTAATTATACCGAAGCGCGATAAGATACGGAAAAGGAGCTTGGCATGGATGAGTGAACCCACGTGGGAAATGGGGCGATAAGCTGATAAGAGCTTCGATAAGAGCTACGATAAGAACTTATGATCGTGAACTCACCCTATACCATGAGCCAGTACAGCGCTGTACAAGCAATTGAGCATCATCTGCGCCTGGGAAGAGAGACCTATGTGCTTAGAAGAAGACTTTTCTTATCTTACCGAATAGATTATATGCTCTCATCACATATTTGGGGACTTGGTGAGGCGCATGATGTTTGTGTTGTGAAGCTTCACTACGTGTAGTGAGATGAGGACAAAACCTCATGCTGAATTCATTGTGAGCTTGATTCATTGAGTCTAGCGACACAGAAGATGCCGAAAAGTGAACTTCCATTCGAATAAGAATTTATCCGGCCATTCCTTCTTAGAGTAATGAAGCGAAGTCTTGAGGACCTGTATCAAGCAGGTGGATGCAGAACCGGCCATAGGACATTGCAATAAGCGGCCGTATTTCCGGAATACACTCACCGAGTTCCCGCGGGAAGGTCTACAGCAATCATCGATGACTTGACTTAGGCTAATCAGACGATAAAAACGAGTCGAAACGGTCTATTGTCTGACTGATACACTAATATACATCTATTCTACATCTAAGCCCCAATCTTGTGATCCTTCTCCCACATCTCATTCTCTATCCGAATACTCCTCTGTCCCCATTTAATAGTAACAAACGCCCCAATAGCCCCCCAAACACTCGGCACAGCCCAACCAAGCGTATACGCAATCTCAACAGGCAAAGTCCACGCCAGGGCAATAAGCACAATACTCAAAACTGAGCCAGTAATAGCCCATCCCCAGAGCATCTCAACTAACATACGTCTAAACCGAGGTGACGCCTTGTATCGCTTGAGAGCTGCTTCGCGGTATTCTTTTCCGCCGCCGCCGTCGCAGGCTGTTATATCTTCCATGATGGGGAATGTCAAGGGAGGGTAGACATCCCCGACGACATGGGAGCTTAGACGGTGGTAACGTAGATGCCAGCCGAAATGGTGCGCGATGCCAGTCCACATCATGTAGATGGTCACCATAAGAATACCAACAGGCATAATAATACTCAAACCTCTCATAATCGGAGGATCAGGAATACTGAAACCAATCATAAGCGCCGTCATGACAAAGTAAGGCTGACCAAGGACAAGATGCACCGTATCAAAGTTCCACCGTCCCGCACCAAACAACGGTCTATACGTATCCTTCTTCAACGCAAGTCGTAACCCTCTAAGACCGTACTCGCCGCCAGAGATGAAGCCGAACATGGCTGTGATGATGGCGAACATGGCGCCCGGTCGCATATCGGTGAGGTAGTTGATGCAGAAGTAGAAGATGATGGGGATGAGTGTGCATTCTGTAAGAATGAGCATCCAGAAGAGGAAGATCATGAGTTTATGTTCGCGGAGGTTGTATGGTAGTGGTGGGGGACCTCGTGAGACATCTTCGTCTGTTGGCTCGGTTTCGTGCTTTGGTGGGATTGTGGGTGATGTTGGTGCTGAAGATAGCGTGACGTTCTCAGTGGCAGCAGCATTAGTCGTATTCGTTGTGGGGGCAGTATCGACAGTAGGATCAGCGTTTGTTGTGGGAGGGATAGTATCAGTGGCTCGGCCAGTCTCTGCATTTGGAGCACTGTCTGTAGGCATAGTGTTTGTTGCCTCAGTAGTCGTGGTGTCCGTAGTAGGAACAGTGTGTCCAGGCATCGTGTGCGTAGCCGTGGTGTTCTCTGCAGTAGTAGGAGAAGCCATAGTGGACATGATTGACTTGCATAAGCTTAAAAATAAGCTTATTTGACAACAAGAGAAAGAGAAGAAAAAACTAAAACACTGGCGCAGTCGTAGTTTTATTCCAATTGCTCCCCCCTACATACGCTTAGACATATGGAGGAACGGCGTACGTCAGTGGCGAGCATCATGTCAATTAACACTGCCTTGTGCTGATCGCAGTGAGTGATGATGCTATTTTTGCTTGGCGGATATGCGCGAGGAGGTATGCCAAGAGAGTTAAAACAGGATTAGGTGGTCTTGGTACGAGGGGGGAAATAACAAACATGTCACTTAAAGCCGCCCGATGGATCACTCTACGTTGCAGAATAAAGAGAGGGGAAATGGCACTCGTCATTGTCGGGCTTTATTATAAAAACGATGTAACTTGGTGAAAAGCCAAGACTTGAACCCTTGTTGATCAACGGTGTCGACTGGATGAAATGCTCCGTGTCGTATTACGTAGTCTCAGATGAGGTGAGATAAGGCAAAGGGTAGTCCTCGCCGGCACACCAACAATTGGCTTATGATCTGACAAGTTCAGTTAAACAGTGGTGGTAAGCCACTCCCGTCGCGATCTCGTGTAGACAATCCGACTCCACCACCAGGAACTACTTAGATGTGTGGTACTGTACCACCGAGACGCGACCGCGAGCCACGAGCCTCATACCTCACAGAGACATCAATCCGAAAGTAAGAGTAAAAGACTTTCGCGTGTATTCATTATCCCCAACTCCTATGGTCGTGTATAAACTCCAAAGACCATGCTTAACCTGATCCAACCCAATGCATTCAATCTAAACGGACCTATTGCTTTCAGTCCAATGCACTTCCATCCAATCTAAGCTATCAACCCAGGAAAGTACCTCCGAAGACTCTCGTCCAACATTTTGATCCCAACCGGCTTGACAAGATAATTGTCCGCCCCAGCCGCACTCGCCGCCTCCCGATCCATTTGGCTATCCTGCCCGGTAACCATGAACAGCACCGACTTTTTGTCACCGGATTTCTCTAGCGAACGGATCTGGCGGGTAGCGCTAATACCGTCGCAGACGGGCATCTGGAGATCCATTAGGATGAGGTCGAAGGGAGGATCGGAGGAAGGGGATTGTTGGAATTGAGTAAACAAGTCGACGGCTTGACGACCGTCAATCGCGCTGCGATACGGTAACCCGCGCTTTTTGCAGTACATTTCTAGAATACGTAGATTCACTGTATTGTCATCCACGAGAAGGGTCATAGGTTTTGAGATGTGAGGCATAGTACGGACGGGAAGCTCTTGGGTGGGCACCCTATCAGCCTCGAGAACTCGTGGGACTGGTGACTCGGAGTCTTGAGGCAAGTCTTGCACGCCCACTTGGGGAACTGGAGAGCCATTATGAGAAAAGCTGACGCAGGAGCCGTAGCCTTCATCTATTGACGAGACGACATCGCATGGAGTGATGCTATGATTGTCTGGCGTGGGAGGTAGGGATGTGCACGGGGAATCTTTTGGCGGGTGCATGTTCGCGCACAGTTCGTCGGCTTGTCGAAGTGCCGCGTCTAGTGTCGAAGTACAGAACGGGCCCTTGACGAAAATGATGTTCTGCCTTAATGAAGAAACCTCTGTCTCCTCCGAGTCGGGGACAAGGCAAACAGCGACTTGATCCTTCGGTAGCATCGTGTGGTACTTCTGCCGCTCCTCCGGATCGCGAATGTAATCCACAATATTTAAACAATCGGTCGGGATATTCGAGGAAGAGAAGCCATTGCAGGTGAGATATCCGGTCAGGCGAGAAGATAGGTGCATTTCAGGCGTATCATACGGTAAGTGACGGAATCTCAATGGTAGATGTTTAAGTTGTGAGGCAATTGTAGGAGACGGTGTAGAAGAAGTAATGCAACGAATGTCGCCGAACGTAGCACGGAAATGAGACCCGCGATCAACCTCCGATGATACCAGCTCAATTGAACCATGCAGTAAAGCTGAGAACTTGGCAGCGAGGGTCAAGCCCAGGCCTGCACCAGTTGAGTGCTCGCCAACCTTTTCGTACAGCTCAAAAATGCGACCTTGATCGTCTGGATGTATACCGCATCCCGTATCTTCCACGTCAACCACAAGTGTCTCTGTATCTTGTTTGTAGGATAATGTGACGGCGATGATGCCTTGGAGGGTATTTTGTATGGCGTTGACGATGAGGGGTAGGATACTGTCGCGGAAGA
Source organism: Fusarium scirpi (assembly GCA_004367495.1). Taxonomy (NCBI): domain Eukaryota; kingdom Fungi; phylum Ascomycota; class Sordariomycetes; order Hypocreales; family Nectriaceae; genus Fusarium; species Fusarium scirpi. The sequence goes on along the minus strand of QHHJ01000017.1, from coordinate 181,404 downwards.
GGTCGATGTCGATACGGAGGCTTTGACAGTCCGGGGATAAGTCGTGGTGGAAGAAGACCGGCGCTCTTGTGCGTGTCTCTCGAAGGGTCACGTCTGAAGACTCTTTGACGAGCGTATCCTCCAATTCTTGAATGCTGTGCGTCGCATATTGTCGGTCGGCAGCAGCGATATCGGCCCATCGGTTGAGCGTAATCATGCTGTTGACAGTGGACATGAGTTCACGGCCAGCTGCCGAGATGGTATCTAGATAAACAGACGACTTGCTCAGCTCCGCAAGCGGCTTCATCAGCTTCTCCACGCCTGGTCGGAGTTGCGTACTCCCAGGCACTGTCAACGATCGCAGATCTTCAGTTAGAAGCTCAGCGGCACCGAGAATACCGTGGATGGGCGTGCGGAGCTGGTGGGATACACCGCGGAGGAACTTTTCTTTTGCGCGCATGACTTCTGCAAGGAGACGCTTCTGCCATCGTTGGGTGAGGAGGGTAGCGCACATATGGACGAACCAGGAGTCGACGTCGTCAAAGATTCGTCGGAAGTTCTTGGTCGCGACAACGAGGACTGATGGGCCAAGTTTCGACTCGCATTGAGCAGAGATGAAGCGAACGACTCTGTCCTTGGGTGGCTCCTCGCAATTCGACGTCGCGATAAACTCCTCGATGTACTCATCATCCTCCCACAGTCCATGTTTTAGATCCGATGCCGTCGCGGGGTACGGGACGTCCATATCGTACGAGTCGGTGCTGGCGGATTGCAACGTGACGCTTTCATCGGGATATGCTTGACGTAGTATTCGCAGGATCGGTTCCTGAACATCATCGCCTTCGGGTTCTCGCTGCAACGTCGCGATGAGTTCGTTCAATCGGTGTCGTTCTCGCTGTCGTCGGGCTCGTGCACACTGTACTATATCAGCCACGACCCAGTCGCCCAGCCTAGCAAGCGCGAGCTGCTGGTGTTTCGACAGCGGAGGTTGACTCGTCGCCGATGCGACACACAACGATCCAAGACCGACAGATTCGCCAGATTCGTGTTGCATTCGAAGCGGGACGCCCGCGTAGGCTGTCAGGCCGCCTTGTTCGACGTACGGTGACTCTCGAAAGCGCCAGTCTTCGAGCATATTTGGGAGGAGGAAGACGTTCTGGTAAACGGAAGCTCAGCATTTATTCGAGGGATCGGTAAAGGGGAGTTGTACGCCTGGGGGTTGTGTCACCGTATGTGCGCACAGAGTCTCTCCTCGAGGAAGAATAGCTAGCTGAAGACCAACCGTAGCCAGACGGATGTAAACATTGGCATCAAGCAGTCCAACGACAGCATACTCCCAGCCAGAATTCTCCTGGGCAAGGCACGCCTTCTCCTGCAAACCCGCAAGGAGTTCAGGTTCTTGATCAAGATCCCTTGTATAATACCACAACATGGACAACCTCAACCGCTCGTTCTTGGCCAATCGCGACCGTGGGTATTTTACGGAAGGACATGATGGTTCGGCGGGTGGGGTGGAGGGCGCATAGGGATCATCTTTGGGAGCATATAATTCGGCTTCGACATCAGGAGTCCAAGGCCCTACGGGGGTTTTGAAGTTGTTTGCATCGAAAATAGGGCCGATGGCCTTGGGACGAGGAGGGATGGCGTGGTGGTCGACTGGAGAGGAGAGGAGCGTTGAGTCTGCTTTTGGGAAGAAATGCATTTAAACGAGCGACAGTAGTGGAGGTAGTTAGGTATCGGGGATCGTCAATTCAACCAAACATGGATGGTATGTTATGTTATGTCAAGGTACTCTGTACAAAAACTATATGTGAACAATATGATGAGTTACATGAAAGGATTCAAGATAGAAATGAATGGAGATAACATCGGACAGAGGGACAGAAACAGCGGAGAGGGGTTTGGACTTGACCCGACAATTGGGAAGCATTTTCTGCTTGCTGACTCAATCCGGTATCGCGTCATAATTGATCGCGATCGAGATTCGGAGGCTTTATTCCTGATCCAAGAAAAACAACTTGAAAGCGCGATCGATCGTCAATGCATTCAAATGGAAAGTGAAGTCTCAAAACAGATAAAAAGTCAAAATAATTATGAGAATAACACGACAATCAATGATATGTATGAACTAAAAGAGAATTAACCGTTGGAATGATATGATTGATCACTATACATGATTGTTGCAGTTCCAGGCTTACAGCGCATGCAGGCCCCTAACGGCCCCTGGCTGATGGGCTTAGCCGGGCTTGGTTTGATGCAAACTCTGTGACATTCCACGTTGGGCAATTGGCATGCAGCCGACAACTGTCAAACAGACAAGTCAAATGCAGCCTATGATAAGATTAGGTAGACATTTCTTCTTTGCTTTTGATGTGATATGTTTGTCACGTGCAGCCGTCAAAGCAGATCAGGTACCCGAAACCCGAAATCACTCACATGCCGCCATCACACCTGCGGGACAGCGTTAGTGTAGATCATCCAAGTCTTTTACAGGCATACCTTGTCTGATGAATAACTCCATCTTCTTCAGAAGGTTCACGATACCCCTCATGTTGTCCCGTGACTCACCATGTTGCTGCAGGCACTTGATCAAATCAACATTGCCTTGGGCATCAATCCACCAAGTCGACTGACTCATGACAACAAATACTGAACAGTTCAAACTGCCAGCAAGCACAGACTATCGTGTTACCTCCAGAATATGCATGCCACATCAGAGATGCCACTTCTCGGTGGGGCTTCACCGCCAGACTCCATTCTTCAATATGGGTCTGAACTGTGTATATTTGAGGTATCAATATCTCCTCACTTTCTGATATCCCCTCATCGACTTTCCTTCACTCATTCTAAAGAGTGAACCATTCAATGACATACCCTCAACATGCGTCTCATCCACACAAAAACATTCCAGCTGGAAGAATTCTACGGCCAGCCTCCAGAATATGCAATCATCTCACACACATGGGGTCCCGAAGAAGCCACATTCCAAGACTGGCAGGGCAACCTCGAGCTCATGAAGCTCAAGAAAGGCCATCAGAAGATCCGTCGCGTCTGCGAACAAGCTCGCAAAGATGGTCTCATGTATCTCTGGTGCGACACCAACTGCATCGACAAGAGCTCCTCGTCTGAAGTCTCTGAGGCGTTGAATGCCATGTTTACTTGGTACAAGAATGCCCAGGTGTGTTATGTGTACCTCTCCGATGTGCCGCCGTTGGACAATGGGGCTTTTGATCCTATGGAGCATTTTAGGAAGAGTAGGTGGTTTACTAGGGGTTGGACTTTGCCGGAGTTGTTGGCGCCTACGAATGTGGTTTTCTTTGCAAAGGATTGGAGTCCTATTGGCACGCGAAAGACTCTTGCCAATACTATTTCCTTCGTTACAAAGATTGATCAGCAGTATCTCGACTGTACCTTTTACAAGGCTAGTATTGGAGAGCGTATGTCGTGGTTGGCAAAGAGAGAGACGGAGCGAACGGAAGATATCGCCTACTGCATGCTGGGTATTTTCGACATCAACATGCAAATCGTCTACGGCGAAGGAATGCGAGCTTTTATCCGTCTCCAAGAAGAAATCATCAAAGTCTCCAATGATCAGACGCTCTTCTGCTGGGCCTGGGATGACCGTTATGTCCCGGCTGAATGGGCCAGTATTCTCTCTCCTTCACCAAGGACCTTCCTCGACTCAAGCACATACACCGAATGGCCCGTCCACGAAGCAAAGACGTACACCATGACCAACGCCGGTCTGTCCATCAAGCTTCCCATCATGAACACCATCACAGAATCAGTTGAGCAATGGCTCGTTCTTCTCAATGCTCGGCGAGATAATGAGAACCAGCAAGTTGCTCTTCTACTCAACAGACTTCCCGGAAAGGATCGTTGTACTCGAAACCGCACGCCACCGTGCCCAGTCCCTGTTCTGACAGGTTCTACGAAACTCCGCGAGGAACAGATGTACATCGCCGGTAGTCGCGAGCGTGCATCCATTCAACCAGACTTCCACGGCCACGGCACCTACGAAATCCTCGTCACACTCGATAGTGGCACGATTCCTTACGACAGCATCAACTCTTCTCCCCGTCTAGACTCCAGCACAATTAGTCTTCAACAATGGGACCAGGACGGCCATTACGGCTGCGTTCTCGCCATCCAAGGCATGCAAAGCATCAAGAAAAACGACCGTCGCGCCTCCGTCTTCATCGCCACCCTAGTCTTTGGCGTAGAAGTAAAAGCTGGCAAGACAGAATGGTTCTGCAAAATCCGTGGCATCCAAGAATCATCCTCCGCCTTTTCCTCCAACACTCTCGAAGACGCAGTATACGAAGAAGAGCAAGAAATCCGATCTCAACTACGTCGCACAGGACACTGGCTTGCTATTTTCGACCAAGATGAGAGTACATCTACCGATACTGTGCGCAAGCATGAGATTGATCTCTTGACGAGTATTTCTTTAAGTCACGGTGTAAGAATTGCTTCGAACTCTCAGATGGCTGTTGCGCATTTGCAATTGGCGCATATTGTCAGACCGGCTGAGGTTGCGCCTTGGGATGATGGGAAGAGGTTCAGAACGGCGGATGGAACTAAAGATTTGTCCGGTTGGTTGAGTTCTTTGCAGTAAGGAAAACGGAACAAACTGAAAAGAGGATGGGATGATTTTATGAAAATAGAAAGATTTATGATTATACCTGGTGGGAATAGAATGCATCGTTTTTACTGTTCAACCTTGGCTAAGTTATCGTGACATCAAATCGTATTGATTCGTTGATTCCCCCAGCTATTGACCAGCCCTTACTGAATTACCTCGGCATAGAGGAGGTTCGAGTTGTTGAAATGACATGATGCCAAGCCTCTCGACCTGCCCTGTTCAGTCAATGATATGATCATCAATTGCCACCAACCTCATATTCGTCAGCCCTGGCCATCAATCAAGCATCTGTCCACCACAAATGCCAAGCTTTCTCACCCCGACAACTCGGACTTCTTACCAATCTGGCCAAGATGCTTACCGTTATCAGAGAAGTGGCACCCTTCGTTAGCAACCCCGTTAACAACACGCTAACCATCCAACGTCCCCCGAATAACCCATATTTCAGTGGGTTTATCTCAACCCCCAGCCAATTTAGCCGACAATCACTCCATCACGTGTAAAAAGGACCCATTTTCTTCCCCTCAAACTTAAACGGATCTTCCCTTTTGCATCTGGTTCTCGACAAACGTGTAGCAAACATGGCTGAACAATCTGCAGTGGCTGCGGATACTGCCGCCCCCAGGCCTGAAGCGCCTACAGCAGCGAATGAGCTTATTCCTGCTGATGAAGAGAACGTATGTGATAAAATGTCTCACTTTAGTGGCCCCTGGAATGAATTATTAGCTGACACATCTCTAGAATGACACTAATGATGACGCTGATTCGGCGCTGGGTTTTGATGCGTTAGTACTTGAGACCCTTGCAAGCCACGTTTTTACTTACTTGGGAATTATAGTGAGAGCTCAACGGCTTCGGTGTCGGCGAGTATCCTCGAGTATCGCCGTAGTCAGGGACGAACATACCATAGTGATAAGTTCACGACCAGTTACTTTCTGCCCAACGATGATCAACAACTTGAGTCTGTTGACTTGACGTAAGTTTATATTTTCTGGCTTGGTTGATGGAATCTAATATTTGATTAGACATCATTACTTGACGATCTTATTGGATGACAAATTATTCCTTCCTCCTTTGAAGGAAGATAAGTTACAGAAAGTCCTCGATGTTGGTACCGGAACTGGTAAGTCTTCTAACAAACCATTTATGAATCACAATTAACATAAGCTTCAGGCATCTGGGCAATGTAAGTTTACTATACCCACCACGAAACAAAAGACTTATCTTCATCAGTGAATTCGCCGACCGCTATCCCAACGTCGAAATCATCGGCACAGACCTCTCCCCCTGCCAACCCGAATGGGTCCCCCCAAACGTCCGCTTCGAAATCGACGACGCAGTCATGAACTGGACCTGGGAGCCCAACGAATTCGACTTCATCCACATCCGATACCTCTTTGGCGCCATCAAAGACTGGACCGCCCTCTTTAAGGAAGCGTACCGCTGTGTCGCTCCTGGCGGCTGGGTCCAATCTGCTGAGGCTGATGTTGAGTTCCGTTGCGACGACGGTAGTGTTGATCTTGAGCCGAATTTGCAGCTGTTCAAGAAGCTCTTCGTGGAGGGTGGGAAACTGATTAATACGCCTTTCTTTGTGTATGACTTGCAGGTCAAGGGTTTTGAAGAAGCGGGATTTGAAGAGATTCGCACTGTTGATTATAAGGTATGTTTTACTGACCTATTATGGAGTTGCAGCTAATAATTATGATCAGTTTCCCGTCGGAGATTGGCCCAAGGACCCCAAGCTCAGAGAAGTCGGCAAGTTCGTCCGAGCCTGCTTGGAAAATGATCTCGAAGGTAAATACGCCCTCTTCTAATTGTTGTCAAATAGAGTTACTAACAGGACCCGAGGTTACACTCTCATGATGTGGAAAGATGTGCTCCAGTGGCCAAAGGAAGAATACCAGATGTTCCTGCTGAGCATCCGAAAGGCCATCAAAAATCCCAAGATTCACAGTTACATGAAAGTGCGTTACGTATACGGACGCAAGCCCGAGGACAAGTAGACTCGTTTAGCGTTTGATGCATATATATAGCTAGCAACCTGTCGTTTGATAAGCATAGTCCGTCTTTTGAAAGAAAAAAGCAATTTGAAGCAGTCATTACTATTATCTATCTTCGCATATTGTCCTTCACCATCCTTCGCATCTTCTTTACCATTTGCTTACCTATCCTTCACCTGCCATTTGCTAGACTCCCTCAACCAAGTGGCAAAATCTTGTAAGCCAGGCTCCTCTCGTCGCAACCCCTCAATATCAGCTTTCCACCCTTTTGTCTTGAACCACTCAAAACTCTTCGAAGCATCCTTGACAGTCCATAAAATCGGCCAAGACACCGCCCTATACGTCTGCGGCAAATCTTCTCCAACAACCTCCTTGAATATCCGTTCAAGCTCCAAAAAGCTGAAGTCATCACCTGCCAACGCAACAGCCTTTCCAGCCCAGCCCTCAGGATCCAGCAATGCCTTTGCCGCAAAAACACCAATATCATGCGTACTGATTAATTGCATCTTGCGATCTCGGGGCATACCCTCTGCCCAAAGCGAAGCCATCATTTTACCGAAGAAACCGGGGTTGTAACTATCCATAAAGCCCGTTGGTCTAAGAATAGTCCATCTTTTGCCGTTCTCCTTGCATAGCTCGCGCAGTCTATGTTCAATCCGATGTTTGGCGGCAAAGTGAGGAATTTCAGTTGGTGTAGACCAGCTGGCTTCGTTGCCTCCTCTATCAACACTTGAGAAGACGATGTGATCTACTTTTGATGTCGTGGAAGTGGCTTCTTCGATAAGAGGGATAGCCTGTACTTCATCGTCGGGCGGGACTGTGACGATGAAGACTGACGCGATAGAAGGGTATTGTTTAAAGATGGATTTTGGTGTTTGGGTATTTCCTTCAACAAGAACAATTTCAGGGTATTGGGAGAAAAGAGCTTGGGATTTAGGAGATGTGATTGATCTTGTTAATGCTAGAATGCGAATGTCGAATTGTCTGTGAGTCTTGAAAATGGCATCGATGGTGGCTTTGCCTTGTTGGCCTGTAGCGCCGACGATAAGAATATCTCGTGTCATTCTGTATATGTTGATAGTGTAGATGTAAATGGGAAGATGATTCTCTGATGTTAGGTGTTGGCTGGGGATGTTATATTCAGCCCGGGGACTTCTCGGAGGGTTATGACTGGCTGGGCCAAAGTCTCCTTGCATCGATCACTTAACCACTTTAGGAACTGGAAGACCCCGCAGCGCTCAATGGACGACTATCTTGCGACAGAAGCTATTGGAAAACCTCCCGTATTCAATGCCTAGCTCTTATTCTACTCGAAAAAAAAGTTCAAGACGTCCAGCACCAATGTACCTCAGCCTAGGATTATGTCAACCCTCTCACTCTCTACCCACTCCTCTTCCAGCACAAACCCATAAGCCTTTCTATAAGCCACTCCGTTCTCCCATTCGATCCAAAGAACATGGTAGCAATCCTGCTTGTCCTCCTTTCCCTTCTGCCACGTCTCCATCCACGGAGTCGCTTCAAACGCCTTCGACCAATAGTCCTCATGCTTCTCTTTTACCTCTTGTTCCTCTTCCAGTGACAGTTGTGTCATGTCGACAGGCGCCGGGCTTTCTGGTTTCTCGGTACTATACACCTTTAATATCGTACTCCAGCCTTTTGCGACAGCTATCAGCTCGACGGGAGTAACTTGCTGGAACAGTTTACTGTCGTCATCATTATGAAGACGCAATGCGCCGACAGCAATACCATCTTTGTTCTTGAGCACATGAGAATCGGCGTGGCCATAGTCATTATACAGTATATCGTGAGACGCGGTGAAGAATGCACGGAAGGTTTGGCACCACAAGTACTGATACCCACTGTGCAGACCCAACGACGCCTTTTCCTCGGAGTTAGCCTGGCCTAAAGGTATGGGATACCATCGCATGATAGGCCAGGGGGTATCGTCCGAGAAACAAGTGTAAATATAACTGGGCAATTCTTTGGGCGTAGAAAGAGGGTCAGATGCTCGACTGGAAACACCCTTCTCAGCCATTGCCGGCGGTCTAAACTCTTCGCATCGCCAGTTCTCAGCCATGGACGCAGGTGGTGCCTTTCGACACTGGCTCCAAATAGAGTTGATTCGTTGTTTCTCGCAGGAATCGGGATACTCCATTGCATACCACTCGGTGATGGATTCAGTAAATCCCATATCATAGCTAGCGCCCTCTTCACTTTCTATATCGACTGGAAAATTGATCGTACCTTTCCATCCCATCCAGGACCAGCTGGGTAAGCCGTTGCGGATCGGATCTCCAGTATACAGTTCCGAGACCTTTCTTCGTCGGACACCATTCGCAGATGACCAGCAAAGCGACTGTTCGAAAAACATCTGGGGATGACCGTACACCAAGCCATAGGGGAAGATGCCACTTAGGTACGTATTGTATCCCGCGAAGGCGTTGTATACATCCTCTTCATAGCGCAATGTCTTTTTATTAAAAGACCAACAGATCAGTTGACTTAAGCGACTTAAACTCGGCACTTTCAAATGCTTGCCACGTCCGACATATCGCCCGTATACCACGTCAAAGGGCCTTTCCTTCTCTGGCCGATAAATGTGGTCTTCAGACCAAGCCGAGCAATGGCACTCCCATTTCACCTGTCCATCTTTAAAGATCAAACGTCTTTTCGAGAAGTCAAATTCTTGTGATGTCCACATCCGCTCGTGGTAGCTTAGCTCCCTTTGGTCTCGATCATCTTTATGAGGGTCTTCTATCCAGGCAATTCTCTCACCACCTGACAGAGGCAGAACAACATGGTCAATCTCTCTGGGTTCCGAAATACCTCTGAGCCCTCGGAGACCGTATTCTGCATCTTCACCATCGACTGCAACGATAGTGAGGAATGACGTAGCGTAGATCTGATGCATGGACTTGAGCTCATGCTGTAAACTCTCATCATCATCTTGAACAATGCACAAGCTGTCGATCCATAGCCACCTTTCCCTCAAAGCTTTGGTGAGTTTGATGGCGTCCAGAATAGTTCTGGGTAGTTTTGAAGCGATAGCGTCAGATGTCAGCACCCCAGGTTGTTTCATCTCACCAACGTTGGCTTTTGTGATGCGAAAATTCTTTGACCTTCCCCAGGTATATGACAATGTCAGAAACCTGGGGCTTTTCTCTTTGCATTCTGTGACACAACATTGGACTACATCGATGAGAAGTCGAGGCTTGAACGGTGGCACAGTCCCGACAGTCTCATTGCACTTCCCTCCATGTACTCGGTAGCACCTCAATGGCCATTCTTTGACAATGTCAAGATCAATCCAGCTCCCATCCACAATTCGCACAGCACCGCCATGTCCAGGTACTTCAGGTCGAAACACCAGCTCAAAGCTGGGTGTTGATGCCCAGACATTAGTTTGTCTGTTATGATAGTGGATGCTCAGGTTACACTCCTGTTGGTGTACCCATCTATAGAGAACGAGGTCGCGCTTTTCGTAAAAGGGCACTGGACCGTCCCTGTACTTTATATCTCGGAGCCAGGTCGCATGGGGACAATCATCGGCGAGAAGGTGGCCGACTTTCCCTAGATTGATCTGCCCATCGATAGAGACATCGTAGTCTTCCTTGTCATAGGGAGCTTGGCATAAGTTGATGATCTCGAAGCACATCTTGCAGCCGACAAGTGGCGCGACTGTGCTTACAGCCATCTCGTCACTGCTCATGTCTGCGGAGTCAAGATTTTCGATCGTCATGATGCTAGCATGAAGAGTTAGTGCAGAGAGATTACTTGCTGGTTTGATATGTGTACAAAAAATACCTCCAAGTCTTTCGGTTGAAACCAAGCACAGCCTCTCCCACTGCTGACTGAGATTGAGTTTAAACAGGGATGTGACAGAGCCAATTAGAGACTGGTATTCACTCATATGGGTCTCATTTATATGACGCTCAAATAATAATCCGTATTGGCGCTTTTACCCAATTCTGGAACCACCACCAATTAGTGCTCGGATATCTACAACAGAAACAATCTCTAATGTATATAGTCAGGATGTCTCAGTTCTTTCTATACAACCATAGAATGATCAACAAAGTTTCTGCAAACGGCTGATAAATAGTAGTAAAATACTGCAGTATCATCTCACAATTGCTGTAATTCTCTCACTAACTAGTCTGTAGGCTTCCTTCTTATCAATATGTTGAATCGTTTGAAACAAAAATGCATCCATCGCCAAGGTGTCTCACAGTCTTAGATGTTAGTCAGCACATATTGCTTTTCGTAATCACACCTGCAACTGGCGAGGTTACCCCGCCTCAGGCGACCATTTTCACTTCTTTATTCTACTAAGTTTTTATTATTATTAAGTAAAGTCTCTTTAAAATATATTTATATTGTTATCGGCAGAAAAAATCCTAAAGCGATGAAGTTAAATGGTTCAGTTGGTAAAGCTCTGAAAAATGAACTCAGCAACAGCATTAGCTCCCGCGTTGTTAGGGTGCCACGTAATACCTCCAGCACCCTCTGGGACCTGTTCCCCATTGATCCACGGCTCGGTGGTGCCAACGTAGTGCTCCTGACTGTTCTCGCGCATAGGAATCATGCGTACATCGTACTTTCCATTGTCTCCACTGGCCTTCCATTCATCTATCGCACGAACAGTGTAGTCGACAACCCGGTTGTAAAGATCGTCATTTTGCTCTTTTTCGTTGACTTCCATCGGGCAGTCGTCGCTTGGGCAGACGGTGTCTGCGCCAAGGGCCCTGATGTAAGTCACGCAGAAGATGGTCAGATCTGTATCACCTGCTGTATGCTGGATAACAGAATCCAGGACGCCTCTGTAGCGCTGCTTATATTCATCCTCAGAGATGGAATTTTGGCATGCGCTGTCACTAGGGTTGCCCAAACAAGTGGCATACGATAGATCGTTACCACCAGAGACAACATATACAATCCTTGGGTTGGATCCTTCAAGTTCCGGAGACTGATTTCCTGTAATATCCTCGAGGACGCTACCACTGACGGCATGGTTGGTGAAGGACCACTGTTGTCCGTCGTTGCCTGAAAGTCTTTGACTGAGAAGTTCGCCTATCGGCTGCGCAAGACCTGGTCCTTCCGCGTACGAAGAACCCAGGCCGACGATTAGCTCGGCGCTTGCGCCTAGGGTAAAAGTAGAAATAAGGGTTTTGATGAACATGATAAAGGCTTTTTATTCAAATGCCAACGCAACACTTGAGCGATTTTAAAAGTATGTTTAAATATATAGATTAAGGTTAAAGATGATGTAAAGTGAGTAAGGACTCGGAGGCATTTGTTGTAACTTCTTGCAAGTTCCATTTATATATATATACATACTTATTTTATTACAGGGCTGAGAGAATATTTAGGATGCTGTTCTCTGTTGTGTCTAGTGCTGACATAGGTGGCTATAAGTCTGACTGTACTCTGTAGGAACCAAGGTGCTAGGATAAATACGTACTATATCCTTGTAAGTTTTAAGTATTTCTATTTAGAGAACCAATAATAATTCTGTGTATGCTAACAAGGAACAGGATTTTACCAAGTAAAGCGTAGTAGTAGCAAAAACGGAGATAAAGGTTACCGAGGATGCCCCCAATCCCTCAGCCCCTTCCCGATGCATGCGGCAATCTTTTTCCGTAAGTACCGCTCCTGGGGCAGTGTATGCTCCGCCTAGACAAGGGTTGATACGATACATGAGGAGGATTGAGCCCCATGTCAAAGAGCAAATAATAAGTCCATTTATCAATAGGGATAGTGGTCTAGCAAGCGCGTCATAATAAAATAGTAATACCAAAGCTGCTTAACAAAATTATTGTTTGTAGTTGTAGCACTAAGGTGATGGATAATTGCGTCAGTGTTCGCTATCTCAGTGTGGTAAACTGGCTTTAGTATCGCTATTTTTCTATTATCTACTTGTCTGGTTGGCCTCTTTGAGATTGTTGCTTATGCTTAATCGCTCTGGCTAGCAAGGAAAGATCTGGGGAAGGATCCGGGGGAGGATTCAAGGCTAACCGAGAGCAGTTTTAATATTGAATATCGCAATTAGTCTGCTGTCTCGTAACAACAACAGCAGCAGAAACGAAATCATTTGTATGATGGAAGCCAAGCCTCAGCGGCCGCTGCTATAGTCGGTCCAATTTATGCACTTGGCGGCTTGTCTGACTGTAGGATTTCTAAAGGAATCCTTCATGTGCGGAAGCTAGGGGAATGGAGAAAAGCGGACCCAGATACACTCAGATTCCTGTGTAAGCAGGTTTGTGCTCCTCTTTCCCCCGAAGGAGAGGCTGATCTAGGCGGCCGCTATCGTCCATGCACTCCATGTACTTTGCAGCTCGTGGAGAAGTAGGATTTTTAATGTAACGGTAGAGGCCTCGGTACTACTGATAATGACATCACCAGTCACTTTAATACTCCGAAAGGGCCTAGTTTATGAATCCTCCGATAAGCCTATAGGATTAACTGTACTGTTTCAAAGCATTAATCTCAATTGCATTAAGAGATTGTTCTTACATAGTGAACCAGTGTCTAGAGATCTTCATTCCTTAAGTACTAGATTACTTACTAGGGTAACAAAACATTAGTATCTTTACTTACACTTAATAAGGAAGGATACTTTTGCTAGAATAATTGACAAGGAGTACTATGCCTCCTTAGTGTACGTAGAATAAACCTAGTAGAAAGAAATCCATAATTGATACTAATGTTGCATAGATCTATAGGCAAGGATGAGTAACGTTAGGCGCGATAGCAAAAATGACTCGATGCAAGCATTAGTGTGGTAGCATTTGGTAGCTTAGGTCTGGGCTTGATTGTCTAGTATTCTTTCACTCTGTAGTATTGTGCTAAAGCGCGTGATTGACCCAGCTATATAAACTGTAAGACGTCCTCGGAGTGAGATGCTGTTTCTAAGATCAACTCATCACCTTCTCTGCCCTACTCTCCAGTTTCCCTCTTGACCTTTACTATTCTGAAACCAATTCCATACCAAATCCGAACCACCAACATGAAGGCCACCATCGCAACTTCTCTCCTCTCTATGCAGGCTGCAGGCGTTCTTGCTGTTCCTGTTTCAGAGGGAAACTCTGTGCTGTCTGCCCGACAGAACACGAACCTCTATGAGAGTGAGGACGGTGGCTTTGCTATCGTCGAGTACGGAGACGGGAAGTTAAATTATGGTGGCCGCCTACCCTCTAGCGTCTTGGATCTCATTAGAGACGAGTGCGGAGAGACAGCCTGCAACCCTTCTGGAGGTTTGGGTTTCTCGACCCTCGTTGTCAACTCCAATCGTGCCAACGATGTAGACTACACTGTCAGCGTTGAGGGCAGCTTCAACCTCGAGGGGCAAAGGGGAAGCAAGACGCAACTGCTTGACCTTGCCAAGATGGCTTTTCAAGAAGTTTACAATTCTGGCGTTGCTAAGCTAGAAGAGGACGTTCTCTATGTTACGGGTGAATGTCCTCCTAACCAGACTAACGGCTGCCCTGGTAAGTTCCTCATAACCACTGACAGAGCTTGGTAGTCTCTCTCACGCTTTCTAACACTGGCTTGCAGGTCAAGGAACAGAATATACTGACCAGTGGGAGAGCACTGACCACGTCCACGTCCGAATTAATGACGACAGCGGCAATATGAAGGGATTCCTCAATGTCGGCGTTGCTATGAGCAACAGCGACGCGGGTACCGGAATCTGTGAGGCTCTTGGGGCTGCTTCAGCCGGAGTCGGCCTCGTTAACTCTGCCGCTGGTGCTGGTATTTCTATGTTGTCTATTGGCTGTGGATTGCTTACAGGGTAAGGAGAATAGCAACTAGTAGGAGGACTTTGTAAGGATATCGGGTTTAGGCCGGCGATGCGCCGGAGGAATATTAGTCAGATCAAACCCCTAGCTCAGAGATCTCAGTCAAGCTCCTTAAAGGACTTGACAAGTTGAAGTCAATATAACGAATGGACCTACCCGACCGTCTCGAATCGCCCTGACTATATTTAACCCTTATAGACTTACACTAGCGCAGTAGTTTACTATCTTGCGCTCTGATTTACTACGTAGTAACTGTGTTAGATTAGGTAAGTTCTCTAGCCTAGCCTATCTATAGAGTTATTAGTATTAAGTAACTTAGCTCTAATAACAGCCTTTTTCTTTATATTTCCTTGAAATATATAGCTTAAAACTCCTTTCTTACTTTTTTACTTTTTCTCTCTATTTAACTAAATAGTAAATATACTAGGTTACAAAGTATACTTATGGTCCATGGTGGGTCATCTATCATGTGCCGAGCTTGTACTTCAACACGGTCCCGTGCTCTGTAACGTGGCGGAGATTCTTGACTCTGCCTTTGCATTATCCCGTCCTGTGTCGCGTTTGAGACAGCGCTGGTTTCAGACAGTGCCGGAAGGTTCTATCTTCAAGTATGAGGTAGGAAACCGATGGCATGAGGATGAGTGCTTGCGTGTTTTGAGCATGCTGAAAAGACTTACGCTCGAGGTTACGCGGCAGATCATATCACTATGTCTGCCGAATAACCAGATATTGTATGGCATCTTATCTTATGCATCCCATGCCGAGGACTTCAGCTCTATCATGAGACAAAGGAATCCAATGTGGGCTGGTCCCCCACTGAGTCACAAACAGTCAGAGGCGGCCAACTACCAAGTCAGTCAAAGCAATCCAATCTGGGCCAGCTTTGTCCCGTTTCAGGGCAGACACTATGTCAACTGTATATCCGACACGCCGATACAAGGAAGCTTTTCCGTAATGCTCAAGCCAGCAGACAGAGCTATCACCACGATGTTTGTGGCACATGATCATCTGGGCGTCAGAAGAATTGGCTGTGCAACGCCAGAGAGCACGGTGATATCCAAGATACAGGAAGAGCCAGGACTTTGGTGGCATACTATCCCGTTGAAGGACGATTGCGCAAAGATCAAAGCTGAATTAGATGTCAACGCCCTTAATCCCAAACTTATACAAACTGACAGCTCTGCAGAGTGTGAATATACGCTCAATGTATCGTGAAGGGGAGAGGGGCCATGACAAGCACTATTGTCCAAGACCTATGCCAGCTTGGTCCTACCCTAGGATCATAGAGATCTTCACTAAACCCGCGCCCTTTCCTCGTATCAAGAGAATGAAGCCTCTCGTTCTCAATGGTGTCGGTATGAGGGCACTGAGTGCCTGCTTTAGTAACTATTGCTCGAAGATATCCGCTCACTACGCGGGTCCACCGGGTCTGAACTATGAAGACCAACAGACAAATAGTAACGGAACTCTCTGGCTTCACTTCATTCTTGACAAGGGAGAGCGAATCAGCGAGATTTGGAATTGGTCAAATATGATCAGGGGAAAGGGTATTGTAGTAAGTACATGTTGCGCTGGAGCTTTGCCTTTATCAACTTGAAGAAGTTTCGGACGAACAAAGGCCGGATATGGACTTGTAGTCGATAACCCTTGCGAGATGAATCGAATCCGTGGGCGATGTTTGACCCAACTAGATAGCGCCACCTAGCCGACATTCCTCCTGGCGAGCCAACTACAATCTACTTGGAAGAGTTGGGTCAGCATCACACGGCCGGCACTCCAGAGCGAAGCTCCAGTACAGGGAGTAAAAGAACCGCCAATCGAGACCGTGACCTTTGAGGAAGGACCTGATAACAAGAAACCTGGGTTCTCTTACCATTTAGACGGAGCGCACTGCTCTTCAGCTCCTCTCACCGGTTTAGCAACCATAAATCCCTGTTGGGGCAAAACCCTTGTTCAGGCAAGAGAACAAGAAGAGGGTTCTGGCACATTACAGGCCTGATTTTACGATACGAGGATGGCCGGGCCCGTGTTCTCGGGCAAGTTCGGTTGGATAGTTTGGGACAGCCGTATGACGTTACGACGTGCGATGGTGTTTCGCTAAGGTATGTGTGGGAAAAGGCAATGCTTGAGAATATTCAGCTTGGAAGGGTTCGAGAGGATGGGTGGATGTGGATGCCGTGGAAGGGGATTAGAACTTGGTGGTTTGACAATGGTGCGACAAACAAGATTTGTCATGAATTTTGAGTGAGAGTTGTTGGTCTCGTATCAAGAGTGTCTACTGTTTTATCAAGGACGTTGAACAAAATAGAGACATCCGATTTGTGACACCCGACAACTCATTGCTTCTGTACTTGCCAGAGAAACCAAAAGAATTATCTAGCTATTTAAACCAGCACTATCTCCGTAAACCCATTAACATCCCTAACAGTTCCTTTATCCTCAGCAAGATCATCTTCATCCAAAAAGAATGTCCCAACCCTCATATACTCATTCCTCCCAGACACAACGCGTCTTTCTTCACTCACAGGCATAACTAACAGAGAATGAAACATCATTGGAGGGCCCTTCTCACTACCGTCTTCATCAAACTTCTTCTCAGCCATGATCAAAGCGAATATCTCGTTCTTCTTAACCCAGGCACGAGTTTCGTCGTTCTGGCCACGGATACCATCGAACGACGAGTAGTTTCCGAGGTCATCGCCGCTAGGTGTACAAAGTCTGATATTGCGACGAAAGTTTCCTAGCTTCGCTTGATCCTCATCTGGTAGATCGCTGAGATGGAGTTTGATCATCGGACCGCGGATGCTGACCCAGCCATCGACGAGTTCGCCGAGTGGGTTCTGCATTGTCTTTGGTGTTGTATGATAACCCGTGATTTGCGCGATGTCGACCCATCCTGGCATAGTCATCCCATGCGCAGAAACGCTAACAAAAGAAGCAGGACTCCAAGTAGGGGCGATATATCCTTCTTCACCAGGCAATGGTTTCTGATCCGGCATGGTATCCTCTCCTGCTTTAGAGCTAAGAGAAGACCATTCAAGACCCTCGACCAAAGCATTACTCCACAATCCAGCAACATACTCAACCCTGCCCATCTCCTCAGCAAGTCTCTTCTGAAAGAGCGACGCTAACCCAGAAATCGCGGGAAGGCGATCGGTTTTGACAGTGAAGTCTCTATGGAAGAAATTCTCCAGGATTAAATACCACTGCTGATGCGTCATGCTCACCCTTGATTTGCGAGCGATGTCCTTAAAACCCTTCTCTTCTTGGCTAGGGTATAATGAGTTCCAGCGTCCTTTGACTTCGACGCCATCTTCGGAGAGTAGGTGGCAGTTGCACTCGAAGAACATCTGATCGCTTCCGAAATGAAGGGCTCTGTAGGGGAGGAGACGTTCTTGTTCAGCCCAGCCTCGTTTGGTGAGAGGTTCGTTGTCAAATGTCATCCAGGCGCGTGCGTGACATGCTTTTTTGGGAGGGATTTGGAAGGCGTATGCAGGGAAGTCGGCATTGAGAGTCACGGGAACATACTTTCGTCCTGGTCTGTTCAGAAATCCCTGCTCGGACCCGGCTGCACTGTCCGCGGCGATTGACATGTAAGCCCCGGCATAGACCTGTTGCATGGCAGCAGACTCTCTAGCCCAATCATCAACATCATCCTGACAAATACACAACGAATCGATCCACAGAAACCGAATACCGAGATGACGAGTGATTTTGATCGCATCCTTGTATGTTTGAGGAAGACTTTCCACATCAATGCTATCAAGGTGTTCTGACATCGTGGCATAAGTAGTTCGCACGTGGAAAGAGGGATCAGAGCCCCAGCAGTAACTGAGCGTCACGTAAGAGTCATAGCTCTCCGTGTCGCGAGTTTCCAGCAGTCGGATCTTGTTGCGGTCGTTCAGAGCGTCGAGGTCCAGTATACGCGAGGGAAGACGAGTTTTGGTAGGATGACACATTTTGTGGTTCTTTTCGCAGTCTTTAAGCCATCCTGTGACCACGCCCAAGGTATCTCTTGACCCGGCATCTGGCTCAACCTTTGAGCCTCGAAGAATTAACCCGGTCTCGTCTGGTTCTCGTCGCTTGGTCGAGTAAAGCGAATCCTGAGGATCAACACAGAATCCAAAAGCATCCATGAGATATAAGTACTTCCTGTTGGTACTATCCGCCAGAACACAAAAGCCATCCGCATCATCCAGTCTCTGAACAAGACTAAAAGCCCATTTCTCAGGAATGCCATGACGCTGGCGCTCAAATACGAAATAGCGCTCGTGTTCTTCCTGTTTGTCTCTCTCAAGACCCTCAATAAACTTGTCAACCCTCTCCAGGATCATTTCACAAAGAGGACATTCTTTAGCGGACTCTTTCAGCGCATCAAGACCTGCATGGTGAGGTAACCCGACCTCTTCAGGCGGGGTATGGTTACCCTTGAAAGCCCAGAAATACGGCGTAGAGCTAGACTCCACAAAAGAACAGCCTTTATTCCATGACTCTGGAAGCGTTGGAAGTTTTGAAGGACGTGAAAGCGCGGGAGAACAAAGAGAGCATATAGTCATTTTCACTATTGATGATGTTGCAAGAAAAGCCTCACTGTAGAATCCTATGATGTCTGCCTAGAAATATCCATAGTTAGTCAGCATAGAACTGTCAGCTTCACTAGCCCTATTAAGAATTACAAACGTCACATTATTGCAAGAATCAAGTTCCAGATTGGAATTCCTTTCATTTGACTGCGGTAATTATAAAGAAATATCCAAGATAAATACAAGAAGAGTAAGTCAAAACATCCGGTTTTCAATCCACACACGACCACCACCCTGCGAAGGTACTACAGAATCTAGTACTGGGGAGCAGTGTAAGACTCCTTCTTGGGGGCAGGCTTGGGAGCCTCGTAGGCGGGCTTCTTGGGCTGCTCAGTCTTGGGCTTGGGGGACTCGTAAGAGGGCTTCTTAGGGGTCTCGTGGTGAGGCTTCTTGGGAGTCTCGTGGTGGGGCTTCTTGGGCTGGTTGTACTCAGGCTTCTTGGGAGTCTCGTGAGTAGGCTTCTTGGGCTTAGGAGCCTCGTAGGAAGGCTTCTTGGGGGTCTCGGGCTTCTTGGGCTTCTCGTGCTCGGGCTTCTTAGGCTTGGGGGCCTCGTAAGCAGGCTTCTTAGGAGTCTCATGGTGAGGCTTCTTGGGCTTCTCAACATGGGGCTTCTTAGGCTGGTTGTACTCGGGCTTCTTGGGCTTCTCGACGTGAGGCTTAGGGGTCTTGGGCTTCTCGTAAGAGGGCTTCTTAGGAACCTTAGGCTTCTCGTGCTCGGGCTTCTTAGGCTTAGGAGCCTCGTAAGAAGGCTTCTTGGGAGTCTCGTGGTGAGGCTTCTTGGGCTTCTCAACATGAGGCTTCTTGGGCTGGTTGTACTCAGGCTTCTTGGGAACCTTGGGCTTCTCAGTGTGGGGAGGAGCGTAGTGCTTGGGCTTGTCGTGGTGGGGCTTCTTGGGCTTCTCGTGGTGAGGCTTGGGAGGCTGAGGAGCGTGGTAAGCAGGCTTCTTGGGCTTCTCGGCCTTGGGCTTGGTGGGCTGCTGAGGCTTGGGAGCCTCGTACTGGTTGCTGGGAGCGACCTCGTAGCTGGCCTCGGGGACGGGAGCGGCCATGATGCCGGTGGCAAGGGTGAGAAGGGTGACAGCGGAGAACTTCATCTTGACTGATTTAGTTGGATTATTGATTAAAAAGAAAGGTAAAGAGTGTAATTGTCTTGAAGAGCTGAGTAAAGAGTGTGGTGAAGTTGAGTGAGCGACTGAAGAGTGAGGAGGGAAAGATGGATTTGGAGGTGGAACTGGTCGTCTTTTATGGTTCTTGGGTCTAGTATAGAATACGATGGATATCCGTTGAGAATCGGAAAGGCGTTGTTTGTTGAGATGGTGTTGTAATCTCGCTAGACGCCTCACAGCACAGACTGGATTGGTGTTTGCCAACTAGACAGAGAATAGTGCTTGAGCCTATCGTGCACTTGACGTGATCAGGGGGCTCTACGGTGATTGGAGATAGCCATCATTTCGGCAAAGTGAACCGCGCGGTAGAACTTATGGCTGACTATCCGAGATTTCCGATGGCTCTAGAACGCCACAATATAGACAGTAGTAATAGAGTCAACTGAGCTAAGCTTTTTAGTCTCCGCCCTTTCTCCTGGTTGAAGATCACGGGTCCGGGGGAGCGAAAGCTAATTGGAGGACAACCGAGCTAGGAGACGCTGAGGCGTTCGCATTTTTAGCGGATAATTTGGAGACTGGCGCTATTTCAGGTACTAGCGCCAGGCAAGGCTTCAGGGGTAAAAGTGTAACTCTTGCGGTTATGGAAGTCGATGAGAGTCTCGACTTACGCATCTTATTAAGATTCCTCATTGGGATTTGCAGAATACGGTTATTAGCGCTTGCATGTGATTTCATGAACGATCGCGGTGGGCTCTGTGCTGTTTTTGGCAGCTGAGCATTGACTGGTTGGTTCAATTGGGACCACAAACACACAAACAAACAAACATCGATGTTGCCATCGCGCCTCCGAATGTCATCTTTGTGATCACAAATGACATTTAATTGGTATCATTTGATGCATGAAGAATGTCACTCAATCACCAATAGTCGCAAACGCCATTGTAAACCAGTCACAATTACTTCGTTGGTTCCTGCGCCATACTCACCTGAATGATCGCGTTTGTAAACAAACTACCCTACATGCCTCTCACAGGAGGCTGCTAAATCAGTTCCTCCATAACGGTCAAAAACAGGGCGCTCATGTCTTAGCTACACGAGGAATTAAATTATAAGCTTCTGTCAGCCACCGCGCTAAAACTCACACCGATACAGTTACCGACGATCTGTATAATCGCTTAACGCTTTGATGTCTCTGAAATTCCCCTTGCGTGGAGAACCTCGACTGGGAGGCCTGTTGAGGATCAGATACGATCAACATGTAGATCAACTGTATTTACTCGTGTCGATGCTATTCTTGTATATTCTAATTCTGTTGAGATTCAACTTCCCTGCTACAATCTCCAGGCGTTCAAGGCTGTCGCGTTCTCCAAGCTCATCCTTGAGTTGATCAGGACCCCTGTTTCTGCTCGGGTAAACGAGGCGGAATATCATGCTTCCGTAAAGTTCTTTCAAGAGGTTGCAAAGTACTGTACTAATGTTTCTGCTAATAAGAATTAGCCCTCTTCCTTGTTCGACTAATTATCTTGGTTTGATGAATTGACCTGAAGGCTAGTACCGTAGCCTGTCTTGCTAGGAATGCTGAACTTATCATAAAGGCAAAATATCTCTTCCGTGAAACTATCGCGCGATCATCTGGAACCTCTGTAGCTTGAGGTCACTCACAGCTTGTCCATCACTGGGATGACAGTGGGTGGAAACCAAATTTGTATCTGTCGAGCTCTCTCGGGGCAATCATTAGGTCTGTCTTGTAAGCTTTACTGAAGTCGTCATAACGTTTGAAGATTTACACTTTGCAAAAGGTATCATGACTCCTCTACCCACACAAAACGCTTCACCGATGCCTGCACAAGACCATGACATAATTTCACAAAATTGTGCACACCATCAATGATTGTAAAGCTTAATAAGGTGACATTCAAGCCACAAATCACGTCTAACATGGAAATCACATTTTACTCGGATTCTGATGCAATATCTCTTTATTGATAGCCAAGTCTCAATGATCCAGCGCTAGACCCCTTCACGCCATGCACATCTTCTTGGGTATCTTCTTGCGCATACTCTTTTCATCATCGCTGCTGCTGTTCATTTGCTTACAAATCTCACAGTCAGGATCGTTGACGTAGATATACTCATTCAGCGGTGGACGAGCAACTGTGCAAATGCCCTTATCCTTGTAATCTTGGCAGGGTGCCTTGACTGACTTTTTGTCGAGGATGGAGGCGGAGCAATTGGCGCACACCCAGCTTGTATTGGTAGTTTGACACATGATGTAAACCTTTTGAACTGAACTGGGATTGTGGCGTGGTCAATTTCTGGGTGGGCTTTTGTTAGTGAAGTTTGTGAGGACTCGGGGTTGGAGAGGGATATGCAATGTGCTGGGTCGTGGCCTTTTATATTCATGTTTGTAAAGCCTATTCAGAACATGAACGAGATCCAGTGATGATGAGGTTGTTCAGAAATAAAACTCTCCGTTTCTTTGTTCATACGTGAAAGCTAACTGCTGCTTTGTTCAAATTTGAGATCGAAAACACGAACAGACGAAAATAAAGCTTGAACAACACCGAATCTTGTTGTTCCCCAGAACACCACTACCGCTGCATCTTCCAAGGTCTAATCTCCCGTTCCAGATCCTTTTTCGAAAACTGCCCCGGCTTATCGCAGAACGTACAATCAGGATCGTACATGTCGATAATCTCATCCTCTTTAGCATTAACCCATTCCTTGCACCTGCCTGTTTTCTCCATGTTTTGACATTTGATCTTCGATGGAATTTCTTTGACGGGCTTTTCGCAATGCTTGCATACCCACCTCTCTGTCCTTTCTTTGCACATGTTGGTGTTGTTCGAGGATTTGTGAATGTCTTTGTTCGTTGTGTCTGTGAAGGGAATGTTTTGTTGAATCGCTAAATCGTTATGAGTGGACCTAAGCTTTATATTATTAAGAGAAGTCTTTGAAGAAGAGCAGAACGAACACTGAGTGAACAACTACAATTGTTTCAAAAGAGCATACTGTGCTGTGTAGATGTGGCAATAGCGTCGCAGGCCTGGTGCGATTCAATTGTGACGTCTTCAAAGTGCCGTTCGTGTTCTAGCACATGAGTGAACAATTGATGGGAATGCAAAACCGTCGGAGGCGCACGTCGAAAGATCCCCGATATAAGCACGAGCTTTGAGATGTAGATATGTTATCAATTAAATATATAATAAACCAAGACATATCCATAGACTAAAGAACACCCAGTTGCAGACACCGAATCGCTGATTTGATTTATTCGGTATCCGAGGTAATATCGTACATGACTCCATCCATGAAAAGACGTGATCGCATGGTGACTTCCGGATTAGTGAAAATCCACCTTCAAAGCCCCATCACAGCAGTTGGCCTTGATCCTGGAACCCACTCTATCCGAGATTTCTGAGTGGCCGAGCCACCAACGCATACTTGATTAAAGGAGATCCCACTCCTTATCCTCCTCATCCTTCTCAACCTTCTCATACTCTTCATCAAGGCGTCTCTGATCTTCCTCCTCAAGGCGTCTTTGTTCCTCCTCCTTATCGAGGCGTCTCTGCACCTCCTCTTCCTTGAGTTTGAGGCGTCTCTGCTCCTTCTCTTCCTTGCGTCTAAGGCGTCTCTGCTCCTTCTGTTCATCGAGGCGTCCCTTCCATTCATCGAGGCGATCTGCCTCCTCTCTGAGGCGGTCCCCTTCCTTGTCGAAGCGGTTCAATTCCCTAACA
Source organism: Fusarium scirpi (assembly GCA_004367495.1). NCBI lineage: Eukaryota > Fungi > Ascomycota > Sordariomycetes > Hypocreales > Nectriaceae > Fusarium > Fusarium scirpi. Next base: position 157,555 of record QHHJ01000017.1, on the reverse strand, counting down.
AAGCGTCTTTCCACCTCCTCATTCTTCCGAGCGCGCTCTTCCAACGCTTTGCTCTTTCTATCTGTCTCCTCCTTCGTGGACTCGGTTTTGTCGGACTTTTCCTTTTGTTGCCTGTACTCGTGGTGCTCTCCAATGGCTTTGAATAGTTCCTTCAAGAGCTTCTGCTGCTCCTCACCGAGCTTGTAAGCCGTCTGAACCAGCTTGTACTCCTCTTTGTAGCAAGTGTCCTGATCATCGAGCTTGTTCTTCTCGAAAATAAGCTTGAAACGCCCTTCCGCTTTGTTGTATTTCTCCTTAAAGGGCTTGTGCTCCTCCTTTTGCTCCTTCCAGTCATCCTGAACCTCTTTGTAGAACATCTCCCAGTCTTCGTAGTCTTTGTAGTCCTCCTTGTACTCTTCGTACTCCTTCTCATGCTCTTCGTAGTCCTTCTTGTACTTCTCATAGTCCTTCTCGTACTGCTTATAGCCCTGCTCGTACTCCTCGTAGCCCTTCTTGTAGGCCTCGTACTCCTTTGTGTAGGCTTCATAACCCTTCTCGTACTCCTCGTACTCCTTGTCGTACTTTTCGTAGTCTGTCTCCATCTGTTCGTCTAGCTGCTGCGTCGACTGACCCTGGATGCACTCGGTCCCAGCGTCGTTGGGTCCAGGGGGGCAGTGACTCACATTGGCGACGTGTTTGCAGATGTAATCAAGCCCATCAAGGATGCGGTCGTCGACGTACTCAATCCCATCAGCGATGAATCTGACGATGTACCCAACCCCATAGGCGATGGGTTCGATGACATTGAATATCTCATCGACGATGTGTTCTGCGATGTACCCGATCTCACGGACGATGGGTAGGGTAATAGGCATGCCGCGTTGACTTGTCTCGGCCGTGTTCGAGGATGATGTATTGGTACGAGGAGCGGACGAAGAGATGACGATCCCCATTGTAGAGCGTATCGATTCTGAGGTGGGTGGGATAGCGGCTGCAGACTTCAATGTGAAGGTCAAGGGTTGTTTATTTTGTGTGGGACACATCTTGTGTGTGGATGATCCTGTGTGGGACACATCTTGTGTGTTGTTGGTCTTGTGTGTGGTTGATCTTGTGTCTGGTTGATCTTGTAGCTGGGTTGATGTTGGAGGAAGGAAGAAGCAAAGACTGAAAGGAAGGCAGGAAGGCATTATATACTCAGCTTGAACCTTGTTTCGAGGTAGAGAAAAGAAAGGTTTCGTGCAAGCAGAAGAGATTTATATACTTCGCAGAGCCTGCTCGTTAGAAAAACTCAAAACAGAGGAGTTATGATGCTTTGTGAAAAGTGTAAATGTATTGAGAAAAGCTTATGAGAGATACTAAGCATTGGAGGAACGATGCTTCGAAGAAACTGTAAATTCGTCGAAAACCTATCCTGAACGCGTCTGCAGCAGAGAACGAACAGCGAGGGAATAACTGCAAGTGTGTCACGAGTCTAAATCTATGCTGCGAAGAACTTGGAATGGCGTAGTAAGTTTAGATGTTATCCTATCTCCACCCACTACAAGAGCCTATTGAGCGACACTTGAGTTCCCTGAGAGCAGCATCATCCGGTTGTATTCCAGCACATGAGCGAACAAAATCATTTAACCTCTTGAACTTTTAGCGGATCAATCCTTCTGGCACCCTGACCGGGTCAATTGACTGTAACGAAGTGACCTGAATGGATGGTTGGCCAAAATGGCTATGGGTAAGTCAGGGCGCGATGAAGCGTAGGAGAACACAGAAGTGTATCATAGGTTGATGCTTGCCAGGCTTCCAAGGCAGAAAGGATGGCAGTAGCGACCTGAGTACGCGCTAAGGTCCTAGAAGATTTGACTGCTGGATCTACGAGAGACGAAATAATCTGATCACCTTATTCTAATTTAGACCAACACTCAGCCTAATTTATTCTAGCAGTCTGAGCCTTGACGGATAATCGTCTTGTTACCCACCCGATTCATAACTGCGCTTAGAGACCTCCTGCAAATAGACATGGTAAATACTGGCTAGAATATTATAAACGTGTAGATATTATACAATCTCGTCATAGGACACTTATAAATACATTTTCCTTTCTTCTTACTCGCGGTGCATGGCTCCAGCATGCTCCTCCTTCTTGTGTCCATGACCTCCATCAGTAACACCCGATCGTCGAGCAAGAGTCTCGTCATCACTCGAACCACCATGCTGCACGGGAGCAGTCTCGATATCAGTTCCAGCCTGCTTTCGAATTCTGGACATCTCCTCAGGAGGAGGCGGCACCCACTTGGCACTCTTAATAGGGTTGACCCGCTCAAGATACATTGTATCAATCTCCTCGAGCGTACGGCCCTGTCCTTCAATGACGAAGAAGTAGACGATGAGACCCCCGAGGAGGTTACATCCCGCAAAGACGTATCCGTAGCGGAAGTCAATGTCTTTGGTGATGAAAGGCGTGAAGAAAGCGAGCAGGAAATTCCAGAGCCAGTTGCTGGCTGTGGCCAAGGCCATTCCCTTGGCTCGGTAGCGCGAGGGGAAGATTTCTGCCATGATGGTCCAGATCATGGGACCCCAGGTCGTAGCGAAACCGAGAATGAAAAGACAGGCAAAGACAATCATGGCAACACCAGCCTTGGGCGTGGCTGTAGGATCGCCACGGTCAAGCGCAAAGTGACCGACAGATGCAAAAATGAGGAAACAGATAAACATCCAGGTACTCCCCGCAATAAGCGACTTGCGTCGACCATAATGCTCGACAATGTACAAACCGATAAAAGTAACCAGGAAATTGATAGTGTTTAGGATAATCTGCGTCTTGTAGCTGTCAATCGACACAGAGCTAAAGATGGTAGTACCGTAGTAGAAGAAGTAATTGGCACCAGTCAACTGCTGAAACATCTGCAGTGCCATACCAAGGAAGATACGATACGCCATGCGCGGCGCCTTGAACATCTGGACAAATTCCTTTACGGGGTTGCCCTTGATCTGGTTCTCTGCGCGCAGCTTGGAGTCGATTTCTTCCATCTGGGTGTGGATGGCCCAGTGGTTGGGTGTTGCGCCGTAGACTTTGCAGAGCGTGTCGCGCGCGCGGTCGACTTTGCCTTTGCGGTAGTCGAAGCGGGGGGTGTCGGGGAGGAAGAGGATTCCGATGCCTAGGACGAGGGTGAAGACCCAGCCGATGCCGATGACGATACGCCATGAGGCTGAGCTGTTGCGTTGGTGGGTTACTGTGCCGTAGTTGAAGCAGGCTGCTAGGAAGATACCCATGGTCTGCAACTGTCAGTATGTACACTACCATCTGAGATGGGATTACTTACGATGAAGAGCTGGTAACAACAAACCATAGCACCACGAATCCACGGCGGCGCAGTCTCAGCCTGAAACATAGGAACCAAAAGCGACAAAGCACCAACACCCAAACCAGCAACCCATCGTCCCATCATAATCTGCACCCAGTCCCTATTCGACGAGATCTGAATGACAAAACCAATCGCAATGATCCAAGTCCAGCCAGAAATACTGTACTTGCGACCAATACGATCAGAAATAGGCGCTGCGACCAGTGCACCGATGAGTGTACCGATAGACAATAAACCGACGATCAGACCGGATCTGACAGTGCTGAAGGCCTTTTCTCCGTTGCTGTTTGTCTCGGCGAAACGGTCGAGAAAATCGGGCATTTCTAGAAAGCCGGAGATTTGACCTGTGTCGTAACCGAAGCTGGATATGTGAGATGATGCCATTGAGCAGGGTGAGGGACGGGACTTACAGAAGACCTCCCATTGACACAAATGTCGCTAGTAGAAAAGAGCGTCCTGTGATACGAGGTAATGGGGAATAGTCAAGTCCAGCTAGTGACCGACGCGCACCAGCTTCCTTGCCTTTCTCATTGTTGGGATTCTGTTCATCGAAATGAACAGTCATGAAATTAGGCGCCATGATGGGTGGTAAGGCTGTTCAAGCCAATAACCTTATCGTTGTGTTAAGAGTTATCTGAGTAGATTGGAGGCATGTGAAGAGCAGCAGTTGAGGAATAAATAGGTATGTACATCAGCTGTACTCATGACGTTGTGCATCTCTGACCGGTGATGTCAATTCCTGGGACATCTGCCCAATGACGAACAGATGGTCTCGAGACCATAAAATCGGACCGTCCCATTTTGGGTTGCTCGCAACCTCCACGGGGTTGCAAAGCTGGGGAAGTACCCGGGCTGTTGGTCCAAACGCTGGAATGTGATGTAATTGGACTGTGAATTGAATTCATGGGCTGTTTTGGGAAGACGCTCATTGGAAGAGTGCCCTGGGCTTGCCGATGACAGGCTGGGGTTACAGGTACCTAAGGCTAGACTAATCCTTGCTAGACTTGAAGGACAATTCATGACGACACCCGAGAGATCCGGTAGAAGTGAGAGTCAAGTCAAGTCAATTCAATGACATGACTTGAATGTCATCTGCAATACCCTATTCATTTTATTACCTTTAACTTTTAACAATAATAGCAAATACTTTGTACAGTACAGTAATACTCCAAGTCATCAGTCAGTGCTTACTCCCTTCTCCTCTACCCCAGATTATTTTTAATGCCCAGAGATATCTGTAGTCGTCAATCTGCCAAGCCCCATTGCCGATCACCCCGTCCAATTCTTGGCACGCGAAGCAATGACGCCAAGTTTTTCTCCCCGCTGATCTTGACCAAAACATGGGGTAGAACAAAATATTCCAAGAAGTTACCCGTCTTGGGACTTTGTCAAACTGTAAAGCCAAGGTCCGAACGGTCCTGCTTCGGCCGAAATAAATGAATCCATTTCTTTTTCTTCTCCAGACCCCGGACTTTACCCCCTCGTATTGTGTTTTGTGGGTTGTTGTTAGAATGGAGCTTGCGGAGGAGATGTCATCTGGTTGCATGTTTCCTATTCCCAGCGCCACGGCGTCATCGGCGTTTAATGTCTTTGACGCCTTACCACCCTTTTCATCTGCATTTTGCTGCACTTTCGTATCTGAAAACTGGTTTTTGATCCCCGATTTTTGCTTCTTTGTTTGGTAATTCGTTTCTTAATTGCACCACGTGATGGATCAATTTTTAACCATAATATTTGGGACCTGATCACCACTCTGAGACGCGAGTTTATTGCAAGTAATTGCTGAATGTATCGTGTCATGTCATTGTGTCGGGCTTCGGGGAATTACAGTGCCCTAGTCTAGCGGGTCGTTCTGAAGGTGTGCAGGCTCTTACCCTGGCAGCCCACGATGTGTTCGTCTAAGTTTGCCTCGGCTGTTGATGCCGAGATTTCCGTGATGCTGGGCAATCAATCGCGATACGCATGAATACGCGTCTAGATATCACTTGACTGGGAAGATTATGGATTTATTGAAGAAGGGCCGGTAGTCTTTGTAATCTTGAAGATCCAACATTGTTCGTTACTTGATTTGATAAGGCCCAGGTAGAGATAGCCGAGCGATCGAATCATCTGTTCTAAGCTGAGCATGCAATGTTCCAGGGTTTTCGCTCGGCAGATGGAAGGTTTACTGGAACTGGGAAGCTTCTGGAAGGATTGTAGCTCGAATTTCCAAGATTTGACAGCAACTGAATGAATCAGTAGTATGTATTGTGTTCATGAAGCAGAACCCAAACCTGGTCAAGGACCCAAGTTTATTGGAACAATTACTATTGAATCGTATCTCTAGATCTATTTCATACCTCTATCCCAACACCATCCAGGCCATTTACTATTTCCCATCCTTCAACTCCCCACGCTCCTTAACCATCCCGGCAACCTCATCACCAACCTCCGTCCCCAAACCCTCAAATCCCTTAACAATACCATCCCTATCTCCCTGTCCCATCTCCTGACTCATCTTAAACTTGCCCTCAAACTTAGTAACCTCAATTTCAATACCGATGATGTTCCTCTTTAGCAACTGGACATACTTGTCCGGCGCGTCCGTCACTTTCCACGGCGTCGGCCTATCACCTCCTGTGTATCCCATTGTATGCGTTTCGTTATGATCGGTAAGATCCGAAACCACTTTTTGAAGAAAACTCGAGGTCTCCTCATTATTCTCAAAGTAAATCCTCGCTTTCCCATAAACTTGCGCCGCAGCATAATTCCACGTCGGCACTACTTTTCCCGTCGCAGGTTTTGTCTCGGTGTAGAATTTAGGCGTTACATAATGATGCGCAGCCTTGGTAAAGATGACTAGAACTTCATCTTCAAGATAGTTGTTCAGTGAAGGGTTGGAAGTGCAGTGCTCTATCATTGCTTTGGCTTGAGGATTTTGGCGCGCGAGATGGCCTCGTAAGTAACCGAGTTCTGTTTCGCTGGATTCGTCGAGGAGGAAGGGAATGTGACTGCTTTGTAGGAAGGAGTGGGTTGGGGATTTGATGCCGGTTGTTAGCATACCAAGAGGGTTTTCGTGGATGAGACGACGGAGGACTCGAAGGTCTGTCTCGGCGTGTGTGGCGCGAATATACATTATGGTGGCTGATACTGAGGCTTCAGACACTGAAAAGGCTTTCGTAGTAGAGAATCTGGAGTGTTGAGATGGCGAGGAACGTGGTCGGTGGTGATCGAGTCTTAAAGGTTTGGCGGAGCAAGCGGGCCGCCACTACCCCAGATAACCATAAGTCTGGACCGGGCCGGCCATGGACGACGAATTAGATTTGGCGTCATTCTAAGCAACTGGAACGAATGAAAGACGGGGAAATGATTGAACCATTGGCCTTGGCGCTGCGACCAATTGTTCTTCATCTTGTATGGATTTGCCTCTCGGATGTTCTTCCGAAGGTTGAATACATGAGTTCTCGGAGAACCCTGCTAGCCATGTTTGCTATGAATATTTCAGATCAAGATCAACATAAGGAATCTCTTCTTCTACAGAGCCTTTACCATAATGTCATCCGTCTGCACAATAGACCCAATCGTAAAATCATGATGTCCCACCTTCTCATACCCCCATCTCTCATAAGCCCTCGCCGCAATATGATTCTCCTCCCAAACCCCCAACCAAAGATTCCTAAACCCCTGTTCCCTCGCCATATCCTCAATAGCCTTTCCAAGCGCTTTACCCACGCCAGCACCATGTGACTCAGGTCGCACATAGATCCGTTGTAGCTCAACAGTCTTTTCCAGATGCTCCACACAAGGCTCTCTGCTTCCTCGCGTGAGATATGCGAAACCTAGAAACTCATTTTCGGGGTTTGTAGCGATTATGACGTCTTTGTTTGGGTCGTTTATGTCGGTTAGGATGGCTTCTTTTGTGTATGATTCCTGGAGGAAGGCGGTGAGTTCGTGGGGTTCGACTGAGTGGCCGAATGTGACTGTGAAGACGTGGGCGCCGAGATTTGCGATGACACCAGCGTCGGAAGGTTTTGCTAGGCGGATTGAGACTGGCTTTGATGATTGACCTGTCATTTTTACGACTGTATAAGACCCGACAGCTTTGACAGATTTGTTATGATAGTGGTTGGGTGTGTCGGGGCAATGCCGATACTAAGGCGAGTAGAAGTTATGACACAAGGCTTCGAGTAATAAAAGACAGTCTGGTCAAGAGCGTCGAGCTTTAAAATACCTGAACTCGGAAAAGCTTGTTGTTGCACCGGTAGACGATGGAAGGAAATTTTACCAGAGCCTCAATGTTCCAGAACAATCTTGCCACCTTGCAGCTGGTAGCTGGTCTTGGCCCCACCACCCGGCGCGCCCTTCACGTCAAAGAAATTAGACTCACTCGCCTTTGCAGCGACATTAACTTTTTCTGGGTCTAGAAACGACGGTGCCATAGTTACCGTATAGCTTTACTGAAATAGGAAATAGTTTACGCTGGCATAGTACCGTATAGTCTTACTGGAATAGTAAATGCTTTACGTTTTATTAGATTAATATAGACCCATATCATCCGCCTGTATCTATACATTTCGCTCGCAGGGCGCGCAGAATTACAACCATCTGCTCAATGCTCGACCCTGGAAACGCCCATCTTTCACAAATTCTAATTCCCTTGTCCTGCAATTGATTCAGATCTGGGACTCGTAGAGCATCCAGTCTTGAAAAGGCTGCAAATGAAAGAAGTAGCACCACAGCCATTGTCCTAAGTCTGGTTAGACGATTGTCAAAAATTGTGGAGGGAGGTACATACCCGTGGAGGAGATTTTCTAAAGACGCTGTGGGCGCATGTACTGCGTGCTCCACAGCATTAAGATACCGTCTACAATGCACAAGACACTGTCTCGCATTCTCAAGCGTCGCTGGATTCGGCGATGTCCCAGGCGCCAGCGCACAAACCTGATATAGAAAAGGTCTGTATATAATATCACCCGTAGTATGATACCGTATCGAAACCATTGTATCATCAATCCCAATTGGTGGACTGTCCAGATTGGGTCGTATGCTATGCGGAAGAAGGTGATACCAAGCTCCCAGCTGACGATTCAGCTCGTGCGCTAGATTGGGGAGATTGGATAGTGTTTCTTCGGAATTGTCTGGGGGATCGCCTGTGCCGGGCTCGGCTTCGGCGTAGAGGACGTAGTGGATTCTGTTGAGGAGACGGCGGGAGGACAAGTCGGCGAGCCAGCGGTGCATGTACGGTTCGGAGGGGCCGTCGGACCAGGGGTAGGGGAGTTTGTCGACGATTTTCTCTATGCCGCTGCGGGGGAGATGATGTTCCGCGAGGATGTCACTATACTCGTTAGAGAGATGAAAAGATTCGAGGCGTGAGCACTTACCATTCAAGGACGAGGATGGCCCAGAAGACTCGTAGAATGGACTGGTCCTGAGATCCGCCTGTGCCGTCGCGTAATAACTTCTCAGATCTGGATCCATTAGTAACGCACACAGTGACTGCTGGTTTTGACTGACCTGATCCAATAGTGTTGCACATCAGTAGAAGCCATATGCACCAACCGCCACGCAAGCAACGGCCTAGACAGATAACTATAGTACAACGCCGCCAAATACAGCGCCTGCGGCAAATGGGCATCACCACCAAAAGAACCCAACGACTCAGTCAAGAGGAGTCTCACAGCCGGTGTAAAGAATCGAATGCCAGGACTCCAGCACGCGTCCATGCGATTAGGTGTCTCGGCCGCGACGGTACCAAGAGCCAGGACGACAAGGACTAGGGCGGAAGGAAGATCAGGTCGTGGGCCGCGCTCCAGGATATGGTCGTATAGTTCGTAGAAAGCTCTTTGATCAAGAATGGGATGGAAACGATGCACTAGTTGGAAGTAATTGCGTACTAGATGGTCTGTTTCGTTGGGTGAGAGTGAAGGAATGTCGATTTGACTAGCTGGCGTGGCATTTAATCTCAGTCCATCGGGAATCGGTCTTCTCAGCTCAATATGCAGAAACAAATCCGGTGGATAATGTCCCAGCAAAGCCTTTGCAGGGGCAGACCGGAGGAGATTTCCGGTAGTTGAGGAGTGGGATAGAGGTATGTCCATGGTCGTATTGAAAACATTGTTATTCGCAAATTGCGAAAGAGAAGTTTGTGTTCCTGGTCCTGTTGAGTGAACTGATGATGCTGCGACGATGCCGCCGTCTGGACTTATAGCTTCGCCATGTCTAGGGATGGAGTATGGTGTTGGAACTGGACTTTTCTCTCGTTGTCGCGCTATGGCGGATTGAAATGTTGACTCGAGAGATTCAAGGCGGTCAAAGATCTCATCGAGTCTATCAACAGAAATCGCGATCCGTCTACCAAATCAGCATAAACCCATGTACTGAGTCATATGACTTACTTGTTCTCATTTCCTTCATCGCGATACTCACATTCCGAGTTATTCGCTTCCTCACAAAGAGTACAAACAGGTTGTCTACCATCACATTTCCTCTTCCTGTCCCCTGTATTAGCTGATTGGCATAGTGTATGAGATTGATAGGGAATACCTCTTTCTGCAGTAATTGCAGGCTTTGGCGGCTCGCTTCCGCTTTGCAGACTCCATGCCTGGTTGGGGTGAGGGTGACACACTCATTGGAAAATCTCTTGCGGAAGGCGGGCGGAGACTGGCGGAGAAACATCCGCCAGATTGTTTTGGGTCCGCTTTTGGACGGTTATCGATAAGGAAGCTGGAGGCCGGGCCGGTTGGCTCCGGGTTTGGGGCAGTGGTTTCGGAGACGGCTCCGAAAATTTAGAGGTCGGTCGGGACCGTAGACACTGTTGCGTGAACAGAGATCCGAAACCTATCTTCCGTTTCCGATATTGGAGTTTATGAGAAGGACCCGGTCTTCCGTCCATTATGGGAGAGCTTCGGAGACGTTATCTTATCTTTCTACGCTAAAGTCATTCTGGCTAGAACAGACAACAGAGCGGCGTCACTTTCATTGTGTTACCCTACGCCTTGTCATTGATAGGCCGTTGCCAAAAAGGTCACGCTTAATTTCGCCATGGCCAACGTAGTAGATAATTACTAGACAATCTGAATCCATACATATTAAGACTCGTTCAATTACTTGAACTATATCTCGATGGACAAAGATTGTAGGGAAGCATCCAGGTTCCCATTGTGCAGCCACAGCTTGGTCGTAAAACAGGCTAAACGTACGGGCGGATTACAGAAAAGTTCTCATCTAAGCCTTAAGCTACTATAATGAAGTAGCCTAAGTGTGAGTCTAGGCTAACATAAAGTGACCAAAACATTCTATCTTTTATGCTTTCAGGGGCTAATGCTGTTAATACGCTGATTATATCTCTGCACGTTCTGCCTCCCCAGAGTAAATAGATAAAGCTATAAGGAACTAACTTCCGACGGCGCGATATCGAGTCAGGAAAGACCACAGAGATCGCTGTCCTAGACATCGTCTTCGTAGATGCTGCGTGTGTAGAATCCCTGCGTGTGCATTATGTGACTAAAAAGCTCAAACCATCTCGCGAACACCTGCCTACTTCTCGTATCTCTTTACTTCAACTCGCACCAGATCGCGTAACGTATTGGAAATAAAACCATCGTTTCCTTAATCTATAGTCTATAACTCTAAGTGTACATCACGTCCATCTATCAGACAAAAGAAAAACGACCAAGCTTAAAAACACTCCACATCAAGCACCCAAAAGCATCAACCAAGCCTTAACATCCTCCCCCAACTTCCCTCCAACATCGTCCAACTCCTCCAACCCCTGCCACGAAATCTCAACCGTCAAACCACCTCCCTTAACCGAAACAACATTTATCATCATAGCCGGGCCAGCAACATCAGCACAAACACTAAACCTCGCCTTCTCAACCGTCCATCCATTTTCGCCTCCATCAATCACACCAAGATTCGTAACGTCCCACGATAGCTCCCTCGGCTTTTTAATAGCAGTCTTATGGTACTCCTGCCAATCCGTAACAAGTTTCATCAATCCCACCACAGTATTTGTCAAGCCGAGACTGACGCGGTCTTCGATGTCATCACGAATACTTCGTGCTGCGCGCCAGATGTAGGGCTCGAGATCGGGGATTGGTTGCGCTGGCCAATTGTTGATACGTGCTGTGGCGCGGATGTCGCTGACTATGTCCCGACCGAAGGTGTGGTATATAGACGACACGCAGTTCTGCACGCTGTTCGATGGATCTAAGGAAGTAAATTTCGACCTTCGGTTTTCTTCCGTCATGAAGCGTCGCTGGTCCATTGACGTAGCGACGTTAAAAGCATTTGCTTTTCCTTCGGAGAGATGCACTGACAAACATGCCAGTACAATTCCGTGTAGCAGACCCGTGAGCGTAGTATCATTCTGCCGACATAGACCGAGAACCTTCTTCAAGGTGAGTTTGTCGACTTCAATGCATTTGTTGCGCGTGACGTAAGGCGTTGGTGAGATAGGTGCCCATCTTGCCTTGGCAGTCGAAGATAGAAAAGCAGAGGGACCAAAACTGTGCCAGATTTCTGAAACAGCGAAACCCATTGTTACCTTGTGCTTGGCGAGTTTCTCCTGTGGTTGAGGAAATGTTTCTTTCGAAATCTCCGTGTTCATGATTCTTGATCCTTGGATGAGCGGTGAAATCTCCGCGGGCTGGGAAAGGTTGCTGAGGAGTGTGCGATGGAAGATCTTTGAACCCATACCATCGATATTGGAATGATTCCACACAAACATCACATCCACGAAGTTTCCCGTGAGTGGGCGCATCAAGAGTAATCTCCATCCTGGTTTCGTCTCAAGATTCTCAAATTTTGTATCAAGCTGATACTTCAGATTGGCTTCAAACACCTCGTCGTAATCCGTTGAGTCAGGTCTGACATCCCAGACGATATGGTCCGCCAAGTCCACTGTATCGAGAGCGACCCAGACGGGCTTTTTGGTACCTTCGCCTACGAGGCCGACTTGAAGAAGAGGAAATTGAACGATTGTTTGCGCCACTGCTTCGTCGAATGCTGTAAGGAGTTGTCTGTGATTGAGAGATGGTGGGAAGCTGTAGCGGCATGTGGTTATGGTGCTGCAGTAGTAGTTGAGATTATGCATGCCAGACTGATACATCTCACTAACAACGTCAACAGCTATCAACAAACACAGACGGTATGAACTTACATGTATCCCAGACGGCGGAGATAGGGCTTTGGCTTTGGCGACATGATTCTGTTGTTTCCGGTATTTGGTACTCAAACTCGATTCATCTCATCGCCAAGGACCCTTCATATTATATCCTTTTCTCCCAACGCCTCGATCTTGAAAGTAGACGTGTTTCATATTCAGCCTAACCCGCGGACACGTCTTCGGAATCGGTCGGCCACCCGAACACTCTAGTCGCGACCCATGTCCCTGGAATCGGATGCGCGGCATGATGGTTGCGTGGCCGAAGTGGGCCTAGCTCGGCAGTTGAGAGGTGGCTTCTCTGTTTTGCCTGTAGTTCTTTCTGCGTGGTCCAAGTGCCGCTTCTATTTTGGTGAAACATGGCTAACGAAGCTTAATACCCTGAACTTGTTATCATCGTTAAGGATGGGGCAGGGCTGTGTTGTCGAAAGAGAGTTTACTAGCATTGTTTGATCTGTCGGTAAGGCGGATCGGTGTAAATTGAAGTTATGTTTTCTCCATGCGATCCGAATTCTAGATGTCATATCACTCGTATCTTTCTCTTTTTAACCCGCGGCTTTTGATCTTACGATCATTCTCGATTATTTCGGACAGTCTAACCCAGTCCGAGTCCAATATCCGCAACCATGAGCGCCACAACATTAACAGACATCGCCAACATGCTGGCCAACATCTCTCGAGAAGAATACGTTACCGACTTCCTCAAACACGAAGTCTCCAAACTTCACTCCAGAGAAACATGTTGGCCTCAATCAGGTGTACCTGGTCTTTTGATGTTACTTCGCGCAAATCTCTCAGAGGCGCATTCATGGAATAGCAGCATCATCAATCAAGGACCTTACCATTTCAACAGCACTGGGAATTCATACTCTGTGGATTTCGCGACGAGGGAGTTTGTTGTTAATGGCGTTGATCAAGATACTTATATCACGTTATCCTATGTTCATGGTATGTAACCTTTTGCTGTTTGCAGCGATTGTTGACTAATTGTGTAGCACTGAGCCTCATCATTGCATTCTTCTTGGTATACCCTATCATTCTCCTTATGGAGTCGACGACTGTGCTTTGCGATCTTATCAATCGCCCTGTCGCAAAGCATACAGTTCAAAAATGGGAATCAGCCTTACGCGCCGCTGTGTTCACGCCACTCGTCATCGCTGGACTGGTAACGGGGATAATAGCGATGGGTTCATCAGACCATTTCAGAACAGAACATGGGGTAAGCAAACACACACTCTAAATAGACAGTCAGTTAACAGATGAACAGATCATCGGTCTCGTCACAGTGGTATTCGCAGGCTTCGCCTCCATCCTCTACTTCTTCAGCTTCTTCTCCACCAGATCCCTCCAGCGAACACTATCCGGCACATGGTGGTTACAGAACATCCACTACTTCGACATGTTCGTCTGTCAAGTAATCCTCATGCTATCCGGCTTTGCGCTCACAGACGGGTTTGATGATGTTTCGGTTATGGGGCTGTGCTATATACAGATTTCTACGGCTTGGGCTGTTTCTTTGGGGATGATTGCGGCATTTGTGTGGAATAGTGCTATGATGCTTATGACGGCGCAGTGGTTTCTTGTTAGGAGGGCGAGACCTGGGAATGTTGCCGGTGGCAATAGGATGTGGAGGTTGGTTAGGTTTAGAAAGAGGAGGGAGGAACAGGAGATGAGTTCGTTGGCTGAGGGTTGTGAGTCTAGAGAGTCTAGAGAGTAGATAGATTGATATTTGGCGTTGGAGCGATGACGTTGATACGATATGATGGAAATTATTCGAATAGCCATAAATGAAAGATCAGTCCCGACAATGACTCCCCATATTCGTGCCGAGTGTATGTAATTCAGCTCGTACGATATGAGTCCCAGAGAAACCCTACCGAAACGTCAGTGCCAAAGCCAAGCCTGAGCCAAGAATATAAAGGATCATCGACAGGCATGAATCCCTACCTCGCAATCGCAATCGCACCAATGGATTATAAAACACTTGTCATCTTACGTAGAAGATCATGCCTTGATGGTCTCGGCCGCCCGCGGGTGACCGATGGGCCCCCCGCGGACCGCAATGCTTAGCGCCTGATCCTAGCTCCTACAGGACGCCTCTACCGGACCCCGCGGGCGTTCGACGTCAGCAATGTTCAATGCAGAATCGAGGGGAATTTGGGGAATTGAGTTACTTACGGAGTGTCCGTAAGTCCGGTGTAGTAATCTGTTGCGTGGCTTTGCAGATGGACTTTTCAGCTTGGAGTCTTTGTTTGTAGACTTATAATATGATCAAGTTCGTGGGTTAATTGAGGTTATCATCACCATCACAACAACAACCATCAGCATAACAGCGATAGTCCATTTAAACTTGACAGGATTTTAGACCATTGTTCTTTACTTCACTCCGCACTACGATTGATACTATGGCGATTAAGGAAGCTACAAAGAAACGCGGTCAAATCCCCGGCCCTAAAGGTAGATCAATCAACCCACCACCAAAACACCACTAACAATCACAGGCCTTCCCGTACTGGGCAATATCTTCGATCTCGACATCAACGACTCTCTCACATCATTAATCTCCATCGGTCAGAAATACGGTTCGTCACTCCCGCCTAACCTACCGAACCAACACTAACTTCCCAGCACCCATCTTCGCTCTCGCAGTCGGCAGCCAAAGGGAGGTCATGGTCTGCAGCCGTGATCTCGCCGACGAACTATGCGACGAAACACGATTCCACAAACTTGTCACCGGCGGCGTTGATAAACTTCGTCCGTTAGCTGGTGATGGTCTTTTTACGGCACAGCATAATAATCATGATTGGGGCGTTGCACATCGGATTCTTATGCCGCTTTTTGGACCGTTGAAGATTAGGGAGATGTTTGATGATATGCAAGATGTCTCTGAACAGCTTTGTCTAAAATGGTATGTTGAATATTACACTATGTCGTAGATGAAGACTAACTTCTCAGGGCTCGTCTAGGACCTTCTGCTACCATCGACGTAGCCAACGATTTCACTCGTCTAACCCTCGACACCATCGCCCTCTGCACAATGAACTACCGCTTCAACAGCTTCTACAGTAACGAGAAGATGCATCCCTTTGTAGAAAGCATGGTCGCCGCCCTTACCGACGCCGAGAAACAATCCATGCTTCCTGACTTTATCGGAGCATTCAGAGTGAAAGCATTGAGCGCATTCCGCAAGCACTCGGAATCGATGAAGACTACATGCAAGGACCTCATCGAGGAGCGACGCAAACATCCTGTCGAGGGAACAGATCTTTTGAATATGATGATGCAAGGCAAGGATCCCAAGACGGGGGAGGGTATGAGTGATGAGTTGATCGTTGGGAACTTGATCACCTTCCTGATTGCCGGACATGAAACGACTTCGGGGCTTTTGTCCTTTGTCTTTTACTATCTCCTTGAGAATAAGAGGGTTCTCGACAAGGCGAGACAGGAAGTCGACGATGTTGTCGGCGACGGCAACTTGACTGTTGATCATCTTGCCAAGATGCCTTACATCAACCAGATCCTCCGCGAAACCCTCCGTCTCATGCCCACCGCGCCAGGGTTTTACGTCACACCAGAAAAGGACGAAATCATCGGTGGAAAGTACGCTGTTCCTGCTGGGGAACCTCTGCTCGTCTTCTTGCATCTTATCCATCGCGATCCGGCCGTTTGGGGTCCTGACGCCGAGGACTTCAAGCCCGAACGCATGGCAGATGAGTTCTTTGAGGCACTGCCCAAGAATGCTTGGAAGCCTTTTGGGAATGGTATGCGAGGTTGTATCGGTCGAGAATTCGCATGGCAAGAAGCCAAACTGGTAAGTCCCAACCCAACGCCCTTCAGCACAGTACTAACTTCCATGTCTAGGTCATCGCCATGATCCTTCAGAACTTCGATCTTCGAAAGGCTGATCCGAATTACAAACTAAAAGTCAAAACAACCCTCACCATTAAACCCGAAGGGTTCAACATGCACGTCAAACTCCGCAACGACCGCAAACCCACCTCCCTCTTCAAAACCAGCAGCGTCGCACCATCTCTCTCCAGTCGACAAAGCATCGCGCCCATCAACGCAAAGGACCTGAAACCCATTTCCATCTTCTATGGTTCTAACACGGGAACTTGTGAGGCTCTTGCGCAGAAACTCTCGGCTGATTGTGTTGCTGCTGGATTCATGCCGTCGAAGCCTCTGCCGCTTGATATGGCGACCAAGAACCTGTCAAGGGATGGACCGAATGTTATACTGGCGGCTTCGTATGATGGTCGGCCGAGTGATAATGCGGGGGAGTTTATGGAGTGGGCTGAGGGGTTGAAGAAGGGAGAATTGGAGGGTGTTCAGTTTGCCGTCTTTGGATGCGGTAAGTCCCCCGATCAATGTTTCTTCGATTTAACTAACGATGTATAGGTCACAAGGATTGGGTCTCTACACTCTTCAGAGTTCCCAAGGTCTTGGATAAGTGTCTAGCTGAAGCAGGTGCCGAGCGTCTCGTCGAGATCGGTCTTACGGATGCAAGCACTGGTCGGTTATACTCTGACTTTGATGACTGGGAGAACCAGAAGTTCTTCGCTGAACTCGCCCACCGTCATGGTGTGACGTCTGTCGATGACTCCCATCTTGGACTCAACGTGACTATCATTCAGTCCCAGAGCACTGATGTGGGCTGTAACTTCAAGCGCGCTGAAGTCGTCGGGAACACACTCCTCACACATCCCGGTGTGCCAAAGAAGCATAGTCTTCTGGTCAAACTCCCGAAGGACATGGCTTATACGCCTGGTGACCATGTCTTGGTTCTGCCGAAGAATCCACTCCAGTTGGTTGAGCAGGCCATGTCCTATTTCGGCGTGGATAGCGATACCGCTCTGACAATCTCTTCGCAACGACCAACGTTCTTGCCAACTGACAGACCGATCCTCGTTTCGAGCCTATTGAGTTCACTAGTTGAACTTTCACAGACCGTCAGTCGTACAACTCTCAAACGCCTAGCCGATTTCGCAAGCGATGAGGAGACGAAGACCTGCATCCAGCGTCTCGCTGGTGATGACTACAGTCAAATCGAAGACCAGCGCCTGTCAATCCTCGACATCCTTCTCAAGTACCCATCCATCAACATCCCACTGTCCACATTCCTATCCATGCTTCCCCAAATGCGCCCTCGAACATATTCCTTCGCTTCGGCGCCTGCCTGGAAGACCGGACACGGCATGCTTCTCTTCTCAGTTGTCGAAGGACACGGTGCTCGACCAGGTGGCCTTGCGACGAACTACATGGCTCAGCTCAGACCTGGTGATCACTTGCTGGTTGAGCCGCGCGCTTGCAGACCTGAACTTCGCGCGACAATGATGATTTCTGAACCCAAGGTTCCCATCATCATGATCGCTGTGGGAGCTGGTCTTGCTCCATTCCTTGGATACTTGCAGAAGCGCTTCCTCGACACCCAGAAGCTTCAGCAGACCAACACCCCACCTTGCACTCTACTTTTTGGCTGCCGCGGCGCAAACAAGGATGATATCTGTCG
The DNA here is from genome assembly GCA_004367495.1 of Fusarium scirpi. NCBI lineage: Eukaryota > Fungi > Ascomycota > Sordariomycetes > Hypocreales > Nectriaceae > Fusarium > Fusarium scirpi. The sequence goes on along the minus strand of QHHJ01000017.1, from coordinate 139,566 downwards.
TGCCCAACTCGACGAGTACTCCCGCGCAGGTGTCGTCTCAGTCCATCGAGCATACAGCCGCGATGCCGATGCCGAGTATAAGTATGTGCAGGATTTGGTGAGGAAGCATGGAGATATGCTTGCTCGACAGTGGGTGCAGGGTGCTGTTGTGATGGTTTGTAGTGGGAAGAAGGTCGCTGATGGTGTGATGGATGTTTTGAGTCCTATTCTTTTCGGTGAAGAGAGACGATTGGGGATGACGAGTGCGGAGGGGGTTGATGTTTGGAGGAAGAATGTGTCGAAGGAGCGTTTGATCTTGGAGGTCTTTGGATAGATTGACTTTGTGTTCAACTGGTTGGTTTGTTGGAGTTTGGAAGTACTGGGTTTCTTTTGTTGTTTTTTATAGATCAGGATAGACTTGTTCATATGGCGAATCGACTTATCATTCCACATGTCGTTACGACTTTGGCTTCCAATCATGCAAGGCATTACGCAGGTGTTGAGAAGTCGACTGATGTTTAGGCTTTAGTTTACTCAATGTCAAGTAAACTATTATTGAACTGTCGCCCGTAAGATGAGTTACATAGGCCAAGAGCCAAAAGTTTAAGTAAGTCACATTCACATCCACATTCATGTTCAATGATAATTCATATGTTCTAAAAGAGGTGTATTTGCAAGCTAGACTCCTTGGAGTCATGTGGTATCTAAAATGTCATAGCTACTACTCTAATGTGTAGCGTTTAAAGATCCATAACATCATAATGGTATGTAATGCAAAAAGCCCAGATCATTCTGGACACACGCGTGAAAGGTCGAAATCCAGTTTAGACCTGTTTAGACAACAACACCGTTCTCGCGCTCAGAGGCCTCAGCCTTCTCGTCGCTGCTATCAAAGCCATACTCACGGGCCTTGTCGGCAACCTCGTGGTCAGCCATGCGAGGAAGCTGCTTGGCAGCAGTGACATAGCTGATCTTCTCAGTGTAACCCTTGGCGAAAATAAGGTCAATCTCCTCGAGAGAGCGACCAGAGGTCTCGGGGTAGAAGAAGTAGATGATGGGGAAGAAGATGGCGTTCATGGCGGCGAAGAAGGCGTAGGTGCCCCATCCGTAGGTACCGGTGCCGTGAATCATAACGGGTGTGATCATGACGATGAAGAAGTTCCAAAGCCAGTTGGAGACGGTGGAGGTGGCGTTGGCCTTCGCTCGGGTCTTGAGGGGGTTGATCTCAGCGGGGTACAACCAGGGGAGAGGGAGCCAGGTGGCACCGAAGAAGGCGATGTAGGTGAAGAGACCGACAGCCGCACCCTTGGCAGCAGCGGGGGTACCAGGGATCAGGGCGCCGAAGGTCAGAATCATGGAGGCGCACTGGCCGACGGTACCGATGAGGAAGAGCTTACGGCGACCGACACGCTCAACGGCGAACCAAGAGGTAGTGGCGAAGATGGAGTAGATGATCATGTTGACACCACCGAGGAGGAGAGCCATGTTGTGGTCGGTACCAATGGACTTCTGGAAGAGAATGGGGAAGTAGTAGATGACAGCGTTGCAACCGGAGAGCTGCTGCATCATTTGAGAAGAGGCACCGAGAATGAGACGGCGGAAGTGCTGGGTCTTTCCACCAGTGAAGAGAGCAGAGAAAGGAGTCTTGCCGCCCTTGTTACCGGTAGCAGCAATGGCCTTCTCGATGGTAGCCATCTGGCCAACAACCTCGGGGGAGTCACGGGGAGCACCGTTGAGGCCAGCCAGGATAGTTTCAGCTTCTTCGCGACGACCATGGGTGAGTAGCCAACGAGGAGACTCGGGCAACTTCATCATCATGACCAGCACGATACCGGCAAAGACACACTGGAAAGCAATAGGGAATCGCCAGACGAAGGGGTCGGGACCATAGGTACAGCCATAGTCGATCCAGTAGGCGATCAACGTTCCGATGGCAACGTTACCACCCTCAATGCAGATGAGCTTACCACGGTTGTGAGACTCACTGCACTCAGCCTGGTAGGTAGGAATAGTAGAAGTGTTGATACCGTTTCCGATACCCGTGATTGCTCGACCGATGATGAACTGTGCTGTGGCGCCACCGCTGGGGGGAACGGCAGCGATCTGGATAATAACACCAATGATCATGACGATAGCACCGAGGAAGATGGACTTGCGACGACCGAGACGGTCACCAAAGTTGAGGATGAAGAGAGCACCGAGGAAGCAGCCGACAGCGTAGATGGAGACAACGAAACCTTCGTATGTCTCATCCTTGACCTGGGGGAAATCGTTTGTGAAAGCGGGAGCGGAGATGATACCGGACATGACACCTTGATCTGCACGATGAAACGGTCAGCATAGACTCAAGATTAAGTTTCCCCAGTTGTTGGGGTCTGGAAGCGTTGTAAGACATACCATAACCGAAAAGAAGAAAGTCAGTGGTAGCGACGATGGTAATGAGTCTTTGCAGACCCTTACCAGTCTTGCCCCAGTAATGGGGAATCCCCGCTTCGTTGTCGACGTGAACCATATTGAACAATTGTCTTTTGGTTTCTTTGACTGGAGAGTAACAACAAAATCTCAAAAACGAAGCGGGAGATTTACATTTCTTATAAGCTCGAGCACCCGTCTCTGGTTGTCTGCAGACATGACGCCAAGTCCAAAGCTGTGGGTAGAACTCCACGACCAGACCCAATGTTTTCTACACATATGTCACAGCACAGTGGAACCGATAAGACCACGGGCGAAAATTTCAAGGTTAATGACTCGGAGAAACTTGGAACTGGGGCGTAAGGGTAGAAGGTCCCTGACGAAAAAAAATGCAGATAACCTTAGATAAAGTTGAACGCACGTTTAAGATCGCCGCAGAATGAAGAATTTTAGAGGCTTCAACCAATTATTGGCGGCTCAACGTCACTTGGCAGAGAAGACCAACGAAGGGAAGAATTAGTTTAGTCTAGTTCAGGGGACCCGCATGACGTACTGTAGACAGACACTGTATATTCCCGTAGAGAATGTGTGACTGGACTAGGGGTAACTGACTGACGGTGTCACGATAATTCACCAGCGCTACCGGCAATTAGAGTGTAAAAAATTTTAAACTGGAGATGTACAAATGACGTCTCATCTTACAGTGTTTGTCTTCTCCGGGGTTGAGCGAAATGTCTACGTCATAGTCTTCGCGATCTTCGAAAATCTCCTAAAAGGGAACAAGACCCTTGAATCAAGATGCCCCATAACTCGGTTCTTTATCCTGGACAATGACTAGAGTACGAGTGTTGGAGAATGACGGACGCCTTGGCCTCTTTCACCGTCTAACCGTTTTTACACTCTTTCTGTTGTGTTGATACAGTATCTATCTGTTGGGTTATCTGTGATCGTCAAGATCTGCAGTCAGCAACCAACAGATGCATATACAAATAATCTCACATGAACTCTCATGTCTTGTCCGAATTACTCAAATCAGCAAAACCAAGAGCTGAAGTCTTGTCGGTTAAAACCCGAGAATACCCATCTTACTCCAAGTTCCTCCCCCTCATTGATTCTCATTCTCCTCTCCGCCGAGACAAAGAATTGGGGAATAATGCCGAGGTGTGAACGAGGTTTTGTGGAGATGGTAAAGTGGAGAGCCTCAAGGGTTTGGATAAGATTTTGACTAAAATCTCGCATCGAAAACGTCATACCATCCGCTGCAATCTCGGAGCTTTACAAGGTGCCCGCATGGGGAATGCCGTGGGTCTGTTGGCTCTGTCACTATCCGGAGGTAAGCGTGGCGATTGAATTAATTGGTATCGGGTAGGTTGAATGTCGACCAGACAAGGCAAGATGATGGCGATATTTGCCATCATAATGATTGTATCTTCCAAAAAGGAAATTCACTAGAAAATTCTGCATTCAAGGAATAAATTACTAGTATTTTCTGGAATTTCTGTTATAGAATTATTGTACTGTACTGTGCTGTGTCTGTCATTTCCATGTGATGATTGTAAAACATGCATTCACCCTGGCTCTCAATCACATCTCAGACAAAACAGACCCTCAAAAAAACAATCTTTGTTTCCCATGGGGTTGCGATTTTCCCCATTCCAACTCCTCAAATGACACCAGCTCCAGTTGTCAGAAAATTAAACGCAAATTAACCTACGATGATCTTGTTTTGCCTTTACGACTGGAGTTGAAGCAGAAATTCGGGATGACAAAAAGGGTAATCCGGTGGATGATTTCTTGGGGATCTTCATTATTATTTCCCCAGTCTTTTACCTCCGAAGGATGAGTGGACTGGACGTATTACCGTTGTTGTTATAGAGGGTTCCAGTGGGTGTTCTTGGCGGAGGGGCACCTGGGGGACTCGCTACGAGTCCACTGTTCGCTTGGAGGAGTCCACTGTATTTTGCGAGGGCCACTGTACGGCTTCGCTTTTTTGGTGGTTCTGTTAAGCGGACCTGGAGCTCCCGCATCCCGCATTCTCCTTATCACCTTATTGTGACGACAGAATCAGATGCAGGGTACGTTTCGCCCATTCGAGATAAAGATACTCTCAAGGGATCTGGGGTAATAGATTTGTATCTCAGGGTCTTTCTTTCTTTTGATGCTTCATTAACGCTATGAACCGTTGTTTTAGCTGTACCTAACAAGCACTGACCTTCCATTCTGATACGAGTAAACCAGGGATAATGAGGCAGCCGTCTTGGCCCTTTCTTCCCTTATGATCCGTCTTGGCTGAACGGAGTGCCGAAACTATACTCTTGGTACGCATGTCCTGTTCCTGATGAATTGATTCATGCGCGTCAAAACGTTCCTGACTCAGTAAGGACTAGTATCACCTCAATCTCGAATTTTATCTCTCATGTTCCAAGATCGATACCTGTCCTTCCCCTTCAGGAATACCTGCATCCCAAGGTTCTTTTTAAGCTTAACTGAGAAAACTGATCAATCCTCGATTGGGCCGCTTCAGTGCAACCGTCGTCGGTTTCATGCGCTAGTATCGTCCTCGGGGGAGCTGTCTCCGGTGTGTGTATATAAAAAATGAATAAACCGGAGATTAGCGCGGCAATCCTTTGCTTATTCCTTTATCCTTAGATAAGAACAAGGCAACAATAACAATGCATTTCTCTTCATTCCTCACCACGTGCATCTTGGCGTTGGCTCCAACCTCCTTCGCCAAGCCCATCTCGACCCACAACGGTGACAATTCTACGGATATTGCTGCAGGTTATGTCTTTGCCTACTTTGTCGGAGACGATAACAACGGGGAGAGCATCTTCCTCGCCGCGAGCAACGGGAACAACGCCCTCTCTTGGCGCGAGCTCAACGGCGGCAAACCCATCCTGACATCCGCAAAAGGCACCCGCGGTCTTCGGGATCCTTTTTTGATGCGTTCCCATTCCGGCGACAAGTTCTTCCTCGTTGCCACGGACCTCAAGATCAATGACATTGGCTGGGAAAAGGCTCTGCGCTTCGGAAGTCTATATTTGGAAATCTGGGAGAGCACTGACTTGGTCCACTGGTCCGAGCAGCGCCACACCCTTGTCTCCCGTCCAACGGCTGGCATGACATGGGCTCCCGAGGCTTACTACGATGAGAGTCTAGGCGAGTATGTTGTTTACTGGGCTTCTCGGCTGTATGCTGATGATGATCCTAATCACGAGGTTGAGACGTACGCGAAGATTATGTACGCGACTACTAAGGATTTTATCACCTTTAGCGAACCCGTCGTTTGGCAAGGTTCCAACGATAGGATTGACACGACTGTTCTTAAAGATGGTGATACCTACCATCGCTTTACAAAGGACTTTGGTGGTGTGTCGGGCAAAGAATGTGTTGATATTATCCAAGAGAGTTCCAAGAATTTACGCGCCGGTCAGGATGAGTGGAAGCACGTGACGAGCTGCATTGGCACGAAAGCAGGTCTCGACGTGGTTGAAGGACCTTCAATCTTCAAGTCCAACCCGGGCGATGTACACGGCGAAAAGTTTTACTTATTCGTTGACGAATTTGCTGGACGAGGGTATATTCCTCTTGAGACGACCGATATCGCGAATCCGGACTGGAAGGTTTCGGAGGAATACAGTCTGCCTACGAGTCCGCGACATGGAAGTGTTGTGTCGGTGACTGAGAAGGAGCTTCAAGGTGTGTTGGAGGCGTACGGCAATTGAACAGCAAGCCTCTTTTATTGGTGTAGTACCTCTACAGTTGTATTGTTGCAAAACATGCTTTTTTATTCTGAAGCTTGGACTTTATTTTAATTGATCCTCCGCATCAGCCAAGCGCAAACTTGGGGTAATTGATGCTTGCACCTTGGCCATAGCCCTATGAAGCTACAAGACCTTAGCTCCCGTCGCCCAGGAAAATAGCGTCTTGAGTCCATTCAGCCTGCCAAGTCGAAATTATTAATTGCCGTCTCGCTTGGCAGCCCAGACAATGCCGCGAAATAGAGTTTGCGTAAACCATGGATTGCGATACGCTTCGTCAAAATGACCCAGGGCTGTATAATAAACTCTGCCTTTTCCGACTGTTTGGGTCCATGAAAGTGGGAAAGTGGCTCTTTCGTCGTTGGAGGTTGTTTGGTGTATGGAGAGAAGAATTGTGCGGTCTTTTGGGAGACAGGGATGGGATTTGAAGGTGTATACTTCGTCGAACCATGGGAATTGCGTTTTCGAAAGTGAGTTTACGTTGAATGGACAAGTCGGGGCTGAATCTGGCGCGGCGTCTGCTGTAGGCAATTCGGCGCCGCGATTAATAAAATGATCCTCATTCTCAACTTGAAGTGTAATCCACTCTGGCGGCGGATGTCCATTGAATATTTCCCCAAGAATATTCGTATATCTGCTATCCGAAGGCATACCACACGAAGCAGCATGAACACCAACAACGCCACCACCACTCTCAACAAACTCTGCTAAAGAAACGACTTCATCTTTACTCAGAAACTCGCCCGTGTTATGCCCGAGCGCGATAACATCATAGTGAGACAGTGAAAGAAGTTTAGATGTATCTTCGGTAGGTGTAACTGTGATGGGTAATGATTTGAATGCGGCGATGGTGCTGGGGATACAATCGTGACGGTAGTCCCGGGTTTTGGTAACTAGTAAAACTTTAATTGACGAGGTCATCTTGATCGGACACTGTGATGTAATTTTGGAAAGAATAAAGTTGAAGATCTATTTTACGACTCATGAGGGTGTGAGTCGGCATGACGCAGGAATCAATTCCGTCATTACTCGTTCTCTAATCGTCTCCCGGAGAATATCTGTTCCGTGTCGCCACCGAAAGGATGACAGAAGAAATGTCTTCCAAGTCCGAAGGTAGCAAAATAGAATGGTCTAAGTTCGGCGATAAATCTTACGATAAATGACTGAACTATTTCGTCGCTTATGCTCTGGAGAGTTTATTATTCTGGTACGCTACCGCTACCGTACAAGCAGATCGCCATTGGTTAATTCATCATCATGCGCAAAAGATATCCATGACCTGCAATAGTTCCTCCCATCGACCATCCCCCTCAATACCGATTGTCCCTTGTGGCTGCATGACCTTGTACTCAGTAGCTTCTGCCGTGCCGTAGTCGTAGTCTGGCTCGTCATTGACAAATGCCCTTAAATCGGTGATCCATTCGTCCATGAGATGACGTTCTGCTGGTGTTGGGCCGTGAGTTATTGAGTAGCTAATTTGTTAGCATATGTTAGACGAAGAGGATTGGTTACGTACTTCCAGATAGGTCGGTCCATGGCATGGCTTACACCGAATGAAGCCGGCGCGACATCGGTTGTGATAAACGACATTCGATATGCGATGAGATATCTCCAGACATTCTTGATATCGACACCATGGTTTACCAGGTTATCTACCAGATATCGCGATGGCGCTCTGACTTGGCCATCAGCCACAATGCGCCCAAAGATCTTCTGCCAAGCCTGCTTATCCTTAGTCTGAGGCAGAGAATAATGCTTAAGCAAACGATCAGTGACGTGAGCAGGATAATAATTCGATATTTGCATCCTCAGAGATGCAACATTGGGATCCGGCGGGTTTGTGACAGCGTAGAGAGTATCTTCATCTTTAACTTCACCAATCAGAAGCTTGAGACCGCGTTTCTTGAATTCACGCGCAAAAGACCCGTTGCGGTAATAGTGGAAGATGCCAGGGTGGATAAAAAGACCATCCGTCACGGGTCGGAATGTATGGTTCTTTAATTCCATGATTGCAGACGATAGTTCGTCTGAGGTGATGTCTCGCAAACGACTCATCTTCTCAGATCCTGGCAGGTCCGTTGGTATCGAGAAGTACTCGCACAGCTCATCAAACTGCTCTTCACAGTCCTGCACGCTCTTGGGTTGCGTTGGGATGGCATTCGAGTACATGATCATCCTTCTAAACCTGCCGTGCGATTCTTTCCCTCGGAAGTCATATAGTGTCTGGGCAAGGACAGAATATGCGCCAGCACTTCTCCCTGCAAGAATAATATTCCCAGGATCGCCTCCAAAAGCTTCAATGTTCTCATACACCCAATCCATAGCAAGACGTTGATCCCAAAGACCATAGTTTCCCACAGCCTCGCCACCGGACTCCTCGAGCAGAGCTTTGCCAGCTAAGAAGCCAAAGACGTTGAGTCTATAGCCCACTGCTACAAACACAGCGTTGAGGTTTCCGGTGGATATAAGTTCTGTAGGATCCATGCTGTCTTCCTGACTTGGATCACCGACCTGGAACCAACCCCCATGAAACCAAATCATGACCGGCCATTTTTTATTTGGATTCGCAGGATCGGGTACGGGAGTCCAGATGTTCAAGCGCAGACAGTCTTCGCTGTATGTATGCTTGGGGATATGCTCGCTGACATTTTTGGAGTAATTCGCCTGGGGACAAACAGGTCCGAAATGAGTGCAATCAAGAGAGGCACTGTTTTTGGGAATAGTTTGAGGTTTGCGCCATCGAAGAGATCCTGTTGGGGGAAGAGCGTAGGGAATGCCTGTGAAGCGTCGGGACTTGGAATCGAACTTGAGACCTTTGAACGTGGTCCCGTTATCGGGGAGGGTAACTTCGCATTCTGAAGTGTTGTACGAGATGGAATTGCCCATTGTGAGAAACGAATTAATTGAGAATGAATTGAGAAAGAAAGGACTGCCAAGAAGAAATGAGATATCAGGGGATTGTTGTTTCTACCCTCATATCTCGGTATCTTGGGTCGGATAAGACACCGTGTCTGATTGGTCAGTTTAATCGACCACATTTCGGCGCCAAGCTGAAGCCGATGTCGCGCCCCGCGTCGCTCGTCGATTAAACTGAGCATCCACCCCCGGTCTTTCCAAGCTGTAATCCACAAGTCCCAATCAATCGACGAACCAATGGAAGGCCAGCCGAAAAAGAGACGTCGCGTAGAAAGGGGACGGTCAAAGAATGGTGAGTTTGACCCCCGGTATTGTGAACGTGAATTGACGCGTTTAGGTTGTCTGACATGCGTGACCAAGAGAGTCAAATGCGATGAGAAAAGACCTGATTGCTCGAGATGTGTGAGACTTGGTCTTGATTGTCAGTGGGTGAGAGAACAAGTACCGCTTGCGTCGAGAAGACGCGGGTTGGGACCGATTAAGGAACGTGGGAGTTGGGAACCGCCAGCTATTGTTCCTAAGGCTTCTACGAGTGATCAAGGGGTATCGCCCGAGCTTCAATTGTCTGCTATATCGGACGATAGCATACAGCTTGGCGATAGCATACAGCTTACAGAGACGTTGGAGGTAGAAATGCCATTCAATGTCTCTGAAAACGGAAATACAGATGACCCAACTGTCATTCAATTTTCTGAAGAAAGTACCGACAATGCATCTGTCGTAGAAGGCTTTCCCTTGGTTTCTGAAGATGTCAACTCTCTCGCGCTCCCCGACTTCGACCAAGACAGCTTCAACCATACCCTCATCCTCTTCCCAACGCCATCTTTCAACCTTCTTTCCATCATCCCCTCCTTCTCCTTCACCCACCCACCATCCGCAGCTCCCTCAATCGGCAGCAACGATGTGCAAGCTATGACATTTCACTCCACAATCCTAGCCCCCATGAAATCCACCCGTCAAGCGTCTCTATCCTCACACTCCATCTTTCTCAACTTCGCCGTTCAAAATCCCATGGCTCTGCATTTCCTACTAGCCTTTTCACACAGCGAACTCGCCATCCATCATGGCTTCAGCCATAAACCGCCCATGGAATCACATCTGCATTTTCAGCATGGTTCCGAATTGTTTAACCAGGCGTTGGTAAATCTGACGCCGACAGATCATGTTGCCATGATGCTTTCGTTCTTGTATCTGTATATGTTTTGGATGAGGAGGGACCCGTTTGATGTTGAGAGGTTGGGGGAGTTGAGTTGTTCTGCTCTTGCGTACGTGACCATGTTTTCACTGGACGAGATGTGTGCTGCGAGTGAAGGAACGCCTGAATCTTCGACGCTTTCTCGTATATTGACGTACATCTACGATAGAGATGTATTTTGTGGATTCTTTGGTTGTGGTGGGAAATTTGCGGGATATGTCAATCAGAAGCATGAGACGAGAGAGCGAATATGGCAGTTGTCGCGTATGCCGGTTCTGGCGGAGCATGTACCTGATACAGGGCAGAGAAGAATTGTGAATGTTTATTTTAGTTTGATTACGATCCAGTATGAGATCAATCAGTATAGTCGGAGTAGCGGACGAATGCCAGGGAAGTGGTTGGAGATGAAGAGAAAGCTCGACAAGATAAGAGAGGTAAGCAAGCACAGGCAAGACATAAATGACTATGTACTGACATTCCATAGGAGCACAGCTGGCTCTTCATACTGAGCCAACAGTCAACTCCAAATCCCCCGCTGATGGCTCTAGTAACAGTGACCATCCTCCACGCCCTTCAAATTTACCTCCACCGCAGTCGCGACTCAGCATTCGGAGAGACTCCGGTACCTCCAGATATCGAGGCAGCTCTACAGGAGCTGGTAGCAGCAGCATACCACACCATCTCAATCGGACCAGTACAGCTACTAGAGCGGTTCCAATGGGCGCTCCTAATCGCAGGAATCGAAACACACGACCCCATACACCGGGATTGGATCACGGCGAGCATTTCAGACCCCGTTATCAAGTCGGTATATGATCATGTGTTGGCGGCTAAGGGAATGTCGGATACGGTATCAATGGAGGCGGTTCGAAATCTAATTAGTAGAAAGGCAAGATAGTATTGAACTATTGATAACTCGTCGATTATCTCAACTGGATCATCAATAATGGTAACTAGGTTCAGCCACTGAGGCGATAGCCTTATCTCGTCGATTAATCTGACCAATCAGACGCGGTGCCGGCACGCGGAATCTGGGGTAATGACCCCGGATTTTGGACCGACGTGATGAGCCCTCTAGCGTCAACGCGATAAGGAAGGGATATAACTGGACCTCTGCCCCAGTGATGACTTGAAACTATCAACATCATCCCATCTTCAATCACATCATGGAGGACAAACATCAAGACGCCAAAGAACCCTCGCTACAGGGCACTGATACTGTAGCGATGGATAGCTTGTCTCTAGAGGATGAGAAGAAGCTCGTTCGCAAAATTGATCTTCGGTATGTATCCTGCAGAGTATAAATGTGCAATACTGACGAGAACAGTCTTATGCCTTTGCTTATTATTAGCTATGGCCTGCAGTATCTTGACAGTAAGTTTGTCAATTCACTGGTACGAGCATTCTTAACACGGGACAGAAACGAGTCTGGCGTACAGTGCCATCCTCGGACTGAGAGAAGACTTGCACCTCGTCGGCCAGCAATTCAGCTGGGCATCCAGTGTCTTCTACATCGGTTACCTCGTAGCCTCATATCCTATTTCCCTCGGCTTCGTCAAATTTCCCCTCGGGAAATATCTCAGCGTTCTCATGTTCATCTGGGGCGTTATCCTCACACTCCACTCCGTGGCAAACAGTTTCGCTAGTCTCATGGTTCTCCGTTTCTTGCTAGGCGTTTTCGAAAGCGCCATCAGTCCTGGCTTCTCGCTGATCACTGGAATGTGGTATACGCCTCACGAACATGTCTCAAGACACTCATTCTGGTTTGCGGGGAATGCTTCGGCTAGTATGGTTGGCGCTATGATTGCCTATGGGATTTTAGGTTACACTGGACCGATAAAGCAGTGGAAGGTAAGTACCCCCTCCATACATGCATCATATCCGACATGCTAATGAGTGTAGATGTTGTTTCTCATTTTCGGCCTTATTACAATCGCTTGGTCCGTCCTTACATTCTTCCTCCTACCCGACTCGCCATCTACTGCCAAATTCCTAAGCACATCCGAACGAGAATTTGCGTCCCTTCGACCCAAGAAATTCCAGCGAACAACACAGACCAAGAAGTGGGATCGTGATCAGTTTATCGAGACTATGAAGGATGTCAAGGCTTGGTGGTTCTTTATCTTTTCTTTCGTTATCTGTGTTCCCAACGGAGGAACCACGAGCGTAAGAACAGCTGTGTTTAAACTATGACACGGTTACTAATCTGGTAACAGTTCAGCACGATTGTCATTAAGAGCTTCGGCTACGATGAGCACCAGACTATCCTGATGGGTCTGCCCGCATCAGCTTTCCAACTTACTACCGTCATCCTTGTAGCCGTCTTCACGACCTACGTCCGCAAGTCACGACACATAGCTCTTGTTCTGACATACATTATGGCCATCGCTGGTATTCTGATGATCAAGCTTCTCCCCAACGCAGAAAAATTGGCCCGATTAGCTGGATTCTGGCTCATCATGGCCGTCGCTCCCGCATTCCCACTCATGCTTTCGCTGTCAGCTAGTAACATCGCCGGCTTCACCAAGAAGTCAACTGTCATGGCTATGATCTTCCTGGGTTATTGTGCAGGAAACCTGAGTGGACCCCAGTTCTTTATTAGCACTGAGGCGCCTCACTATCACGTAAGCTTTCCGTTCAAGTTTCGTATGAGCTTGACTAACTGTTGCAGACGGCCTACACTACTATCCTGGCATGCTTCGCCATTACGATTGCACTTGTTGTAGGAATGTATTTTTACTTGGCCTGGGAGAATCGTCGTAGGGACCAAGAGCAGGGAGAGAAGAGGGATCCTGAGGAGTCCCGACAGGTGGATCTCGGGGTTGATGGAACTCTTTTGGAGGTCGATGAGACGGATATGCAGAACAGGAACTTCAGATACATTCTGTAAGGACACAGGCTATGAGGCTTTTAAGAGTTTAGGATTATCATATTTGACTTTTTGTATCGCTCCGGGAATAAAGGCCTACGTCGCGATGATATCTCCGTACCAGTTTACAGTTACTCTCAGTATACCCTGCAACTAAAGTGCGGTGTAGTTCAGTGACTAATGCGATCTCAACGGTCAGGGATACCGTATAAAGTCAACGTGCCATTGCTAATAACTCAAGCCGTACCGGTCTCTACCGGTTTATCGTAACATTGGTCCGGGAACGACATCCACCTTATCTCTCGGCCAAAGTCTCTATCTGCGGGGAATTCTTGGCACCCCGATCCCCAGTCGAACCAATCATGTCCAACGACAACGGTAGAAATCTCTCTTCATGCGTCACAAGGATTTGCCTATCTATCAGGGTTCTCAACGACGGCTTTCCCTCACAGATAAGGAAGCAGAGCGGTTAGTAACTAGAGCACTTATAGCTAGTTCATTCATGCTATAAGATAAGCTTGATAATTGTTTAAACTTAAACACTGGGTCTTCGGGCTCTATTGTCCCATCGAGAATGGTTTCGCTGGGATATCGTGGTCCGAGGGAATTTTTTCTTCATTATGATTGTCATTAGTTGACAAATGGGTTCCGAGTCCGGAGTGTCGGAGTCGTTTAGTAGCCCCGGGCCGGCTGTTGTCGTGAAGTATAAGAGGGATATCTGCCGGGTATTGATAGTATATCGACAGATTCTTCTAGCAATTGACAAGATGAAGAGTCATTCTCACTCACTGCCACTCTTGGGCAGTCTCGCCTTGTTTGCAAACGCAGTACCTACCAACTCCCCCTCCATAACATTCATCTCCCCATCAAAGCTCAGTCCCGGCAGCGCGCAGAATATCGTCGTCCAATATGCCGGAGATGTTGATGGACAACTGACTCTAGCCTACGGTTCATGCGACAGCGACGCAGAAACCTGGCAACGAATTGGTTCGACACATGTTGGTCAGCATCCACTAGCTGCGCGTCATCTAGATCACCAAGATAAACGGCCCACGTCATTTGTTTGGGTTGTGCCCAGTGATGTCTCTGACGGCTGCCTCAATGCGTTCTTGGATGATAGTTTGATCGGGCAATCTGACAGACTCTTCGCTCAACGGTTGAAAAGACGAAGTGAGAAGAAGAAGTCTTTTGCGGATGTTGCTGGGGATGATAGTTTGTGGTTTGATGGCGTGGCATACCTTAAACAAAAGCAGCCTGATGATATCTTTGTGAGCGCTACCAAGAACAAGACCTTTGGTATTTTGGGTGGTGGCATTTCTGGACTCATGTCATCGGTACGTTGTCCTCGAACATGAACTGTCTGATACAAGACTAACCATTTTTCAGCTCATTCTTGACTCAGTGGGTATTCATAACTGGAAAATCCTCGAATCATCCGAACGTGTAGGAGGTCGTATCAGAACAGCTTATCTGAACGGCACTTCCCCAGAGGATGGCCAGTACCATGAACTTGGACCAATGCGCTTCCCTTACGAGCTCACAGACTCTGAAACAAACGAGACATTCCCATTCATGGATCAGCGCATGATCTTCCAGCTAGCAGACGTTCTCAACGATATGAACGAAGGCAATAAGTCTCTCCAAGTAAAGTTCTGGGACTGGATCCAGAGCTCTCCGAATACACCAGTCGATTCACCATTCCGCCGTCCAGATGGTACGTTTCCCAGCAAGTTTGAAGTGGCGAACAACCCAGATTACAGCAATCCTGCGGTATACAGCAATGATACGGCGGCTGAGGAGGCTATTCAAGCTTTGGACGATTTCAAGGGTCTTACGCCTGAGAAGATCCGCATGTACACCAAGAACATCTTCAAAGCTTACAAGCAAGCTAAAAAAGATGGGTCGTTTGATTACTCCGAGGTTTCTTACCTCCGCGATGTTATTAAAACGGAGCTGAATGTTACGGATGAGGTTTCGCCGACGCATATTTACTGGCCCATGTGGGAGTATGAAACTATTTACTTCCTGGCTAGTAAGTGGGTGACCATCAAGGGCGGCCTAAGCAGATTACCTGCTGCCTTTGAGCCTCATATCCAAGACAGGGTTCAGTACAATGCCAAAGTCAACGGTCTGCGGTATAACGAGAACAAGACTCTGTCTGTATCGTGGAAACCAACAGGTTCAGAGCCGTTCACGACTCCGAATCACGTTGAGAATTTCGACTACGTACTTAACAGCGTTCCACTCAACCTTCTCAAGTTCTGGAAACTGCCTCGCTACTCAAGTCTTTTGAAGCGCGCCATCGACAGGACACTCTTCGCAAACGCTTGCAAAGTCGCCGTGCAATTCAAAACGCGCTTTTGGGAACATCTCGACCAACCCATCATCGGCGGTTGCACACGTTTAACAAACCCCCAACTAGGCCAAGTCTGTTATCCCTCCTGGCAAATTAACGCCACAGGCCCAGGAACAATGATGGCGTCCTACCTATCCGACTACGAAGCCACCGCCGCATGCGCCATGTCCGAAGAAGAGCACATGGCCTACATAAAGAACGCGCTCATCGAAGTACACGGCGACGTCGTGGAGGAGAACTGGACTGGCAATTGGAAGCGACAATGCTGGGAGCAGGAGGAGCATCATGCTGGAGCTTTCACGATGCAGATTTTTGGACAGCAGCATTTGTACTTGCCTGCGTTCTACCAGACGGAGTTTAATACTGTTTTTATTGGTGAGGCTGCTACGTTTACGCATACGTGGATATTTAGTGCGCTTGAGAGTGCGGTTAGGGGAAGTGTGCAGTTGCTTTTGGATATGGGACTTGTTGATGAGGCGAAGAAGGTTACTGAGACTTGGATGGCACGATGGATAGATGTTTAGATCCAGGGTAGGGCAGGCGGAGAGTGGGAGGACTATAGACTAAGTGGTGGCGATCATTCGCTTGATGTGGCGAGGAAGACTTTTGTGTTATCTATAATAGTTGGATAAATAAGAGCTCGGTCCTTTTCTACTGTGGATCTATGACCTGCGGAACCGCATCTATGATATCTGTCATTCTCACAACTCCATCTACCGAGTTCTGAGTCATTTCCAGCGCCTCTCCCTTGCCAAGAGCGCGGCTAAACACCGATGTGAAAACTTGGCATGTTCATCGTTACGAGACACCAAAAGAAGAAACATGCCATCGATCAAGCAAATTCATAAGCAGTCCAGACCAATTACCCGGGTCAGCCGTTATATCATCGTCGCTTTTCTAGATGCCGCCGGCAGTACTCTATGCGGACATGCCTGATGTCATTCACAGATGAAAGTTTCCAACGCGGCCGATCATTGCAGGTTGGCTTGGATGCCTGCCCGCCAAGGAAGCAACTATCTCGGCAATGACTTCCCTAGCTCTGTCCCTTGCGTCGTACCTGACTTGGTCTCATGGGATTTAAAAAAGAAACTAACTCATGAAGTCGGGAATGGCTTCAGATCTCGAGGTAAACGCCTTCGACTCGGCCTTTTTATTATTCTAGATTATTGCCGCATGGCCCGTGTAGGGCTGTGTTCAGTGCAAGGCGTCAGGATGTTGGAAGAATCAGCCGCCTCGGAGTCCGGACACAAGAGACAAAATATTTTAGTCATTTTATGCTAGCTAAGACTAGCACTTGGGATTTTTATTCTAGCAGTCCAAGCCTCGAGAGGGCAATTCTTCTGTTAGCCACCTGCAAGGGTATGGTGGCTTGGCTGTGGGTGACATGCTCAGTCATGTTCGCTAACCACAAGTCGCCAAGACTTGCCTCTTAAACTTTCAAGTCACTTAACGAAGAAGCATTCTTATCGAGGCCGTGTTACATAAATCGTAACGCCATGGGATCAAGTTTTACTTTCTTTAACCGACAAGGCGTTGTTATCCCGCTCGGCATGCAATTGTTAACTGGTAGTCCATTGAAAGATTGGTCGTCAGTTTTATCTCGTCCACAGCCAAGACCAATTTACCGAGACTGTGGTATTCATGTTGGTCTCAGATTATCGCAAACGGAAGAAATGCATGATCTGATACCGTCATGTCCTTGACATCACGCCATGTAACAACCAACACCAGGTTTCGGCAAAGTAAAATCGACGATCCAGCGTTACCAGCTGAAGAAAAAGGTTTCAGCCACTGTAGTCTAGTGCAACTGCGTACCTGCAGCGGTATGGCGTAGTTCTGGCCTGCCCATAACCTGATATGTGTCAAAGTCTAGTTCCGTGGCGTGGCTAGACCTTGACGTTCACTGAGTTTATTGAACTAAGCCCAGGTACCCGATCAACGACTATCTGCCTGTAAGGTACAGACCTGTATTCTGACTAAGATGGCAGGCGGACGACCGCTCGTCAACTGGAATGCGCCACATCCCAAGCCGGGAGGATCAGACGGTGAATTCCCAGATACGCTAATGATGGAATGTAAGCGAGAACTTAGATTTTCGTCTGAAGACGGAGGGTAACATGGCTTTTTAAAAAGGTCCCTCGCCCGTTTGGCAGAATTGTCATGTACTCATGACTTACCACAGCATCGATGTCTTATCGACTATAACCTCACCCCGACTCTACAAATTCTCAAAAAGACTAGTTTTAGTTCGAGATGGCTCCAGGCGCATCAGCACTTCTTGTTCGTACTACCAACAACACACCGAAACACCTGCTGACGACGTGATAGATCTCAGAATGGACTCTCATCTCATTATCGACGGTTGTCATCGGCGCGCGTATATGGCTCCGACTCGGCCTTCAGAAGCAGCGACTGCTGGGTAGTGATGTTTGGATGACGATGGCTTGGGCGATGGGAATTATCACCGCGTCGTTTTGCATCACGTATGTTCATATGGGTGTCATGGAGGATGGAGTCAGTCCGAGCCTGATCAACTTCGACACCAACAATGAGAGAAAGAGGTTGATTCTCAAGGTAAGAATGGTGCGGACAGGGAGTTTGGAACAGGAACTGACGAGTTGATAGTTACACTGGATCAGTACCCTTCCCTTTATCACGTCATTTTACCTATGCAAAGCAGCGCTGCTTTGCGTTTACCACCAAGTCATTCCTAGGTTTATGACCAAGCGACGAGCCTTTCTCTGGGCGACTGTGTGCTACGTTACTTGTTCGTTCGTTGTTACTGTTACCCTTATGTTCACTATCTGCACTCCTGTTCATCGATGGTGGTAAGTCTCATTGCCTTCTCTTGAATCTTGATCAAAGTAGTCACTAACGCATGGCCAGGACTTTGGACTCCGACGAACAATGCGTTGTTGGTCCTGTTATGGGGTTCTTCAAAACTACTTGGGCTCTCAACTTCACCAGTGATATCTTTAGTGAGTTTCTTCCTTCCTGTCTTGATGAGTGTACGCTAATGAATCAGTCTTCGTTCTCCCCTGGTTGATTGTCCCTGACCTTATGATCAAGGGATGGCTCCGGATCGGCATCTACTTTACTTTCCTTCTTGGCCTGATCAACATGGCTATCAGTATCGTTCGCTACACAAAGGTATATGCCGTTGATGAGGTGTCGTTGGTCACAATGCGTAAGTCTCCACAGCATTTACCTGTTAACCTTATACTTACACATTCACAGACTTCTGGAACTCACTGGATCTATATATCGGCCTCGTCATCGCCTGTTTGCCAGCTCTTCGACCCTACTTCAAGTACGCAGCCGAGTCGCGCGCTTTCAACTACATGAAGAGCAGGACCGGAACGCGCGGCGGTAGCCAATACACTGGCACTGCAAGCGCTGCATCTACAAAGGGTAAACTGTCGAATCAGGGTAAAGGGTCATTTGGCTCATCGACAGAACGTCTGTCACAACTGTCTTTGGTTCATGTAAGACCTGAGGATGATCAATCTCCCTAAGTATGGCGATGGCTTTTTATCTTGTTAGCGAGTTATGGAGGTGTAATGGGACGAGTATACAGCCTTTTTCATTTTTTCTTTTGTTGTTGCAGGCATAGAGTGGCGTTCAATAATTGGCTTGGAAATGTGTTATTGAATTGATATCTGGCAAGAAGTAACAATACTATAGAACATATGAACATCTCTCATCTCAGACGCTCATTCGAGAACAAAAGAATACAACTGTAATGTTGAAGTCAATCAGCATCTTACGGACTAATTTATATCATATCGCTAATACCATCCCGGCAATCAGAAAGATTTATAGCCCAGTCACTCAAACGACATATGAAACGAACAAATCCAGGTAATAACAGCGTATGAGATAACATATAAACATTGTAGCATGATTCTATTTATCTATATAATAACCCCTCTTCAAATACTGCCCCCCATTGCGTCGACAATTAGTGGTAGTGTCGGCGTCGGCTAGAAGATCTTGACCTGCGACGATGACAATCAGATGATCGCGATCGCGAACGACTGTGTCTACGACGATGACATCCTGAATCGCGTGATCGAGACCGGGAGTAATCTCTGCGGTGGCGGTGACGAGAAGAGGATCTTGAACGAGAACGATCACGACCCCCATAAGACGCCATCTCAGCATCGTGCTTGGCCATCATCTCAGCCTCCTCTCGCTTCTCCTTCTCCTCCTTCTCCTCCTTATGATCACGTCTCCATTCCTGACCCTTGTGACCGACAAAGGCTCCGAGAAGACCTCCTACGACGGCAGCGGTCTTGCTTCCTCCGAACTTGTTGCCGCCAAATGCACCGGCTGCACCTCCAGCTAGAGCACCACCGAGGCCTCGCTCTCCGTCACCAGCTTCGCCGGGTGCAGATTGGTCTTGACCTTGTTGGGGTCCCCAGGAGCTGGTTGGGGGTGGAGGGCCGCCGAAACCTGTGTATGGTGTGTTGGGTGTGCCGGCCATGTCACGGTATGATGATGCTTCGCCAGATGCTTGGGGATAAGGACTGTGGCTTTGCGGGGGTCCTTGCTCATAGCCTTGTGGGGGGTAGGGGCTGTGGCTTTGTTGACGTTCTTGGGGAGGGTAGTTTTGGTATGGGCCTGGGGAGTCTTGAAAGCCTCGATCCTGAGGTGGGTAAGGCTGATGTGGCTGTTGATAGCCACCTTGGTAGCTGTCCTGTCGGTAGTGTTGTTGCTGGTGTTGCTGCTGGTAATCAGGTGGTCCTTGCTGATAGCCACCCTGTTGATAACCCTGCTGATAACCACCCTGGTGGCCGTAGCCAGGTTGTTGGTTATATCCGTATCCGCTCATTCTTTCGGTAATAGTAATAGATGTTTCGTATTAGGTAGAGTTTACTGGAATACGATGACGGGGCAATTGTGTCTAGATATACCTGAGACTAACGCATGGACCAAAAATCTCAAACGGGTCGTCGTCAGCACGGAGCTCCAACTTCGTGGCTTAATACCTTGGCGCCAAGAAGGTTCAATGTGTTGTTGAATGCGTATTGAAGTATTTCTGGTCGGATTCTACATGCCGAGAAATTGGAGCCGGTGATGCCGAATAGCGCTTGGCTTAAAACCTCTGATTGACTGGAGGGAGGCCCCAGCTGTCAAATTAGCCCACTATTTACGATATCTGTACTAGCAGAGTGGAATCTGATTCGTGTTCCCGTATTAAAGACAAGAAAATTCCCCATTATTCTTCATCCACAGCCTCTCTTCCCTCATAACAATGCCTTATTGCCCTGGCGTGCCAACATTTACTTCCAATTCGTAGTCTCGTGTTTAAACCAATCGACTCCCCAAGATGACAGCCAATAGGACGCTAGCAATCCGAGTCGGAGGCAAATTCAAGCGAGCCTCTGCTCCCAAATCCAGAGGAGGATGTCTCACCTGGTAAGTTTGATAGGCTGGAGTGCTATTTCCCGTAAAAAAGGTCATACTAACATATACGCCACAGCAAGTAAGTCTGATGACGCTTAGAATGCATTGTATATAAAGTTATAACATCCGTGATAGATTCAGGCATTTGAAATGCGACGAAGCAAAACCTTTCTGTCAACGCTGTGCAGACGACAAGATGAAGTGTGACGGATACGCCCCTCCAAAGCCTAGAGCTTCCAAGAAGAAGAAGCCCAAGCAACAGGCTATTACGGCTCTATCTACGCCATCGATGGAGCATATTGATCAGATGCCTCTATTAACGGATCACGAAAGAGTTTATTTTCAACATTTCGTTCACTGGACCGCCAAGCAAATCTCGGCTTCTTCTGCTGCGTCCAACTTCTGGCTCTGCTATGCACTTCCCATGTCCTATCAATTCGACGCCATCAGATATAGCATGATTGCAGTTGGTGCTTCACATCGAGCTTTCATGTCTCATTCGCTTGGCTTTGGACGACCGGATGAGTTACAGCGACCTGTTATACAGCATTATAACAGAGCTATATTGTCCATCCTTCCGCTCATGTCCTCTCCGACACGCTTCAACATACACTGCATTTTGATATGCTGTATGCTCTTCATGACTTGCGAGGGCCTGACTGGTCGATACGATGAACTTCTAAAGCATTTTTCTGCCGGCGATACGTTACTCCAATCCCTTCAGGACTCTGCCGCACCGGAGGAAGCCTCGTTGATGGAGAAACTCGTCGCTATGTTCTCCCAACTCTGCCCGGAATCATCAGACTTTATGAAAGACCCTACTCTTTCAGGCATAAAGCAATGGTGTGTCAAAGATGTCAAACATGCCGCCGATGACATCACTCCATTCAAGACTCTCGACGAAGCCTCATATGCACTTCATCAGTTCCGTTTTCTCCACGACCACGCACCACACAATCCCGATCGAGAAAACGGCAAGGAAAATGATGAAGCCTTTGAGTACCTTTTCAAACAATGGGGCACGCGTTTCCAAGCCCTAGCCCAGCGCGACATCTTACAATGGACGACCGAAGAAATGTCCTACTTCCAAAACATTCGCCTCCGCCAGCGCTTTATACAAATGCACATCGACTCCTACAGCAACCAACCCCAACCCTGCCAAGCATTTCTTGAAACGGCAGAATTAGTAGCAGCGCCTCTGATAGAAATCAACCAGCCTACATATGCCCTCGACGGATGTCTCGTGTCTGGGTTATCATTTGCGGCCTTCTCGGGTGAGGATGACGATGCGAGAGATCGGGCTTTGGGTCTGCTCCACAAACTGGATCATCGGGAGGGTATCTATGACAGTAATGATGTGGCAGAGATGCACGCCCTGTGTGCGATGGATTTGGGTCATGTGTCCTGTCCTGACTCCGACTCTGATGATGGATCTGATGATGAGTCTGATTACGGGCAGCCTGACCCGCCCTTGAAGTCGCCTGTTGGAATACCGAATATGATTGAGATGCTTTCTCGCCAAGCTGGGGTTACAAGTAAGCGCTTGGCGTGCTATTACTAGTTTGTTGATACACATTTATTGTTAGAGCGCTGGTAGATTTTGGGAAAACTTATTTTTTTTTTGATCAGATTTCATCAGCAGAAATGCCATTTGAAGCGTGCCTTCATTGCTTGCTTCTCAGCGCCTCCGTTCTAGACAAACTGTTAGGGTCCAAATAAGGCTTCTCGCCAATTCCAACGGCACGATGTCCCTCCCGTCCACCAAGTCCATCATAATCATTCGTCGCACTATGAAAAGCACTTCGATTATCCCAGAACGCTGCCAATAGTTAGCTCCCATTCCAAAAAAAAATCATCATATGAATGTACTTACCGATATCATTGGGACTTCTCCATCTGAACCGGACCTGTAAATCATGGTTCTCTTCAATCCGTCTATAAAACGACTCCAGAAGCTCTCTACTCTCCCTCGCGCTCAACTCATTAATCCTTCTTGGGAAATTGCCCACCGCGAAGAGAGACTTCCACCCGGTGACGGGGTTTGTTCGGACAACTGGATGAGTGGCCTTGAGCTCATCGCCGATATTCTCAGGATGGCCGCGTGGCTTCTCATAAATCTTAAAGTAATCGGGGTTTGCATCCCTCGCTTTGAGGAAGCCATCGCCCGAGAACGTCGCCGTCAAACCCTCAAAGAACTTCCGGTATGGGTCGCTGTACCGATCGTACAGCTCATATCCCGAAGCCCAAAGCGTATCACCGCCGCCAGAAGGGAGCTTCGTAAGACGTAAGCTTGTGTAATCAGCGGGATACTGCTCGAACTGGATATCGCTATGCCAGCTAGCGGCACCTAGCTTGCGATCATCCCTATCCTTTTCTTTATCCTGGAAGAAGCGGGATTGAGACGAAATAACGCTGATCTCATTGTCTTCTACACCGAATTCGTTGGTGCCGTTAAGAAGAGGATGGATGTGAAGGGTTGAGGAGGAGGGTTTGTTGGTCAATTGGCCCAAGCGATGGACAAGTTCTTTGTGGAGTTCGTCGGTGAGGTTATCTTGTGCTCGGAAGAAGACTACGCCTCTTTGGGAGACTGTTTCGTTAGATGATGTGGTTTGTTTGGGATTGTGGACTTACTGGTAATGGCGAGGTCACGGATTAGTTCGTCTGCATTCTTGGCGTTGATGATGTCGTCGACGAGATTGACGGATGGATATTCACGACCGATGACGGGGGTCGATTCTTCAAAGATGAATTTGTCTAGTGCACCTGATGGAGTCAAGGGCTCAGGATATTTGGCTTCGAGGTGGAGCGGGATTGTGCGCTGCTCGGTAGCTGTGATAGTAGTAGTCGACATCTTGCAAGGAGTCTAATAAAATAGTATGCAATGAAAAGTTGCAAGTGCATCTATGGTCGGATCTAAGCTCCTTATATATGTCTTATCCGTTTCACTTCCCCATGGAGATCACACAATCTGCCACGGCACTTACGACATCTCGCTACAACCAGTCACTCCCCACAATCCCCGAGAGGTCCGACAATGATAAGACTAGAGTAGAAGGCAAAACATTCGTCGCGTCTTCCAACAGGCTGTGACGCCATCAGTCTTTAGCATTATTGGCTGTACCTCCTGGGGCCCCGATGATGCCATCTATGTTTCCGCAGCCATGACCCTCCCCCGATATCGACAGTGGATCCTAGTGTTTCAAATTCTCCCCGTCTTCTAATCACAAGAACTCCGTTATCGCTTGGGCCGATGTGACCATTTTAGAAACGGCTTCTCGGTCGACTTAGTCGCCTATTGGTTGATCTGGTACCAAGTCGATGGCGTGCGATTACCCCAGGATTAGGTGTGATCCACTTGGTTAATCATGACAATACCTTAGTATGGGGGGAAGACGATAAATTATTCATTGATAACGCCGTACGCGCGTAATGTTCGTCGATGTGTTCTCTGACCTCATAGCTGGCCAAGTCCATTACCAGCCCATGTCTCTATTTGGGGTCTGCTGGTGACACATCTGGTGATAAGATGCCTGGCGATGCGTACTTAATGAAACAATATTTGCTCTCGCTAGCCGAACTAGCTTGGGGTGCAGTCCTTGTTCCTCGTGAGTTTACACAATAAAAGAACAATATTCTAACCGCATTACGGCATACG
Source organism: Fusarium scirpi (assembly GCA_004367495.1). Lineage (NCBI taxonomy): Eukaryota > Fungi > Ascomycota > Sordariomycetes > Hypocreales > Nectriaceae > Fusarium > Fusarium scirpi. The sequence continues at coordinate 115,014 of QHHJ01000017.1, read as the reverse complement.
GTAACTCGATTTCAGTTATGAGAGATTTTGCATTCAAACTTCGAAAGTGCGGCTCATGTGTGTTTGTATCGTCTCAATCTCAACATACAGTAATGCTACAAACGACTCTCATCTTACACGTTGCGATAGAGTCTATACAAGTGTAGTACATAAATGGACCAATATTATCTTGAGTAAATCCGAAGTACGATGCTCACCAAAATATCATCAAGTACACTTGTAGTCAGCTATTTGTGAAATATTTCCGCTCAACCGGGTCGTCAACCGGGTAGGTAACCGCAAGGATCAGAAGAATTAGGCGCTAAGAGTACAAGAGACGAAATAATCTGGGCATTTTATGCGCTCTTAAATCAGCAATTAGGCTACTTTATTTCTGTAGTCTAAGCCTTGGAGGATAATTTTTCTGTCACCCACTTGGTAGCACGCATCGGCACGGCTTCCGATCAAGTGACACGGTCTTATCATATCTCTCTTATCACTTAATCGAACAAATCATATTTCTTCTCAGTTCGATAGTGTGGAGCTTCCCATTCTCAGTCTAACCACATTTCAATATCAAAGTCCGAGCCCGTCGGCACTTATCAGTCTTAGCTCTCGCCCGGAATTTATCATCTTCACGGAATTCCGAACCCTTACCTTTACTCGCTTCCATGCCACGAACAGGGACGCGTGAGCCACGTGTAAGACGCTCTTGTGAGCGCTGTCGGTAAAATCCCCAACAATGATACTGAATCAATGACACTAATAGTATGGCAGTCAGAAAAAGATTAAATGTCCAGCTGAAAAACCTGGTTGTTCGCATTGTCGACTCGCGAATGAGATATGCACTTATCTTCCGAGGAATCATGTGAATAACGCCAACAGAAGAGCTTTTGTGAGAAACTTGTAAGTCTTAGTGACTGAGAGTCATGGGTTAGGACTGATTTGTGGGTAGTAGACCTCTTAAGGCGCACAATGATGTCTCGCCGAGTACTTCGACGGAGCATGAGCCAGAGTAAGTCACTTAGTCTTTAGAAACTGCTGAAATACTGATGTTTTCGCAGGAGTTTGGCGAGTATAGCTGAAAGTCAGGATATGAATAGTTGGCACAGCCAAGCTGGTTCATCGCATGGCATTCATCAGCCACTTCCTCCGATAACAGCCATGCTCTCAGAGTCAACATCATGGTACGTCATCCGACAACAATCCATCATATCACTAACAAGCACCAGGTCACCAGCAAATCCGGAACCACCAGTAGATCTTCTAAGCGACTTCGTACTAGCCTACCGCGAAAAACTCTACTTCCAACCCCTTCCACTCTTCGACCCGCGCCGTCTACAACTAAAAATCGGCACACTACCGCATTACCTCCGCTGGAGTTTCCTAGCTCTTACACTGCATTTTACAAGTCACAACTTTTACTATGGCTTGGAAGCCAAGGCCATTGAGTATTATACTACGTCTGCGAGGAGTATAGTTGTGGATATGGCGGCGGAGGGTCTTGCGCAGTTGGAGGTTATGCAGGCTTTGTGTCTTCTTGCTCTTTGTGATCATATAGGTGAGTTTCCTTCAATGGGTTGTGAGGTAAAGCTGATGAATGTAGCTGGAAAACCGTCTCGTGCATGGATGATGGTTGGAATGGCCGCGAAACTCGAAGCTCTACGTCTCTCCGATTCAAAAGCGGACTTGAACTCGCGACACTCTGACGATGCCATTTCGCGATGCCACTGGAGCATTGCCATCTTGGAAAGCACGTTTATACCAAACTGCAATACTCTCACCGAAATATCTGGCGCACCAGCTTATCCGAAAAGTGTATCGCGACCGACACCGCTGCATTCTTCACATGGGATGAAAAGCTACTGCGCCGACCTAACAGACGCATACGAAGGCAATGTCCAAGATGTAGGCATCATAGCAACATGTCTTGGCTACGTCTCTGTCTGGGGAAGTATAATATCTTATCTAAGAGATATTCGTAACGGAGCAAACGAATATCCCTGGCTAGCTACTTCTCGACACAGCCAACTCACCGTCAAACTCTACGAACTCGAAAACATCACATCGCACAGACATCTCATCCGCAACGCCCCCTTCCCCGACCAACCAAGCGAAGATCTCTCCGAACATCGCGAATACTGGGCCCCATGGGTATCATTCCAGATAATGATGCACGCCACACAGGCCGTTCTTAACAACCCCTTCGTCCAACTCGTGGCTCTCCGAAGAGCAGGCCGAAACTTCCAGCCGAGGTCGTTTTTGCAGAATACGGTTGATCAAGCGCTTTTTCATGCGGAGTGGGTTTCAAGATTGGTGCAAATGTGTGCGGATAGGCAGTTCGAGGTTAACGATCCTTTGATTGGGCAGGCTGTTGCTGGATGTGTTTCAATATTGTGGATTTTCCAATTTGCGAGGGATAGAAAGGTTTCTGAGAAGGCTAAAGAGAATCTGATTACTTGTGAGACGTTCTTGGGCCATTTGGCGCGTAAATGGCCTCACATTGCAGAAAAGGTACGCCTCCCAACCTAACCTAGTATCACCATACTGACATCTCAGCTCGAAATCCTCCGCACGCTCAACGTCAAAGTCGCAAAACAACAAGCCACACCGCAAGAAGACGAAACAACAAGCGCGACCATAAAATTCGAACCAGACATGATGTGGGAACTTCTCGATCCCGCAATGTCAGGCGTAGACTGGGCCAGTCTGTGCAGTTCAGCAAAAAGTAAAAATTCGCACGCAGCTACAATACGCGTCGCGACGAAATTCGTGCATCCGATTAATAATGAGGTGGAGAGTACGCCGGTGCAGGATCCTGTGCATAATCTGTTTGATCTGGAGGATGTTTATGGAGAGCCGTTTCTGGATCAGTTCTTTTCGGATAGTTTGTTGGTTAATATCTCGTGAATACCCGGGTAGAAGCTGAGCTGTTTTCTGCACAAGTAAATACAAGTCGATTCGTATCTTTTGGCGGTGTACTGTAGCATTATTGTACAAGTGAAACAAGGAAGATACCGAGACAGCAGCTGAAGCCATCACGTCCACGATTCGCCAGAATTGACTTCAGCTTAACCATGGCGCCGCATTAGCGCTGACACGAATATCAGGATAAAGATCCCTCATTCTCCTCAAATCCGAAAAGTAATTTCGCATTCGTAGCCATGCGTGCTGAACAGACATTTCTCGCTTTCAACTCGCTCTTCGGAGCAGCCACGCAACCCTTCGGATGTGGTGAGGTCAACGTCTTCTATACGTTAGTTGAGGTGGTTTCTGTCAGTTTGTGGGGATTGATGGGCTAATTGTGTCTAGTGGATTGCCTGGGAGACATCAGTACGTTACGCAGCAGGGCTATGATGCGAAGCTTGTTGAGGAACAGATTTTTAATCATACGAGGGAGTTACGTGAGGCTGGATATAATGTCCGAGGTACTGACAGCTGAGTGTGCGACTGCAGTCTGAATACTGACTGTTGTTTAGCTGTCTGGCGTGGTCCGGAGATGCCGCCCAACGAGTTTGTTGACCAAATGAAGGACATTCACTGGCATGCAGCCGGTATTGGCTTTGGAGTGAGAGGATCTCAGATCCATGATGTTATCGGACTCTTCGAAGGTAAGTTGGCAGGTTCATCTTGGTTGGGGTACTGATACGTAGCAGAGACCATCGATATCTTCCGGCAGGAAGCGCCAGATGCCAAATACGTCTTCAACTACAATCCTCTCACATTTCTGTGGTCTGTTAAGCGGTACTTCCCGCTGTCTAGTGATTGTAAAGACCAGCCTGGGAAAGACTTGGTAAGTTTCTGTCCCCTTTGGAGATGGATATGAAGCTGATGGTATGACCGAAGGGTTATGTTACACTCTGTGAGGATGCTTGCAAGTGAAGCAAGTAACAAACTAGTCATTCAGATAGGCAGCAGAAGCAATGGCCTATGAGTCTTGCACTGTTAAAATAAAGTGGCCTAAGTGGTAGTCTAAGTTAGCATAAAGTAACCAAGGTATTTCGTCTCTTACGTCCACAGCAGCCAATTCCTTTATCACTCTGGCGGAAGTAAGATAGAATAGGGCAATGGCAAAGTCTTTGTTCAAGTTTTAAAAACAATAGTTGTTCCTAACCTTAAGTTATAGTGATACAGGTCCCAGCCTTCAGGTGTCTAATGTTTTACTTCATCTTAAGCCCTCTACATAGCACACCCAGTTGGAAGAAATGGCGAATAGCGCTCAGAGTCACAGTTAATCACATTGGCAGTCACTTGGCAGAGGAACAGAAATGGATAATAATCCTTGATTGTATATTGAATCGAAAGTAAAACCGTGGATGCTGAGTGATTTATCATCTCGTTCTCAGACCCGGTATCATTTTGCTAAAAAGAGACCAGGGTGTTAAAGAACCCTGACCTCAACAACATTTGCCCAAATATTTTGTGGTTAAGTTAAGTATGCCCAATATTCGTATACTCGTAATATCAAAACTTGTTTCCATGCGCTTATTGGCTCTCAACGGTAACAGCCTTGGAGACCTGGTTGGTGAGACCATTGGCCTTCTCCTTGAGGTCGGACAGGATACCTTTGTCCTGGTGACCGTTGGTCTTGGAGTTGCCGAGGACGTAGTCATCGTCGCTGCTGGAGTCTTGCTGAAGACCGTCAACGCCCTCAGGGCCAGAAGCGTGGAGCTTGGCGTTCTCAACACCGTTCATGGGGATCTGGTCGGCGTTGGCCTTGCCATTCTCAACGGGGGCGCCGTTGACGGTGTAGCCAGTGTCGCTGGAGTCAACAAAGGCCTCAAGACCGGCTCCCTCGCGGGGGTAAGACTTCATGATCTTCTTGTGCTCCTCAAGAGCAGCGACCATCTCGTCGTGGCTGACGTCGTTGAGGAAGACACAGTCACCCATGGGGTTGACGGGGACAGCAGCGCGAAGCTTACCATCGCGGGTCTTGAGGATAGCGGCGGTGGCCTTCTCGAGGAGAGGACCGTCAAAGTCAGGGTGATCCATGGAGAGACCAGCGCGGGAGAAGAGGTTTAGGAGACGCTTGTGCTCCTCAGCGGAGAGAAGACCGCGGATGTGGGCGAGAGTGGCAGAGTAGGCCATGTCGATGGAGATAGCATGGCCGTGGCGGAGGGGAGTCTCAGGAACGAGCTCGTGAAGAGGAGACCAGGTGTGGCCGTAGGCAATAACACGGTCGAGCATGATCTCGTGAAGGTTGGGTGTCTCAAGCTTCAGCATCTCGTGAATACCAGCGCGGCAGATCTTATCAGCAACCTCCTTAATCTCAGGAGAGGCATCGTCAGATCGACCGAAGCCAGTGTTGATGAGCTGCTCGCAGTACTTCTCAAGAAGATCATAAGTTTCCTTGTGGGCACAAGTAGAGATCTTGATCAACTCAGCAAATCCGTTTCGGATCTGAGCAACTGGGAGACTGCGAAGGAATGTGAAGTCAAGGAAGGTGTGAGAAGGAGCGTGGTAGGCTCCGAGACGGTTCTTGTAACGGCCGTAGTTGACGGCGACCTTGATAGAGACGGAAGCGTCAATGAGTCCAATGACTGTGGTGGGAATGCGGATGTAGTTGGTGTTGCGACGGTAAGCAGCACAGGCAAAGCCAGCAACGTCAGTGACGAGACCACCACCGACAACAAGGACAGGCTCCTTGCGGTAGATACCAAAGTCGGTCATGGAGTCGACAATGGAGAGAAGAGTATCCATAGACTTGGCCTTTTCACCAATCATGGTCTTGTGGATGGTGAGAGGGATGCCATAGTGGTCAAAGTACTTCTGCATCTGATCACCGTAGAGGTTGAAGATGTTGAGGTCCATGACAGCCAAGCATCGTCCCCAGGGGGAGTAGAGCTGGTACAGCTGGGGATTGGAGGGGTTGAAGACGCCATCGAGAAACTCAAAGTCATACTCGATCTTCTCATAACCACAAACAGCGAAACCCTTGGAGGTGGGCTCGACGGTAGCGGTCATATCAGACATGGTGGGCGGATGAGGAGAAGGGTAAGGTAACACAATATGAGAGGAATGGGTAAAAAGGTGGTAGGGTGTAGAGAGTTGTGCAGGTTGAACTGTGAGTTGTAGAAGAGACAAGCTGTGAAAGGCTCGGGATAGGCAGCTTTTTATGGTATCTCGAAACCCCTCATTCGAAGAGGGTCCAGACGAGGGGTTTGCGTTGAAGAGCGTGAATATCCAACTGCCGACAGTGGAAAGAAGCTTCAAGCCAGGGTCTCTACCAGATCAAGTCGAGTTACCTGGTCTCCGAGAGAGGAATGGGTTGGAGTGTATGTACAGAGACATGACGGGAGTCTCATTGGTCATGGATAATATCGCAGGATCCTTTTTGAGGCCAGAATGAGGTGATGGACTAGGTAGTGAGTACTAAGAAGCTAGGGGTTGCAAGATGCAGTGTGTTTCTTCCTCTTTACACACCCAGCCTGACAAAATAGCAGACGCAAAACAACGAGTGAACAAGGGTGATACAACAGAAATGCAAGCAAAGTGTTGGTGTCATGATGGTGTTGCTATGATGGGACTGAGAGCCTCTAGTGGAATACCATTAGAGAACCGTTCCGGGAAGAATGAGTGGCTGGGCAGAGGTAGTGGCTGGACCCTTTGGGAGGAGTGAGAGCACGGCATGCCATATCCTAGCCTGATTCGCTCAAATGTCTCGTCTCGAGGTGTCATATACTGAGGAATAGAGGGGACGTATTACGCGGAGGGTAGGTACCCGTGGTTCCTAGACCGAGACAAAAGTCGTTGAGACCAACACGTTGAGTGTGCAATAATCCTTGAAGAGGCTTAAGCGTGTGGGAGGGGCGTGGATTGTGCTTCGGGTATCGAAATCTTCTCAGATCTTAGCTTGGAGTATCTTTTTTAGACCGGGGGGAAGATCCCGAGCGTGGGGCCATTGTGCCTGGATCTGTTTTTCCTAGTGAAAAGCGGAGTTCTCCCTTGTACTGTATTCTCGTAAAGACGGGTCAAGGAGCTTCGATTACACTTAGACACTAGCATCTCGCATGTGCGCGTCATTCATCGTTCCACTAACCCCACGTTGTCTCGAACTAGAGAGGAGAAAAGATGAGAACTAAATAAGGGCAGGAATTAAAAAAGACCATATTCTAGACCCTAAAGTGAGATCGGCAATTTGTAGGGAAAGAGGGGAAGGGGAATGGGAATGTTACACTGATCTCTGATGTTGTCTATCTTATCTGTTGGAATAAGGAACCTTGTACAACCAACACAACAGTTGGCCGTTCTAAACAAACACCCATTCCTTCGGTCTATTATTCTCTCATTTATTCTTCTTTTCGGTCTCATGCGTCCCAACTCAACATCCACTTAAGATCCCCTGCCCTATGGATACGTCATAGAAGTAAGCACGACATGAAGGAGGAAGAACCTCGCCAACCGGTGAAAATGCAACAATAAACAAACACAAACAGAGGAGGGGTCTTTTCTCTCCAATTATGGGCTGATAGTTACCCTAGAAATGCAAAGGGCCTCGACCCATTCAGTCGGTACTGTAACATATCCTAGGTGCACACAGTATAACAGTGGCGAGGTGCACACATGGTGGCGATACAAGAATAATATGTGCAACACACCCAAGAAAACACTGCAGTCTCTCAATTGGTTTAAATACGCCTTTGAATGCAAAAGACATTGAAAAGAGAAGCTCGATGTGCTTTACCGGTGTGGACTCACATGCAGAAGACATGGGAAAGAGAATTGGATTGCTAAAGGGTACGCATAGAGAATCACAAGCTCTCAATTGTCCGCTTTTGGATCGAGCGCGGAGCTTATATTCCTGACGAGATGAAGCTAAAAAAGGATCCCTTACTACAATAGGGATTAGAGGCTCTGAAAGTGAGACAGTGAATAAAATACTGCGGAGAGACCCCGGAGTCCTCTTCTCCGTGGTTGACTCCACTGCCCGCCGAGAAAGTCGGCGTCTTGTGAAACCTGAACCCGCAGAGTCATGACGTCTTCCATTCCCCCTCCATAGCTAAGCAACAGCAGAGCTTCAGAAAGCTCAGTTCAGTTATTCTGATACTTTGTTGAATGAAGCTTGAATTGATCGTCTATATACCATTTACCTTTCCATCTCTAGAGTTTTACCATCAAGAATGGCTAATCCGGAGACGTCCCGGGTGATGCAATTCGCCAAGAATTTGTCGCTGTTCATCCTCAGCTTTGTCTTTCTCCCGACAAACGCACTCTTTGCGCTGGTACTGTTTCTCTGGGATCGCTTCACTTCTAGAGCTTCACCTTCGAATGCCAGCCAAAATGATCAGGATAATCTTGACAAGACGACTATCCTCGTCACGGGCGTCAACATGGCAAAAGGCCTCTCCCTCGCACGCATGTTCCACCGTCGCGGCCATCGCGTCATAGGCGCTGACTGCTACTCCCTTTCTCCCGGTCGCGTATCCCGTGCAATCGACGCCTACTACCAACTTCCTCATCCGTCAGACCCTTCAAAGACGAGCATGAATGACCCATATCTCAATCGAATCACAGAGATCATCCGCCACGAGGACGTTGACCTTTGGGTCTCGGTTTCGGACGTCAATGCTGCGATTGAAGACGCTGCTGTGCGAGAGATCATTGAGGCGCGCACGAACGCAAAGGCTATACAGTTTGGTGTCGAGGATATTAGGCGTTTGCATGAAAAGGACGCTTTCATCGAGCATACAAAGTCGCTGGGTCTGACCGTTCCTCTTACCGAGGCTGTTGAAGATAAAGAGGATGTTATTAACTTCCTCTGTCGTAATGGAGGTTTGCAGTTGAAGCCTGGCGCGAGACAATATCTTGTCAAACCTGTTGGTGTAGATGACGTCGCTCGCTTCACCATGCCATTACTCCCTCTCAACTCCGAAGACGCTACACTCGCGCGCATTGACACCATTCCCTTCAACGCAGCCAAATGCTCCTTCATCATCCAAGAATACATCACCGGTCCAGAATTCTGCACCCACGCACTCGTCATCCGCGGTCGCGTGTGCGCGTTTGTCGCGTGTCGTTCTGCAGATGTTTTGATGCATTATTCTGCTCTCCCTGCTGATTCGCCGCTTAGCAAAGCGATGCTTGACTTTACGCTAAAGCAAGCGGAGGAGGGTGGCGACAACTTTACCGGACATATGAGCTTTGACTTCTTAATTCATAAAGAGGATGACGATGCTGCTAGGTCTGGTGCTGAGAAGGATGTCACGATATATCCTATCGAATGTAACCCTCGAGTCCATACCGCAACGGTCTTGTTTAACAATACTCCCGAGATTGTCGACGAATATCTTTCTATCCTTTCACCGTCTTCTCAGCCTAGACCGTTGACTAAACCCCCTCTGTATCCTAACAATCCCCAGAATTACTACTGGGTCAGTCAAGATCTTGTCGAGCTTGTGCTTTACCCATTCTACCTTACCCTCTTCAAGGGTACCATGGGAATTTCTCAGGTGTCCAAGTCTATTCATGCTTTTGCGCAACATTTGATTTACTGGAAGGATGGAACGTTTGAGGCTTGGGATCCGATGCCTTGGTTATGGATGATGCATGTCTATTGGCCTGTGCAGTTTGCTTGGTACATGTCTACTGGATCAGTGTGGACAAAGGTTAATGTCAGTACTGGAAAGGCGTTCAAAGGATAGTCAGTTAGTAATATGTTTCAAAAAGGTTGGGTAGATACCATCAAGCCATTAGAATTTATGTCTCATGTCGATCATTTCTTGAAACACCCGTGATCCCGTACGTCACCGCATAAGAACTCCAAACCATAAACAACGACACTATTCACAACAACACCCCTAACAAAACCAGAATAATATCCAATTCACCGTATATCAATCCAAGTGATCCTTTTTCTCATTGCTGTACAGTCGTTGGTACTTCCCCAAACTCGCAGCAGGGATATCCCACCCCACCATATCTGATAAGCCCAACTGGTGTATATACACGCCAGAGTGGTATCCCTATCGTGAGATTGCTCACACAGACCACCGCTTCCGCCGCGCCCCCAGATTTAGGCTGTTGTCCCAAAACGTCGAATGCTCTGCAGCCTCCCCAATCCATGTCATGTGTCTGTTGCCCCCCTCACTGTTTCTCAGATCTCATGCTAACCCAGGGGTTATCTATCACTTGTCACCTGCACCCCGTGCAGTACACCCTCTCCCTTCTTGACACATTCCCAGCAACCCGGTTGCATTTCCCCCTGGAGATGACAATCTGGTACGCTAGGGACTGCCGTACGGGTAGTTCTTAGCGCTGTAAGGGAGGGACGGGAGGGTTGTGACACGTGGTGAGGCGTGTTGTTTGCTTATTTCCACGACATGCAATGTTTTCTGTGGCATGCGAGTTTCTGGCTGCATTGCAGATGTTTCGACACTGTGTACACCTCGTGTTGTACGGAATATGCGATGCTGGTGTAGGATACTGGAAAGGTTGTCCTTCTGGAAGACTCTGGTACATTTCCCCATTCGATAGGGCTGATTGACAGGTGCATCATGGTTACTGATCTTCTGTCGATCTCATGACGTCTCTAGTGGATAATTTGCTTTAAATGCACGGCATTGACAGGTGTTTCCCGCGACCATGATATGAGTTGCTGGAACGACATATTACTCACCACAACTGTTCAACAGTCTAGCGACACCAAATTCAATCATTTCACGAACCCCTCCAATAATATTATGATTGAACATCGACATTGATTGATGGGAAAATTCAGCTGGGCGAGGATAGCTTGGCGACATTTAGACGGCGGCATCCGACATCTACAAACAGTCTCTATAACTCTATGGGGTAACAAGTAAAATACCAGACGCGCTTGTACGGCAATTAGAATGAGCTCAGAGATTTTGCGAGCTTAGTTGATACTGTTACATATGTTGATGATATCTCGATATAGTGACCTTGGGATCACATGTCTGGTCTCAAACTGGACTTAATCTCTGCCTTTCTCGCGCGTGATATGTCGAGATTTGGCCAATTTCCTCAGTCAATCCCGAACACGACTCTCTTAATGCATTGCATTCTACTCCGTACGGAGAATATTATACCGACCGACCTAGCCCGTATTGCATAATATCGCTTATAATCTATTATTAAATTACGCTATTTCCCTCGTATCCGGTTACCTGCGCAAAGTTCCTCCCACAACTAAGATCAAGTACCTTTCAGTATTGAATAATTCAAACTAGCCATCATCTTTGTTTTCTCTTGTCTAAATGTTTTCCAAAGAGAGACATGGTCAAGGTTCAAGATCTCCTACATGGATAGTCTCATCAGTGGATCCTCCCGCTAAGGGGTCCATGGCTTGGACCAACATTAGATCCAAACCATAAACAATTGCATGCATTTAAAACACAAAGCCATCGTATTTCGTTTCATAAATTGCCAATATTCTGTTCGGTTCACCTGCGCTAAGACGCTGCACCCCTGTTCGCAGGATCTCGTCTATGCTCGCTAAGTTAGTCAGCAAATCCATACAAACAAGCGGTAAGGCCTCCAACCATTCTTATCTCTGCAAACTTTACCAACTCCTTTGTGTTTCTTGTCTCAGAGATCTCTATCCGCAGCCATGACTGACTCCCCATCTTATGATGTACGTATTTCTCCCAAATTGAAGTGATGATGCTAATAGATGTCGTAACAGTACCGTTGGAAAGGTTAATTCTCTCTCTTACCTTTGGTATTGTGCTCGTGCTAAATGTCATGCAGTTGTCCTTCTGGGCGACACAGAAGTAGGCAAAACCAACATCGTCAGCCAATTCACACAAGGCCAATTCGATGAAAACATCAAACGAACGCTGGGCGTCAAGCCTACTCTCAAAATGACCCAAGTGGGCTCCAGCACCGTCAAAGTAGCTGTCTGGGACACCGCAGGTCAAGAGCGTCTTCGTGCACCCGCCGTGAACTACTACTACGATGCCGTCGCCGTGGTGGTAGTTTATGATATTACTAGCCGCAAGAGCTTTGAGGATGCGTCCAAGTGGCTCGACGAGGCCCGCGATAATGCGGAACCTGGGGTGGTCATGATGCTGGTGGGTAATAAGAGTGACTTGGGGAATTTGAGAGTAGTTGAGACCAAAAGGGCTGTGAGGACTGAGGAGGGTGCTTTGTTTGCTCGTAAGTTGAGATTTGTGGTGATATGATTGCTGAAGCTTACTCGGTGCAGGTAAAGAAAAGCTCCTCTTTGCTGAGATATCGGCCAAGTACACAAGCCAAGTTGAGGGCGCATTCCAAACTCTACTGAACAGTATGTCCCCCATTCCCTTTCTTTCGACATGAATGACTCACTAATTGGCTCTCTAGGTCTCCACAAGAAGTATGCCGTGGCCTCTTAAGGTTGGAAGATTTTAGAGTTCGGTCGCAGGACACAGTTTCATGTTGTGATTTTTTTCGGACAATATTGCCATGGACGAACGCGTCTTTTAGCCAACTATTGGCTGTATTAATACATTCCATTTGTTTTGAATCTGTTAGCCGTTGATCGGAATTATTCCGCAGATCATCTTTGCTGACGGAGACATCGTTGGGTCTGACTTCGGCGACTTTTCTTACTAACATCCACGACCAACCGCGCGGATAGGGCGAATGTTGCGCCGAGCGGTACCATTCATCCTCTTTTCCCACGATGTTCAAATTGAAGACAAAAAAGTATAAATAGTCGTGGAAGCCCTTCTTCAACCTTCCTTTATCAATCTTTCGCATTCTCAAAACCTTGCAATCTTTCATCAAATCATCATGTCAGAGTCCATAAGCCTTCAATACACCCCAATCATCCTCAAAGCCGCCTCAGTCTTTTTCATCTACGCCGGCGCCGAACACGTAGTCCGCGGCATAAACAAGTACCTCACTATCGAGGAACAAGAGAAACTCCCCTCGAAAACCGTCGCGTTCATGGATTCACAATACCGCTTCCTTGGTGGAATATTCATAGGCTTTGGCGTAGCGGTAGCTTGGACTGTGTCTAACATTCCCGCCTACTGGATACCGCTCAAGATTCTTCTGGGTGCTATGATGCTGGGTGGTGTTGGGCGAGCTGTGTCTGCTGCGGTGTATGGATGGAAGCCCACGTGGACGAGACAGGCTACCATCAATGAGCTCATTATTCCGCCTGCGCTTTATTGGTTTGGGGTTCGAAAGTACATCTGATTTACTTTCGGGTAGGGCTGAGTTGGATAAGCTATATAGTTTCGATGGTACATGTTGAAACATCGTGAGGGGTGCAAATGGGTTTAGACTTCGATGGAATCGAATTTTATAGTTCACGTTTCGTTCTGAAACTTTGCAAAGTGACATTTTTTTCGACTATTTAAATCCCCCAACCTTCAAACATTTAAGCAGTTCCATCTTCCCCAACGTTCCACCCCCAATATATCGCTTCCCACTTCAACCGCAACAATGATGAGCCAAGACAACGTTGTCATCACCGCGCTGCATCGCGATCTCAGACGCAAATACGAAAAGCATTTCGAAACAATCGAAAAGGTCTGGCTGGTCTCCAATCAAGCCAAGCGTGAACAACTCTTCGAAGGATGCAGTCACCCCGACTATGAAGATGAGGTAGGCTGGGACCTCGCCGAAATTACAGAGGATAAGGATCTCTTTCTTCGCATGTTGACGTGGCGAGTTACCGCATCATGGTCAGAGCAATTGCAGTTGGGTTTATCATACGAACGTGACGCAGACGCCGTCGACCAAGACGACTGGGATAAGTGGTATGACAGCCCAAATTACTGTGACGACACTTATACATACCTATCGGAGGGTGATCTCTATGGAGAGACGTTTGACGTCGATGTCGAGCTCATGGACGATTGTAACAGCTGGCGGCAGAGTGATAAGCTGCAGCGACAGGTCAACAGTTCTACTATAATTCCGTATCGTCTTGCAGGTCCTGTAATTCGCAGACAAGTCAACTTCTTCTATTGTCTGAACGCTCTGGTCGATAAGATCCTCGATACTGAGAAAGCTCGATGTCTGGAGAAGAGTGCCCGGTATGCCGAGGAGGACCGAACACCTGCATTACAGGGTCTGATTGACAGTGCACAAGTGTACAAGACATATTACAAAACATCCTTATATCGTCTTCACACCGACACCAGATTTCTTTACAAGTGCGTCAAAGATCAACTTATTAGTCGGCCTGATCGCATCCACCAACTCGAAGAATCAGAGCACGAATATCAGACCGGTTCCATTGGACGCGATATCTTCGACGCCGCCTACACCAAGGTTCGCAGCCTCGCCTTCTGGCGGTCGGTATGTGAGCTACTCAATCTCGTCAACTCCTCCTCCGACAACCAATGATTCCTATATGAAATCCACCAATTGTGCGACCAGCAATGCGACATCGCTAAGCAGAACATCAGGCGACACATCGCTATGGGTATTGCGAAGGGACGCTTTTCCTTCAGTGTTCCCCATTGGCGCTTTATTGAGAGCTATAGAGGGGAGTGGATATTGAAAGATGTTCATATCCACTACCTTACTGACCTCGTCACCCGTGTACAGGGTCCTGACATGACGATTTGCCAATTAAGGAGGTTGGATGAGTTTTACAAGCGGAAGCCTGAGGAGCGTGAAAGGCTCTCTGAACGGGAATCTGAAGCTCTGCATGAGCTGTGCACCATCCTTGCATTTTTTCAAGACTTCAAGAAAGTATTTCCTCAAGCGGAAGGGTATCAAGACTTCGAGACGATGGGCAACATTATATTCCAATACGGTCTGCAATATCTCGACCGCGACGTCCACCTCCTTCGACGAATGGGTTTTCCACACATCTGCGATATCAACATCAACGACCTCGAAGATCCATTCACAGTGAGCCTTGCCGTCGATGAGCTCAGAGTCTACGTCAAACGTCACCTGGGCACGAGCCTTGGTAATCTTTACAGGGATCACGTGTTTGACATGATCGCGGCTGTACAAAGTCCTGAGTTGCTGCGCTTTCCTAATATCCTGGAGCCGAGCTTTGAAAAGAGGTTTCGCGCGAGAAGGGGGAGGGAAGCGCGGCGTTTGCTTTTGCCTCCTAATCCTTCTAATGGGGCGGCCACTGGGCCTTCTTCTGCCGCTGCGGACGGAGGAAGGATTGCGGGCGGTAGGACGAGGATTGCACGCTCGGAGATTGCTGAAACTCTTCTGGGGTTGTTTGATAAGGACTTGCATGGTGTCTGCAGAGACATGGATCAGATGGGTATCTAGAACCTGACAGGACTTGATGATGATAGAATTTGTTTTACTCAGTACGCATTGCGGGCATCTTTATCACCAGATGTATCACTAGCAGACCCCGAGTAGATGATAGAATTAGTCTGTATCAGAGTGTTTTTTTCTGGCTACGAAGCTTGGTATTCCTGTAACAGGTATTGTGTCAGTGATTAGATAGTATTGTACCTTGTTTTGAACATACTTGTTATGAAATTAACCGCCCGAGAATGCCAAACCAGTGAGCGTCACTTGTATTGAAACAGATGCCTTCAATTCTCTTGGAAGTGTCTTCCCTTTTATTAGTCTTTCAGCGATCAGCGCCTTGCATATGCTAAATTCTGCCACATCAAACGTAGAGGTAAGCTAAAATTTAACCTCTTCGACATCGGGCCCCAGCAGTATCACGACCCCAGTATAACAATCCTTCATCTATAAAAGTTATAACCGGTTGCTTCTCCATTGTTCGATTTTGAACCCTTCGCTTATGAGGTCATCGTTACGATGATCCTGGCATGATGTTGTGGTCTTTTATGGAGCTCTGACGATGCCATGCTATGATATCATAAGCAATTCCACAATGATAAAACGACGACAAACCTCGACTCAATCGGGTCTTCAAAATCTCCAGCAACCCTCTTAAATCCAACTAAAATCTAAACTACCTTCCTATTCGCATTCAGAATACACCACATCCAAAATGTCCAACCTCCCCACCAAAGACGATATCAAGGCTCAAGCCGTCGACGGCCGCCCAATCACCCAAACCGAAGCCGCAGCTATCGCCTCCGAAGAATCCAGCCTAACAGGCGGCGGTCCTATCAAGGGCGGTGCCGCAGCTACTGCGCAGAGCATGCATGATAAGCAAAAGAACTTTTTGGAAAAGGCTGGCGATGTTGTGAGGAAGGCGCCTACTGAGGTTACTAAGGAGGATGCTGCTGAGGTGCAGAAGGCTGAGGTAAATTATCTTTAGTGGTGTTTTGGGACGCTTTGGGATATGTTGCTGACTGTTTGGTAGGCTCGCGCAAAGGGTGGTCCTCCTGGAAAGGGATCTACTGCTGCTGATGTGCAGTCCGTTGCGGATCGAAATGCCCAGGCTTAAATAATGAATAATGACATAATACTAATTCAATCCTTTCAATCATATGCACGACATTGTACCTTGGTGATATCTTGACTTTGAGAATAGTCGAGCACTTTGCTTTATTGGTACCAAGTTCGTTGAAAGAATGAGAAGTCCGCGTGAACGCAGCCTGATAAGTGACAAAGATACAAACGACAAACAAAAACGCGAGGATATAAATAATCTGTCTGCCTGGGCTGAGCCTCGCGCCAATCGAGGAAGCAAAGAAGCGGCAGTGCTTACTTACCATTGGGGGCCAAAAATAGAGGCAAGCAGCCACGGCGCGTAGCATCAGAATCAGGCTCTCGATTACAAAAAGGAAGTCTACCCCAACTTCTCGGTCGCATCTTCAATTTCTCTCTTATTCACTATTCAAAATGCCTAAACGAAAATTTCGGTTGGTCCACGATTATAACATCACTCGAAATTATCACGGCATCCACATACCGAAGCAATGGCAAGCTTGGGAAACAGCGCATTTCTTTCGCGTACATACCATAATTAAACATCCAGAAGTACCTGCGCGTCTTATATCTTACGGGTGTAATAACGACGACCCAAATGCGCTGAATTGTACTGAGACGTGTAAAAACGAAACGCTCATGTACAGTTCGCCTGAGAACCTATGGAATTGCATGACCCTCGCAACAGTGGCCATGGTAGTCAGACCTGGCAACGACACCATTGACCGTGAAAACGAAAAGGAAATGGATGAGATCTTCCATTTTGGTACAGTAGAGAAGTTCAATGAACTTGGTGTTTTTTGGAAAGCTCGAAGATGTGTTTGGGCGTCGTGTGCGGATTCAACATATGGCCATTGTACCGCGAGTCTGGGCCCTTTTAAGTGTCAAAATATTACACCATTCAACATTAAGAACTTTGGACAGGTTATGGCTGGACCTTACTGTCAGGCTGCTAATGCTGGTATTGACTTGGATATCGCTGGCCAAGGAGTAAGTACTCATATGAACGTCGTGATCGGGTTCTAATCGCACATCTAGATTGTCACGGCTTATATCATTCAGCTTGTGCTGGTGCTATTCCTCGGCCTGTGCTTCAAACTTACTACATCCTGGATCCGTACTTTTGGTCGAATAAGCTCTTTTCAACAAGATTCATCTCTACGTGAGAAATGCCAGGAAGTGCAGGTCAGGGTATCTCAGACTCGCTTCGCGCACGCTTCATCTTCAGCTATGCGCGACTTCCAGGAATCACAAGCTCTTTTCGCCGCAACAATCTCCATTACAGCCATTATCACATTCGACGGGGATAATAAAGCCGGCACGGCAAATATGCTTAGTCTCTTCTCATGGATGTTCAACCATCGCATTCTGCAAGGGCTTATCACGGCGGGTATGTATCCTGTATTGTTTGCCCAATTACTTTGCCACCGAAACTTCTACACACTTTTCTTTGTTATTCTCTCGTGGATATTTATGGCCGTTATTACCGAGTCCCAAGATTTTGATACAGATGCATTCGAGAAGCATCTGAAGCAAGTCTCTACGGTGCCGGTCTGTGGAAACATGCCTGGGCCGATGAGTTTTTGCCAAGGTATCAAGGAGAAGGAGAGCTATGAGTTCTTTCCTATCACCTTGGCGTGTCGATATGTCGTACATGTTATTGTATCGTGTCTTATCATCGACTATGTCGCATGCTTTGTTAAGAAACTATTTTTGGGAGATAAAGCCAAGTACAAGCAGCTAGGTGGAAACACACCTCCACTCTTTGAGACCAAAGGCGCCAAAAGAGGCTTGGGGGTTTTCTGGGTGTTGGTTGGTGCTCTGACTATAAGCATGATCTTTGTCAGCTTGACAGAGCTGCTGCAGTTGCTTGACATGCATTCAGCCGATGGAGGAGTCTCTACATGGGCTTTTGGTCAGCTTGTTGCTGTGGCTATCTGGTTTCCTGTCGTGATCAAGTTTTTGGCTTTGAATATTGGTGAGTGCAAGTTCCGTACTACTGCATTGAGTCAGTCGCTAATCTGTGTAGTTGGACCAAGAAATAGAGTCAAGCGATCGAGTGATCAGACAGATGGGGCGCAAGTGGAACTGGTCAATCATTCGTACAGGAAGATTAGACCCTAGGACAGTGACATAATGTGATAATGTAGTGGTTTGTACAGTCGGTTGGTTGGTGATGATGGCTCAAATTGATCGAGAATTCCATTGTTTGACGGTTGCCGTAATTATACCTCTTGAAAGGCTATCTTCTTAACTTAACATCCATTAGGGTATCTAAGAACTGTTCCAATCAAGCAAAGCATCGTCCCCAAGTTTCTCCTTGATAAGACTTGTGCTCAGCTCCCAGAGATTATTCGCCAACTCGGGGTTTGAAGCCTGCGTCGTCTCATTACCCTCCTTATCAGGATCAACGAAGTAGTATCCATTTAAATCCTCTTCTTCAATTCGAGGAGACGTGAGCGCCCATAGGGCACTGTAGGATCCCTGCTCGACATCACGTCCGATCGCCAACATGGCCCATGACAAAAGCTTTCCTGTAAGGCCGGGATAGGCATCCTTCCACTGCTGCTGCATAGCTGTGTTGACCTGTATGATGTCAGTAATTACTTAGTAACAATGTTTTGGGGTGACTTACAGCTCCAGGATGAACAGACAAAGCATAGATCCTATCCTTGTTCTCAGGAATAACCTTGCCCGCAAGACCATACTTGGCAAACAAGATCATAGCAAGCTTCGTCCTGTTGTATCTCGCTGTAGAGTCCAAATCAGGATCATTGATCTCCTCTTTGGTCTTAAACTGCACATTCGACAACTGCGCAAGGCGATGCATCTCACTCGCCTCGAACACAACCCTCGGCGGTGAAACACCCTGCATCTTTCCCGTCTTTCTCAAGAGCGGCCAAAGTTGGTTACACACATAGAAGTGTCCCAGGAAGTTAACTCCGAAATGTCGATCAATACCATCAGAGTCCAGACCAAATTGGTTTGTGTTGATACCAGCTGAGAGAACCAGATAGTCAAGACGATCAAGCGATTCTCGGAAGCCGCTAAAAACTTCCCGGACTTGGGCGAGGTTTCCCAAATCGCATTCCTTCCATTCGATTTTGGCGTCTGGGGTTTCTTTCTTAACGGCGTCGATGGCCGCTGTGCCTTGTTCTTCTTTTCGGTTGACCATTATGACTTTGCAGCCAGCATGGGCGAGGGCGCGGCTGACTTCATAGCCAATACCTAAAGCGCCACCTGTTACGATTGCGACGCGGCCTTCAAGGTTCTCGGGCTTGACGACCTGGGGGCCGATGCCGGTTGTTTTCTGGAGGATTGACTGCATTTTGTTGATGTTTTGGGGACAACGATGAAGAAGAGGGCTGATTTAGGTATATGTGATTGCTAAGATGCGGAATAAACTTACAGATATGTTGGACTGTGGTGTCTTCTCGAATATCCCTTTTTTATATACGGTTCATCTTACATGCGAGCTGTTGTGGTGTGGCAACCTTTCCATCATGGTGACGTTCGCGAAGTTGCATTCTGAAGCAAAAGTCGCGATTTATGACATCATCATATCTTCAACAAAACGTCGTCATTCATCAAAACTTGGGCATATACCCAATTGAATCGCGATACAGGAGATAAGCAAACATCACCTGAGTACTACAAACTTGGTTTGTCCGATCAATTAATTGCTGCAGAAAACGTGTCTTACGGTTCGGTGAGGCAAGATGAAGACGTGTCAACGCCTCGACGAAGAAAAGGGAACTGAGACAAAAAGGGACGCGGGGTATCAATGATTGCGCTTCCTATTCTCTGTGTTAAGATAAAACAACACATGATCGTTATGATATTCACCAGCTCATTGGTACCGCTTCAGCATCGCTTTAACCAACAATTTTAATAAAACCCCCAACGGTGCAGGGTAAGATCCCATCAGGGTATCGAAAGCATTGGCCGACGACAGCCAGAGACAAAATAAATTGGTAATCTCAAGCGATCTATGGCCCGGAACAAGACTGCTTTATTGTGGCATCCTGAATGCCCACCTGTCTCCGCTGTAATGTTAGCGCGTTACCCCCAAACCCCTACGGAGATTACCCAAAACGGACCCGTGAATAGCTTCAGACCAGACTAACCCCATCCATCATTAACCTCATGCCTCACAAGGCAGCACCACTCCACTGATCATCAACCTAAACTCTAGTAAAATAGCGATCTGCTCCGCGCAGAGTCAGTCTATCCATATCACCGAGCATTCCCTAGATCGCAGATCACTAAAACTCTTTATGTGAACCATTCCGATAAGCTTCAAATGCCAGTGCTGCCTTGTGCACTTCGCCTAACATCGACCAAGCGATGTCACATTGATCAATGCTGCCTCGGGTCAATACCAACGCCAAGCCGAAAGAGCTTCCAGAATTGGATTAGCAATCGGAAGTTAATGCTCAGCAGAACCAACACGGGCCGTCGGCCAAATTGTTAGCTGTCTCCGTTATCACAAGGCGTCTTGTCGGCTAAAGCTTTGATGTCAGTGGTTGCTTTCCCCAACGGTGAACTAAACTCCAGTTGCGTGAGAAAAAAGCGTCATTTAAAATTACCCATCCTTCACCACAAAAAACGTGCATGCCAGGATTGGATTGCGATAATTCGGCTGCCGGCAACTTCTCTGTTCAGGGGTACGTGCCTCGCTAAGAAACCCCTGTCGGAACAAAAGGGCCGCTTAGCGGTAAGTATGTCAGATGAATCTGTTAGTGTTTAGAGGGTGGATGGGTGGAGATACTAACAGAGATTTCTGATGGCATGTCTGTTGGTCGCGATGTCAGAAACAGACCAAAGATCTAGACCAAAACTGCAAACAAGACTTGCGCTAAAAAGGAAATCACCGGAGTTAAGCTGTGATGCAGGGGGATGAAGTCAGTTTGTCGGCCGAATGCAAAAACCGCCAGAAATGGGAGTGTAAAAAACATGTATTACACAATCGATAGAGGATTTGGTGGCGATTGATCATCTGGAATGTCTTAACACGCGGCTCTTCATCCATTATCGCCATCCTAGACAATAACCACCCTCACTCTCGGTACCATTGCCAAGAAGAAAAGAAAAAAACTCAAGGGTCTATGCAGGGTCAGCAGCCTTACATACAGCACTAGCCAGGGGCACTAGACCTACAAAGGAACCTCTCTTATGACTGCACCACCGAGGTGTCTTGGCGAGTTGAGACACATGCCAGACTACGCCTCTTTCGAAGATGGGCTGAGACTGTGCCTGTCACTCAAAAGCTGATAAAACCATCCCTACCTTGGCTCGCCCCCAACACTTCGGTCCAAGTATTTTCTGGTCTCAGTATCTTACTCTTTCCATAGCCATCACACTCATTACCGGTTCTTCGGAATCAACACTCTGCCAAACATGGCTCCGTCACTCTTTTCTTTCCTTCTTCTCACATTCCTTTCTCCCCTCATCGCCGCACAAGACTCAAACCCAGGCGATGTAAACCCCGTCCCACCCGTCGGCGAAATCAAGACCGAAGACCCAATCTCCAGTCCCCTCACAGAAGGATGTCCCCGTCCGTGCAGCGAAGCAGGCAGTGATCCTGTCAACTGGACTCAGCTGCACAGTCTTGAGGAGTTGGCTGGTTGTGATCTTCCTATACTGTTTGCACTAAATGTGCAGAATGAGTATAGTGATTCTGCTACGCTTTATACTTGTGTTACTGAGTCGAGCAAGACGAGACGTGAGGTGGGAAGTGCTGTTGAGAAGCGGGCTGAACCTTCTGTTTCGCTGGGTAGTAACTGTGGTGCCGAGAGGGCTACTGTTAAGACTTCTTCTGGCTTTGGCCCTACCGGTGCTCTTCGCTCTGGTAACGATGTCGCGGCTGCTTCTACCCTTCTTTCTGATTATCTTGACAACGGGGCTGTTTGCGGAACTACCATTATCTTTGCCAAGTCTGGCTCTTCCATCGCCGGTCTTTACGTTGGCGCAGAAGTTCAAAAGAGCAGTGCTTCCAGCACTCTTCGTCAGTCAAAGGCTCGTCTTCAGCAGGGTGTCCAGACATTCCAAGTCTGTGACGCCAATGACAAGACTGCTCAGACAGTAGGCTTCTTCGCTGCCGACGCTGTCACTGACCTTGAGTCCGTCCAGTCTGCTGTGAGGACCTGGTCCAACGGCAAGTGCATCAGCATTGCTGGCGCCTCTAAGGAGTCTATTAACCTGGGCATTCTCACCACCAACATCCTCAAAACTCGCAGCTCCCGTTTCTCAGGCGTGGATAACCTCCTCGCTCCCCGCGCAGACTGCCGCGCTATCCAAGTGGTATCCGGCGACAGCTGTGCATCTCTCGCAAAGAAATGTAAGGTTTCAACCACAAACTTCAACAAATACAACAACAAGAAGAACTTTTGTTCTACCCTTGCTCCTAAGCAGTGGGTTTGTTGTAGCGCTGGTACTTTACCTGACAAGACACCCCAGCCTACCAAGGACGGTACATGCTTCATCTACAAGATTAAATCTGGCGATGGATGCTACTCTCTTGGTCAGAACTTCGGCATCACTCAGGCCTTCATTGAGAGTGTGAACAAGAACACTTGGGGCTGGAACGGGTGTAACCGTCTTCAGCTAGGCCAACCTATCTGTCTCAGCAAGGGCAAGAATCCTATGCCTATGGCTATCGCGGGTGCTGTCTGTGGTCCTCAAAAGCCTGGGTCAAGCAAGCCCTCCAGTGCAAAGACAGGATGGGATCTCGCGGGTATGAATCCCTGTCCCCTCAACGCCTGCTGTTCCGGATACGGTTTCTGCGGCATCACCTCTGAATTCTGCACCAACACTACAGCCAAGGGTGCCGCACCTGGTACAAGCGCACAGAACACCCCCGGCTGTATCGGCAACTGCGGAACTAACATCGTCGGCAACACCAAGAAGCCAGCCAAGTTCCTCAACGTGGGTTACTTCCAGGGCTACAACCTCGGTCGACCCTGCTTGAATATGGACGTTACAAAGCTGCCTGAGATCAAGACAGCCTACACACACATCCACTTTGCTTTCGCAGGCCTTACATCTGATTTCTCCGTCCTTCTTCAACCTGACGTCAGGGAACAATTCATCAAGTTCAAGGAAGTCAAGGGAAGCTGGAAGAAAATCATCTCGTTCGGCGGCTGGGCCGGTTCAACTGATGCGTCCTCATACCAAATCTACCGCGACGCCATCAAGCCTGCCAACCGTAATAAGTTCGCGTACAATGTCATGACCGTTCTGAACAACCATAAGCTCGATGGTGTCGATTTCGATTGGGAGTATCCCGGCTCTGCAGGTTCTGCAGGCTCTTCAACTGACACTGCCAACTATGTCGAGTTTCTCAAGATCATGAGATCCAAGATTGGTAACAGTGGGAAAACCATGTCTGTTGCTCTTCCTGCTGCCTATTGGTATCTTAAGCCGTTCCCTGTTAAGCAGATTGCTCCGCTTGTTGATTACATCGTTTACATGACCTATGACCTTCACGGTCAATGGGGTAAGTCCTAGCACCCTTCTATATTCGATGTTGTATACTGACTTTACCAGACTACGGCAACACCATGATTAACTCCGGCTGTCCCAACGGCAACTGTCTCCGCTCGCACGTCAACAAAACCGAAACCCTCGACTCCCTCGCAATGATAACAAAGGCAGGCGTAGACCCAGCCAAGGTCGTCGTGGGCATCTCCTCCTACGGTCGCAGCTTCCGCATGAAAGACCCCAAATGCACAGGCCCAACCTGTCAATTCACCGGTAGCTTCAGCGTCTCAGAAGCCGAGCCCGGTGTTTGTACTGGTGAAGCCGGATACCTCTCCGATGCGGAGATCCGTCTTATTGAGTATGATGCTAAGAAGGGTAAGGCTGGTGTTACGGCCAAGACTTGGTATGATAAGGCTTCGGATTCGGATATGATGACTTATGGAACGAAGGGCAAGGGTATGACGGATTGGGTTGCGTATATGGGTCCTACTACTAAGGTTAAGAGGACGCAGTGGGCGCAGAGTTTGAACTTTGGTGGTGTTGTTGATTGGGCTGTCGATCTGGAAACTTGGTTCTCAGCGAAGCCTTAAGATGATACGAGCATGCTGATGATGGAGACTTTCCTTTCTAAATCTCGCTGTAAATCTCTATGATTTACGGCCTTTATAATGTATATTTATTGCTATCTAGCTCATGAATGTATGATAACCTAAATAGCTTGTGTCTCCTTCTTCCCATCTTCCTCATATTGCTTCCATCGATATTCCCTCTCAACACCATTCCGTCGCTGCGCCGTATCACAAAGCTTCTCATTTCCACATTCGCACTCCGCACCAGGCCTCAGCCATCTGTATGTAAGGCTCCACCTCACCTGTCTCAATCTAACAGTACCATCCTCCAAAGTATCCGTTTTGCGAGCCTTGATACCATGTGTCCAGTGTAATCGTGAGTCACCACTCATCTGCATCATACTTCTCGGTAATAAATCCACCTCGATTTTCTCTCCGGTTTCTTTGTTTGCGAATTGCATCATGAGTGGTGAGCCGAGGGATAGAGAGTACAGTTGATCAAAGGGACCGTGGGTGTCGACGTGAGGTGGTATTCCTGTGCCTGGGGCGTATTGTTGTAGACAGACTTGATCGGGTGGTCGGCCTTCCGTTGTCGGTAGTAAAGGGACTAGCCAATCAGGAAAAGGCTTGAAAGGTGTTTCTTCGTCGATTCCAAATGTTTTGTAGCTAAAGGTGTAGCCATAGTGGAGAGAGAGTCGTCCTGGACGAGTTGGCCATTCTAACTCATTCTCAAAGATCTGAATAAGCTTTTCTTCATGCTCAGGCGTGATGAAGTCTTGTTGCATAAAGATGCCCGATGGTTTTATCGCGAGTTTTTCCATTTTGTAAGTGTTATAAGCTGTCGAATCTCATTGCTGAGAAATTTATGCGATATGCAAATTTTATTATAAGCTTAAAATGGTCGTACGAGTGAGAGTTCACGAGAGGTTTCGAGTTTTCAAGTCACGTGATATAGCTACACCTTTAACAGCGGAAGTTCTATACACTCCTCTTGTTAAAGTACATTGAAGTTAACTTTATTACTCATTTTAGTAGCTTACTATTACTCTTATAGATATAAGTTTTAACTTGTGGAATAGGGTGCAAAATTATTTTCCAGTCACTGTCCTTGGTTTCGAAATGAATCGCGGAAATCAAGCAGTAGTACTTCAACAAAACATCCAGAGAGATGTGAATTGGGGGAAGGGGTTATTATAGAGGGTAGTTATAGGGGACTTACAGGGACGTGTTAGCCGCTGTGGCCTGTAGCTAGTGCCCTGTTAGGGCCTGTTCAGCATGAAACAAACACCATACCACAAGTTACTCCCGAAAACATCCTAGGCTAAGGCCAGAACAGAAGCACTGGCTCTGAAAGTCCTCGTGGTGGAATGGAAATGAAATAAGCTGAGGACATACTTGGCGTTGGAGAACTGAGATTCTGAACAACAGGAAGATGGAAGATGGAAGCTGTCTTCCCAGCAGGTGGCGTGATGGTTTTGCTGGTGATTTTTGGGAATGGCCTACTTGGTGGTTTGCTTGACGGTTTGTCTGGTAGTTGCTGGGAATGGGTTCCTTGGTGGTCTAGTTGATGGTCTGGTTGATGGTCTGGTTGATGGTCTGGTTGATGGTTTGCTCAAATGTTTGCTTGAATCTAAGCTTGGTGGTTAGCATGTTAGTTTGCTTGGCGGTGAAGTATATTCAGCAAGTAAAAGAATAATCAGCGTCTGAAATTATCCTCTAAGTACTATATGAAATTATGTGGTGAGATAGAGTGACCATGAATGAATGTTTTCGTAACTGCTATTTGCCAAAGCTGATTCCGAAAAGTAGTTCAAACCCTGAAGTCTTAAATCTCATTTTTAGCGTGTCCGTTGTTCAGTAATCCATGATGGGTCTTTAGGGTTTTGGATTTTGGACGCATATTGATAACTGAGTGCGAGTCTTATCGTTCTTCCTGTTCCCATTCAAGACGATTCCGTCAAAAGAAGAGGTATCCATCGGGATGTTAAAGAAAGTTCGTGAGGTAAGTTTAAGAGAATTAGGTCAATTAATAATATAACGCAGGTAGCATCTTTATGTCGTCTGGTATAATAGCATAGCTGGTTCAGTGTAATCCTTCAATAAAGACCAAAACTGGCGGGATTCGCGTTCATCTTATCCACCCAGTAGTCTATAGTTGAAAGATCTCCATTATTTTGCAACCGGTTTACGCACTCGGGAATTCTCGGCCAGGCATCTCAAAGGCCCAGCAGCTCTGGGTAGCCTAGGCAGCATACTTCTCACAGCCTGATCATCCGAGACATACATCGGACTATAGAAGCCACATCCAACATTAGGCTGATCTCCGAACCACGGCGTCAAACGTGCAATGAAAGGAAATGTTGTGCCGAAACACATCAGCTATGATTGAGTTACTCTCTGTATCAGCCGGGAACCAAAATACTTCATTTGAATGGTGGAAGTGACAGATGATCTTGTACCGACTTGGCATCTCTTCATCGTGCTCGCATTGTTTGCAGGGAAAAGTGAGAAGTGAGTTGACGGGAGGTGTTAGACTAATCAGATGCCACCAAATGAGACATCCAACGAGGCTAATGGCTGCCGAGTATTTGGTCTCGGGTATGCATCGATGTTTGTAGCCGATTTCCAAGACACCAGTCACTATCTCAGGTCTTAAGATCGCCATCGAAATAAGCGCCAAGCGTATCTTATTTCCCCTGACGCTTTGCTGCTTTGGTAAAACCCGTGCACACCCACCAAAATGACGGTTGTTTTTCTTCTCAAAGTCACTAATTGAGTAAAGTTCCCTGCTAAGCTTCTTTGGTTTATTCCCTGCCGTGTTCTGCCCAAAGTCACCGCTTTGCTTACTTTCATCGAATCCTGTAATTGAGGGACTTTTTGAGAAAAGTATGTGATTTTATTTATTGACGGTTCTACTTTATATCCCTTGTGGTATGGACTCCAGCTCAGAGGACTTTTACTCGGCTAGAATTCTCGATCAAGATGACTCGTTCCGTCTAATTTCTCTAGATCCGGGTCCTGCCAATACCCCACTTACCCTACGCCTTCTCAACGCTACAGTACATGACGCTCCACCTTATGAAGCTGTCTCATACGTTTGGGGCGATACAAACAGGACAGCATCGGTCGAGGTTCAAGGCTCTAATACTGCCGAGCCGGCCAAATTTCCTATCACACAAAATTGTCAAGATGCGCTCAAAAGTCTAAAGCAAACAAGCTCATCACGAATTCTTTGGATCGATTCTATTTGCATTGACCAATCCTCGGCAAGTGAAAAGACCCATCAGCTCAATCTTATGGCTCAGATATATCAGAGTGCCTCACAAGTTCTTGTGTTCCTTGGAAAAGGTACTGGAGCCAGCGACCTCGCCATGGAATTTATTCGCGAACTAGATCAGCCGTCTGACTACGGCATTCACAACACAGCTGGTGGGGTATCGAGTACTGGACACGGTGAACGTGAAGCTGTAAATCTTTTATTTAAACGTCCTTGGTTCTACCGTGTGTGGGTACTACAAGAGATCACGTTCGCACAGAGAGCTACTGTCATTTGTGGTAATTGCCAGGTGCCATGGGAAAGCTTCAAGGAGCTTTATCATTGGAACCTTGGCAGTCGTTGGGTCGAGAAGCTTCCGTATTCTCTCGGCTACGCAGCTACATGGAATAGGTATATCCCTAATCTGGCATATAGCGACAGACTGTTGAAAGCCCTTAGAGAAACGAGATTTTGTGGCGCTACAGACCCGAGAGATAGGCTATACGCCATCTTACCACTGCTTGATCGGGAGCATGAGGAGATGAGATCATCGATTGAACTCTCAAACATCAGGTGGGAACTTGACGAAAAGGAAGTTCAGCAAATGAACATACGGCAGCAGCCTCTGAAGTTCCGACCCAATTATGACAAGTCGGTGAAAGAGGTGTATACAGATCTCGCGACTATGTTACTGAGAACTATTGGTCTCGATCTTCTCACATATGTTATCGGCGAATCATCGGTACAAGGTCTTCCTTCCTGGGTCCCGGACTGGACAACCTCCTCTCCTTACTGGGCTTCCAGAGCACCAAGAATAGCTAGGCAGAAGCCATTTTCAGGCTATCCAGAAGGACCTCCTCATTTGTTCTGGGGCTGGAAGGCGCTATATCCGCATCTCGTTGATACATGGAACTGCTCTGTATACACCCAGAATGACGAGAATTCGATTCAGCTCCGCGTCAGAGGAGTGAGTATCGGAAAGATAGGACAATTGGGAGAACTTTGCGATATTGGCAATGACTACTTTCCCATCAGCCAATGGGCAAGTCTTCTTCCAAATTCTCCTTTTGTTCGAAGCCAAGACGATTACGACCCTACATCATGGCATAGCGTTACGTCACTCTCCCCGTTCGCCATGACTCTGGCTATGAACGACGTCGTGTATCCGAAGGCGGTTAATGATGTCATCACCTATATCAGGCGATACAATGGAGATATGGTTGAAGTACCAGAAGAAGCACATAATTCTTTTGGCACTCCAAGTAAAGACGAAAAGGAGCGAGTACCCCTCAAAGAATGCTTTGCATACGGACCAAGCTACGACAAGCAGGCCTTGTGGATCTTGAAACATTGCGACGGGAAGCGGTTTATGGTATTGGATGACGGCAGTATCGGACTTGCGCCGGACCGCGCTCAAGTTGGCGATGAGGTATTTGTCGTTCAAGGCGCAAGTACGCCATTTGCGTTGCGGTCCATCAATTCTCAAATAACCAATCTGGACTCTCAGCCAACTGGTAGCAAAGTAGAGAAGCTCTATAGCCTAGTGGGAGAAGTATTTGTGCATGATTTTATGGATGGTGAGATATGGGATCTTGTTGCGAAAGAGGTGAAGTTGGTGGAAAACATAATAATGAGGTAGTACTAATATTAGTATAGATCGGCATATGTATTGGTTCCTCTCCCCTCTTGGTCCTCCAGCGATTACTGCTCTCCAGCAACTCCACGCACCCCTCAACGGCCCATGACCACTTAGAAAGGAAGCCAGGGGTGGCCTCCCAGTTGTCGAAGCAACCTTCACGATGTATAAGAATATCGAGGAAACGAGCAAACGGCATGATATTGCTCCAAGGAAAGTGATGCCGAGATTGCTGCAGAGTAGTAGGAGTAAAGAAGGGAGGGATATTAGGGTTGGGAGGAAAACGAGTAATGTTGTCTAAACAGGGACCAAATATAGGGCAAGTCGTAGGGTCAAGGAATATTATTTTGAACGTCCTTTTTGTAGCGATCAAAGCGCGGAAGACGTTCTACTGCACCTGACTGAGAAGTTGATCTGACGAGAGGAGGAAGAGTGTATCGATGGGCCTGGATCTTGGAAGTTCTTGAATGGGTTGATCTGAGTGTGTCACGACCGGAAGTAAT
This sequence comes from Fusarium scirpi, assembly GCA_004367495.1. Lineage (NCBI taxonomy): Eukaryota > Fungi > Ascomycota > Sordariomycetes > Hypocreales > Nectriaceae > Fusarium > Fusarium scirpi. The sequence continues at coordinate 85,302 of QHHJ01000017.1, read as the reverse complement.
CGTATGGTTCTCCTGTGGCTGGTGGTAGAATGTGGTGCCCGAGATGAAGGATGGGACATATCCTCTGATGTAGTCTCAGCCTCTCTGTTTTGGACAATGGAATTTTCGGCTTCGCCCACACGCCAGTGCTTAACCTCGAAGACATGAATTTCATTATCATCACTGGGATCTCTATTTTTTAGTCGTTCTGCTAAAGTCATTCGTTAACGCTCTTGTATTATAACCACGTGAATCCGACGGAACGACTCACAAAGCGATCTGTGGTTCTTCCTGTTTTGGACCTTTCGGTGTTGTTTATACTCGTCAAAGTCCCCAATATTTCCGATTGGTTCGAAATGAATAGCCTTGAATTAAGTTTTGTGTATGTGAGTATGAAGAAGGCAAGGCAAAATAAGAGAAGCGCGCCTGTGACGGTTGCTGGCATGTACGGTTGAACTTATCGAGCCTATTGTGAATGTACGAAGACTAGGCTCACTGAGGATAAGCTTTTATCAGATCCACATTGCCTGAGGTCATTGAAATAATTTAATGTAGAAACGAAAAGTGACAATGGTCATCCTGTACTCCGTCCACAGCAAAATTCCTATTAATCCAACGGTAGTTCCATTGCCATTTCCCTAAGGCTAGCGGTGCGGCATTCTCATATCTTCTTAATGGTCATCTCTATTTGTCCATGTGTGATGAGCTAGGATAAACCCCATATAATATAATGTACACGGCTAAGAATTATATCCAAGTCTACCAAGGAGGAAATCTGCGGTCCGTCTTGTAAAACCACCAAGATCTGGCTTGAGGCTAGGTTCTTTATAAAACATAGACAGTCTCATACGACGTTTGTTAAAAGATTTCAATTTCCCCTGTCGAAAAAAACTGCGTCTATAGATAGATACTGCATTGCCAGAGAGACTTCGCAAAGGTTGGCAACGTGACTATCACTGACATGTAAATTTATGAATGGCCGAATTCCATATGTCATCCTCTGAATAGGTCTAGTAGATCGTCAGTGACTGGTAGGTGAAAAATACCACGGCTAGGTTTAGAATCACTAACACACTGTGATTCCTCTGGGCATGTGCACTCATTCGCAGGTGGATTAAAGTCGTCCATAGGGTAATCAGTAGTGTAGCGGCAAATTTCCTAGATTGAAGTAATGTTAGAAAGCAAGTAGATCTCCGTGACCAGACCGGGAATATGTACACTGGCATCGCATATCTGGCACAATTTTCGTCATTAGTTTATCGTCTAAGGACTAGCTGTCATTTAAGCGCTTACACGGCTTGGATCATGTTCCAAGTTTAGTGACACATCTAAGCTTCCGGCGTCGAGATTCAGTCCAAAGTCTGCTGGGCTGGCTGAGGTAAACCCAGCCAGGACAATCAACAAAACAGGGCAGAATTTCATTTCGATAAAATAGAGTATGGATTAGAACGGAAATTGGTATGTGTTTGACAGCTTGAATATCGTAGAATGGTTTACTACTCCGAAGGCAGTAGAGTACTATATACCTTGAACATTTGTCTCACTTTCTTTTTGTTTTGATTCGCGCGAACATCAGTGAATTCCTAGCCAGTAAAAGGAATCTCATGTTAGTAGCGTGGGGAATAGTAAAAGTCATGGCATGTCAAAGTTTCTTGAAGGGCAGTTGTGATAGGCTATGTTACGACAGGTATAAGAAGATAGCACAGCATGAGACACGGAAGAAGGAGATACGTTACATCGCCTTTGTGCTATAACTTAATGCCCGTCATAAATCGAGCCGGTTCTAGGATCTGATGTCTGAGTCTAATTAGAGTAACAGGACTGAATCGGTAGATCCATTCCTCGCTGGATAACTGGAATGCTCTTTTATTTTTCTTTTCTTTTCTTCTTTTTCTTTTTACAGTATTTAAAGTATTTAACTATTGTAAGGCACTTCTTATATATGTATTTTATATAATAATATACTGCTAATTAAGTAAAGCTACTATATAGAAGATAGTAATAAAAACAAAGTAGTTAAAGGTATCTTTTAGCTTTACCTTTATATTATTATAATAGGTCTTAGGCACAGCTAGGTAGATCAAGAAGGTAAAGGTTAATTAGTTGTAAGACTAAAACTTTCAAGGTCTATTAAGTATATAGGGATTCCTCTAGAAATACCCCCCAATAGGGTAGAGATATATAACCTAAGGTCTAGCTATATATGGCCAGGTGTAACTCTAAGGTTATAGGTTTAAACCCTATTACAATTATACCCCTCTCTGTAGTTACTAACCATAGTAACTAAAATCCCTATAATTTCTTGTACGAGACGACATGGCTGCGAATTGTGTGACATATATGAGTGGCGAAGGGGACGATCATCTGTCGAGATGGGAAGACCATGTGTAAGCAACGCCTATCAGTATCTCTAGCCATTTAAAGCTATGTATTCTGTATCAAACACCGAGATCTTGCGTCTTCCTTGGGCGATTTCGTAGCAAATCAAAGGCATTGTGCCTTTGACGGCTGTGATTGGCGTCGTCGACCTCACAAGTAGCCTTGGAGACCTTACTTGCCTCGGCAACCCCATCGCTCTTGAGCCTCCTGCGACGCGGGGACTTTGAGCCACTTGATAGCTGCTGAGTGGCGATGGAGGCTATAAGTCATACCAGACTTCGATCTCTACAATCCAGACTCTGGAACTATTGTCATTTCTAGAATCCAGACTCTGGAACTATTGTCAATTCTAGAATCCAGACTATAGAACTATTAAAATCTCGATATTCCAGATTCTAATTCTTAGAATCTAGATTCTAGAACTATTACAATACCTAGAATAAAACTGTTATACCAGACCTTAATCTCTAGAGTCCAGACTTCAGAACTATTACAATCTGTCAATAGAAATATTATACCAGACTTTAATCTCTAGAATATAGGTTGCTCCAGTGCTATGTTCCTCCTTTACAATACGCGACAGATTGAATCAACTCCGGAAGCCAGTAGTAGGTGATAGGTGCTTCAGCTCTATTTGTTGTATACTAAATCTAATTTGCTCTGCTAGTTAATAATTCACGTTGTGGTGTTTTATGTTCAAGACATAACATAGTATCTTGTCAACCTATCTGCAATTAGAACTTAAGTGAAGATTCCATAGACTGCATTAGAAGTGGATATTAGACAGCATGATTCCAGTTAGCTTAGATTCAACACAATCATAGTCAATATCGAAGACACCATAGGATATTAATTTAATCTATTTGCAGTTTTTAACTTAAGTTAAAGACTCCAGATTATATAGAAAGTAATACAGCATTAGATTCTAATTTATATTAGCCCAGAGCAACAACCAGAGTTATCTAGTTTTATGTTTAGTTTTTATTTCTTATTTATTCCTTATCACCCTATGTTCAGTTCTTTAAGTTTTAGTTCAAGTTCTCTTAAGGCACAGGTCCAGAAGTATACAGATAGAATAATATCTTAAATAGTCTACCAACAATACAATAACTTTATCTTAAGCAGAGGACTCTCAAGCTATTTCAGATCATCTAGGTAAGCAGGTCATAGTGCTATATCATTAACTAAGTACTATATCAGTTCCATTTTATTTACCAAGTATTATATCAGTTCCGTTCTGTTAACCTAGTATCATCTCAGCTTTCTTTCATTAATCTAGTATCATATGAACTTTGTTCTATTAACCCAGTATTTTACCAGTTCTATTCCATTAACTCAGTATTATCTCAGTCCCGTCAAGACAATGAGAATTTAATGCTCAGATCAGTCCAAGAACGCTCCCAGGAGAATCTCATGGTTCGAGCTACCAATATCAAAACAATCTCATAGTTTCAGCTTTTTAAGTAGCCAGTAAAGTTCAGCAAGAGAGCAAAACACCAGAGGTAAACAACAAAAACGTTTCAACACTGGATGCAAACAAGAAAAAGGAAGTACGCAATAGAAAGGCCAATTTAAGTAGTACCAAGTACTTAATCTCAAGCTCCAAAAGAATATCTCTATCTGAGGTCAATATTTCAGCAGCAAGCGTAATGCAGAATGTAGAACGGAAAGTTTACTGGTAGACAAATTATAGTTCTAGTGATTGAGTACAAGAAAAGTGGCCAGACTAAAAGAACAGAGGAAGAGTAAGTAAGCGAAGAATATGCATTAACGCTTATGCACACAACCACGAGGTCGACATGATCATTAACAAGAGACTGCGGACTTCTCAGTGCATTCATAATAAATCATTAACACATCAACTACCAATTCTGTGCTTTTCGGCTCCCGAAGTCCATACATGAATCAGTGAGCAGCCACACCAACAGCATTCATCTGAGCACTACCATTCATCTCACGCGGACCATCAATCTCCATCTGCACAGTGACCTTCTCCCAAACAGCCGACCCCATCAACTCCTTGAACGTATCCTCCACAACCCTCGCAGTCCGCTCAACAATATCATCGACATCATTCTTCGTCACGATAAATGGCGGACAGATCAAAAAGTGATCACCGCTGTACCCATCATACCCACCATTGGCATTGAACAGAGCAATTTCGTAGCCAGCGCTCATTCCACGTGAGTGAAGCATGCTGTTGAGGCCGAGACTGTAGGGGAAGGGTATTTTGGTGGTTTTGTTAGTTACGAATTCAACGGCCCAGAAAAGTCCTCTGCCGCGAATGTCGCCGACGTATGGCATGGGTAGGAGACGTTCCTTGAGTTTCGTGCCGAGATATTCACCCATGCTGCGCACGTGAGGAAGGAGATTCTCGTCGCGGATGATTTGTTGGACTTTTAGTCCTGCGGCTGCAGCTTGGGGATGGGCCATGTATGTTTGACCGTGGGCAAAGCCCTTGCCAGACTTTTGGAAGGATTCGACGAGAGTGGCGTTGACCAGAACTGCTGAGACGGGGGCATAACCTGCACCGAGACCCTTTCCGACCACGAGGATGTCTGGGACCACGTCTTCTTGTTCCCAGGCGTGGAGAGTTCCTGTGCGGCCCATTCCGCACATTACTTCGTCGAGAATGAGAAGAGCGTTGTACTTCTGGCAAACGGCTTTCACGGCTGGAAAGTAGCCTTTCACCGGCATTGCGCATCCGCTCGCCTATGACTGTCAGTCATCTACTATCTTAAGAAGCCACTGGAGAACTTACACTTCCGCCAACAGTCTCAGCTACAAAAGCGCAGACCTTCTCAGGTCCAATCCTCTGAAACTCATCATCAAGTTCCTGGGCTAATCGCTTCACATACGCATCATCGTCTTCGCCGTCTTTTCGACCGCGGTATGTGCTGCAAGCTGACACCTGCGATGAATTCTGCGAAATCAGCTGGACGAAAGGATCCTTTCGGACCTTGAAGTCGCCCAGAGTCAAAGCACCCAGCGTCGCGCCATGCCATGCGCCTACACGCGCAATGAAGTGACTCCGCTCAGTCTGCGGAATAGCAAGATGCGAGAAGTGTGTCTTGGCAAGTTTGAGCGCCACTTCAACAGCTTCCGAACCTACAATCGTTAGTTAAGCCATCATCAAACTTTATACATCAACTTACCAGATCCACACAAAACTGCCTTGCTCATCAAGCCACCCGTCGAGTCAACTAGGAAATCAGCAAGATTCTCCGCTGCCTTGGTTTTGTAAAAGCCGGGATGGCAATAAGGAACGTTGACGAGCTGCTCAACGACTGCTTGTTGAACATTCTTGTTGTTGTAGCCTAGACAGGCGACGGCTGCGCCGCTGGTTGCGTCGAGAATGCGACGGCCATCACTGGTGTTGAGATAAATGCCTTCAGTCGATTCGATGAGAGCGGCGGGGTGCTTTTGGAAGTTTTTGTAGAGAAGACTGTTTGAGGATGCCATGTTGTTGTTGTGTTACCGGACAGATAGATTGGGTGGTGTTTTGATCAAGAAGGTGGTCGCGTGTCAATACGGTCTTATATAGGCATCTATGGACTTTTCGTATTCGATTCACTTTGACAAACATTTCCTTGTTCAACAAGCTGAAATCTAGAGTTGTCTCTTTCCCTGTTGACAAACTGTGGCTTGCTATTGGGAGTTCCGCCGTGTAATCAAGATCGTTACACGCAATGATGATGGAAAGCTTTCCAGTGCCGGGTTCAATCAGCCTGGCGTGCATTAGGTTCGATACCAGGAGGAAATCCGGTTTTACGGCGCCGGTGAAGAAGAAACTCCCCGCTGAACTGAGACCATCTAACTCAATTCGAACCTTGTCGTAGATCGTCAAAAGATGATCAATGGTAAGCTACATAATATTGAGATCATCTATCAATTCACTAGTCTAGCAGATATCGGCCCGCGTCTGTGCCACCCTAGAATAAATAGCGGTGTCTTATTTCCTGTCCAATGATAAGACGCCAGTGATTCTACAGCAGCTGAAGTGTATTACACTAACGGATTGTGCAGTGGAAAGAGCGAATTTAGCCCCGAGGGGATCTTTCCCTCTATTGGATTTCAGCTCCGCGTCAAGGGAAAGAAAGCCCCGGTCTTACTCTGTGGCTACATTAACCAGCCATCATTTCTCTCGTTATTCCCTTTTCATCCTCAGCTATTCTTACTCGCTGGCCTAAAGATGGAGATCCCGTTCCTAGACTGTGTCTTTGACTCCTCCGATCCGAATACATCTATCCTACCGCTTATTCCCTACCTCTTCCCCGCTGCTGACGAGGCGGACATTGATCCGCATATCCAAGCTCTTGCTCAAGGAACAACAAATGGCGTAAGACTTCTACCCCCACGCGTCTTGTCTCATACTAACATTTGACAGTTGTTCAAAGTCACCAATCAGGCGGATGCTGTGCTAGTCAAGGTCTACGGTGATGGAACTGACATCACGATTGATCGCAACAGTACGTTTCCTTTTTTCTCGTCTGGAACTTCCCTTCTTTGACTGCCATGTCTAACCCCAACAAAAAGAGGAGCTCTGGGTACACAACCTCCTGGCCCAACGCGGTCTTTCGTCTTGGCCGCTGGTTCGCTTCAAGAATGGACATGCCTACGAATTTATTCCTGGGAGAGTCTGCTCTGAAGGCGATATGTCTAAGACAGAAATTTTCCGCGGAGTGGCAAGGGAGTTGGCGAGGTGGCACGCGTTGCTCCAGCCGGTTGACCTCCAGGGTGCTCGAAAAGAACTTCATTATGAACCAAGTGTCTGGTCTACAGCCAGAAAATGGTTAAAGGCCATCTCCAATGGTGAGAAGCGGTCAAGAGACGAGATTGAGGGGCTGCAGGGAAAGTTCCAGTACCTAACCGACAAGCTGTTGCCCACTGATGTTATGCCGGAGCCCTTGGTACGTCGTTGCATATCTTGCTCTGGTTGCGTGCTAATTTGTGAACTTCAGGTGCTTGGCCACGGTGACCTTTTGTGCGGCAACATCATTGTACAAGAGTCGGCTGATGGCATGGGCGCTGTGAACGGGACTACAGATGTCGCAACAGTACGCTTCATAGATTACGAGTAAGTAATACTCTCCTTTGGTCTGTCAAACACGGAGTAACCATGGGCTATGTGTGACAGACATGCCACCTACTGCCCTCGGGCGTTTGAACTCGCGAATCATTTCGCCGAGTGGACTGGCTTTGAGTGCGACTACGACAAACTGCCAAGCACGTCAATCCGAAGGGCCTTTATTCGCGAGTATCTCAAGACCCACGCCGAAGTCCGTCGGGACACCACCTGCAATGGGACGAAAGAGACAGATCTGCCGACTGTCACTGATGCTGAAGTGGAGAAGCTCATGCGCCAGGTTGATGATTACAGAGGGTTTCCTGGGTTTTACTGGTAAGTTCAGTTACACGACTGCGCTGTATTCGTTACACGGACAGGACTGACCCGTCTCCGCGGCAGGGGTCTCTGCGCTCTCATTCAGGCTGAGACAGCGACCGGAACTATTGACTTTGACTACGCGGGGTATGCTGAGAAGCGGTTTGCTGAATACGAGGCATGGCGTCAGGTGCAGGAGAATGATGTCCAAGAGATGCCATTGCGGGAGAAGATATGGACGCGTCCATGAGACAAAACAGACAGGTTCTTTTGTTTTCTCAGAGATTGTCTTTTTGAGCCGCTTGACTCGACATGCCGCTGTACCATGTATGACTTGCTCTGCCGTAGCGCTCAGTCCTAGCCAAAGAGAGAGGTGTTGCAAGCACACAGAGACCAGATTTGGAACATCATTCGTCTGTGTCAGCTGTCGGTTTTGCTTGTTTGAGACAATTGTACCTAGACTGAACTTTAGTAAACGCGGCCCTTATCTTGACCGCATGATCTGGCACACACATTTACTGTACTCTGCTGTACATTCAGTCTGTACTTGACCGTGCGCGCCCTCCGTGGCGGAAAAGTGAAGTCTGAGCGTGATTATATACATGACTAGCAACCACACGTGGGTTCTCGTCCACCAATTACATTTGTTAAATCCCACCTTTTCCCTCGTTATATCCAATGGGAGATGTGATCGATGTTGGGTTGGATTTTACGATCTGATGAGGAAATTTTCTGCTTAAATATGGGAATTGGTATTTCTTTCAGGTGATTCTGAGGGGGAACTTGCAAGGGAATTGGTATTATTCTATCTATCGTACATACCCGGCTTCCGGAAGCCTTTCCCAACTGCTCTTCCCTATCCCCTTCTATTTCCTTCTCCCCGGGCTTCACAATGGCAGGCTGGAAACCCTCAACAAGCATCCTCTCCACAATCGGAGCCGACGTCCTCTGGCACTCCCACAGAGATCTTAAAATCCTCATCCTGCTCCGCTTCGTCCGTTTATTAGGCTATGGCGGGACAACACTTGTTCTTGCACTCTATCTCAATGCACTAGGCTTTCATGATACCCAGATTGGACTGTTCATGACGCTGACGCTCGTGGGTGATCTTGCTATTAGCTTTGTCCTCACTTGGGTCGGTGATCGTGTTGGTGTGAGATGGACGGCTGCTGTGGGTGCGCTGTTGATGTGTGTTGGAGGAATGGCTTTTGCTTGGGTTGAGAATTTTTGGGGATTGTTGGCTGCTAGTATTGTTGCTGTCATTAACCCGAGGTATGTTTCTTTCATTCACTCATCTCACTCATTTGGATGTGAGATGTCACTCCCATCTCACTCTCACTCATACTTGAACCCTTGGGTGAACATTTACTAACTGTCCAGCGCCAATGAAATTGATCCCTTCAAAGCAATAGAAGAATCAGCCATCGCTCGTCTCAGCACATCCCACACATGTAACGACATGTTCGCCTGGTGGTCCATGCTAGGTATGTTCGGTACAGCAGCAAGCAACCTCCTCACCGGCTGGGTCATCAACGCTCTAGAAGACGCCGGTCTAGAGAAACTATCATGCCATCGCGTGATATTTCTCGCTTATGCTGCCATTGGCATCATTAAGTTGATCTGTTCCTTATTTCTCAGTGCGGATGTTGAGCATGTCCCTGAGCAAAAGGAACATTGTGCGACACCGCAATCTGATGCCAGTGAAGAGGATGCACCGCTCTTGACTGAGCAGATCCCCGACTATGGGGCTGTCAATGCTATCAATGATGTTCAGAATCCTGAGAGTCAAGCACAAGTCGTGCTAGAAGTCCAACAAAAGCGTCTTTTCACACCTGAATCATTTAACTTCATGTGGAAGCTTTCTCTAGCCATGGGTTTGGACTTTGTTGGCTCCGGTCTCGCGCAGATCTCATGGATGACATACTTCTTCAAACGCGAGTACAACATGCCCGAAGGAGCACTCGGATCTGCAACATTCACAGCAGGTATAATCTCATCGGTTCTCAACCTCGCATCGTCCCCCCTCTCGCGCTCCATCGGCCAAGTCCAGACCATGGTAGTATGTCACACGATAAACTCCATTTCCCTTCTTATGGTCTCTGTACCAGGGAACAAGTACGTCGCGCTCATCATATTCATCTTTCGTATCGTCACAAGGGAAATTGATAATGCGCCTCGCCAGGCATTTATTTCAGCTGGTGTACTGGATCATGAACGGACTTCTGCTATGGGTGTTGTTAATATTGTCAAGACGATTGGTAGTTGTCTGGGTCTGTATGTCACGGGGTTATTTGCAGGTTTGGATAAGTTTTGGCTTGCATTCATTGTTGCGGGGAGTTTGAAGTTGATGTATAATGTTTTGATTCTTGTTTTCTTTTGGAAGAGGCGTTGAAAAGTTCATTTGCTTGTGGTCTCGATCTCTTGTTTGGAGGGAAAATTGTTGGCGGATCAAAATTGGCTGGGTCGCATTTTCAGATTGTATCATTCTTTTGGTGTTGTTTACAATTGGTGTCTCCTTCAGCATTGCGTTTCAATTAGCATGCTTTAATGTTGATCACTGTGTCTAACAATAAAATTGAATCTTGCTCCTGCTATGTCTCCGTACCTAGATCTCAAGTTCTCAACCACTAGTGACCGGTACCAGTGTAGCGTATCTCCAGATTTCTGCTATGTAATGAGGTACGTATCTCGTGAATATAATATGCATGGATGGTAGCGCCTCTTGTTGACCAATATGCGAGGGAACGTATGCCGTTCAACAATGGCCAATGCCGACGTGATATCCATAATCATCTACCGACAGCGTTCGGTCTAACAAGGTCCCTCCGCACAAGCACATATCGTATGATTGAGTGACGGCTCAAGGCCTCTTCCACCTTGGCTTCACGGTAACGTACGTCCATTGTGAACAGGTTATGCTGTTCGAGTCAAAGGTTAGTTCAACTCACTACACGTGTCGTGGACAACTACTCAAAGACCTGCAGTGCTCGTCTTGTTGAAATTAGATCGCCAAGAGATATCTAGATAGCATCGGCAGATAGATCTCGACCATTATCAAGTAGCATACCCATAATCAAATTTATGGATGGACCTCGAGGATCAACTCGATTATACGGAAGACGAAAAGGATATATACCAAGCTCCATGCCACTATCTTCCCCCATCATCACCAAGCCTCAACAGATCAACAACAAAGCAAATATTTCTATCGCTACCAAACCTTATTTCCAAAATGGATCACCTTCTCCGTCTTGACACAGATATAGTCTGCCTTTTCGCCAAACTAAACTCCTACGACTACATAATCGTAGGATCCGGCTTCGGCGGCGGCCCCCTCGCCGAAACTCTCGCAGCCAAAAACAAAAAAGTCCTCCTCATCGAACGCGGCGGCGTAATCTTCTCAGCCCACGTCCTCAACACCTCCCGTCCCTACTACAACCGCGGCGCAAGCAACTCCCCCGAAGGTAACGAAAGCGTCTACGACGCCGTCAAAGCAAAATTGCAACTCACAGATCGTTCCGATAGTTATGTCGGCGGTCCTGTGTACTGCGTTGGTGGACGGTCGAACCTTTGGGGAACGTGGATCCCGGAGATTGGGAATGAGACGCTTAATACTTATTTTGCACCTGAGATTGTGGAGTATCTTAAGGAGGAGAAGGGGTATGAAACTACTTTTCGGTATTTGACGGATGGTGATCCTAGAGATGGGATTTATCCTGAAGGTGATGGTGCACATGAAGTTAGTGCTAAAGAAATTGGGCAGGTGAATGAGAAGCTCAGCAATGCTATCGCTGGCTCCAAGTTCACCATCATGCCTGTCGTAGCGCAGTTCAACGCCCCAGCGCCGTACAAGTTTGCGCAGGGCGCGTACAGTACTACATTGTCGATTATTAATCGGATGTATGCGAATGATCAGTATTTGTCTGTTTTACTGAATACAGAGGTCATTGCTGTTCAGCATTCTGCTAGCAATACTTTGTAAATCCTTTTGGCAGTTTTGGGTAGACTTGTGCTGATGAAGAAGACATAGCCACAAGAGAGTCCATGCACTTAAGATCAGAGATAAAACATGCGGTACCATTAAAGAACTTGACGTTGGGAAAGCCAAAGTTATCCTGGCTGCAGGAACAATTGGTACTGCGTCTATCGCTCTGAACAGTGGTCTTCAGCATCTCAATCCTCTGGTGGGTAAAGGTATCATCGACCACAACATCTGCTTCGTCCGCTTCGCGAAGCAGAAAGACGGCCAAATCACCAAGAAGCCACTCAATCTCAAAACTCATCTGAAGGTCGGCGGTGAAGAATGTCTCGTCACGGTGACCATCAATGCTAACTTTTTTCCTCGCTGGTAGTTCAGCGACACTGAACACTACACACTTCTACCGCAAGGACGGAACGCTCATGAATCCGACAAAGGATGCATCCGATGAAGCAGAGAATTTCGACACCATCTGTGTCTTACTCGAATTTGTCGGGAAACTCGATGAAGAGAATTCCGTGCTGAATACACCGGGTTTAGACCCAGTCCTAGCCATCCATCGCGCACCTATCAAACCCGAAGTACAATGCGCGATGGAAGATATCATTCGCTCCGTTCGCGACACGTTCGTCCACATAAAGCCTACAATTGGATCTGGGCGCAGCGCTTGTCCCGATCCTGGCTTGCGACCTCAGCATCTTGGCTTCGGTGTATTCTCTCATGAGTGCGGAACCATGAGAATGGATGGACCAAAAGGAAAAGGAGTGGTTGATACGGATCTGAAGGTCAAGGGATTGGATAATCTTTGGGTTTGTGATATGTGGGTTATGCCTGTTAGTCCTGAGGCGAATCCTTCTTTGACCTTGGCTGCGCTTTCGTTGAGATTAGCTGAGCATTTGAGTAGAAAAAGACATAAGAAGATTAGACATTAATTGAAAGTTTTTTATTGTTTAAAACGACAGCGACATATAAGTTTAAAGAATTGATTCATCATTATTCGTATAATTTACATAAGATTACATATGTATATCTCATCATCCAACAGCTTCAAAACAGGGTATCATTCAGACCTCCCAACATAACATCCCCCACGATATCAGCATATTCTTGTAAACCACTGAAGTAATTAACATCTAGTGTTCATTGTCGCAAGACACCTTCTAATGGTGTCGGTGGATATTGGCCGCGCTGGCGCGACGGCTAGCAGAGGGTGTGCCTCGAGGAGTTCCACGAGGCGTAACACGACTCTCACCAAAAAAGCGGTTGGAGTTGCTGTACTGTCGCGCACCAGGGGTAGGTCGAGCTGCAACGGGTGGATTCTCCGCATCTTCAACAGTACCAGCGGAGCTCCTTCGTCGAGCATCATAAGCAACGCTGCCACGACGACCTTGTTCAACGTTATCCTTGCGCTCACCGGCCAGACGCTGAGCGAAGGGTGAACGTGCTCGAAGGGCGGGACCCTTCCAGTATATCACGTAAACAGCGACGACGAGAATGAAAGAGATACAGAACAGAATGGTTGAGGCGTATTCCAGGTTCTTGCCGGAGGATGCGCCAATGTTGCTGAAGAAGGGAATGGCGGGGAGGGTGAGAACACCAGCGAGGAAATCTCGGGCCCAGCCGTTACCACCAGTGGCAGAAGCAGAGTAGGGTCCGTCTGGAATTTGTTAGTGAATTGTCATTCGCGCTGTGATAGGTATACTTACAGGCACAGATCATGTAGTCAATGGTAGCCATGTAGATAGCATAATTGGCAATACCAACAATCGCAGCAAAGATCATAGATCCAATCCAATGGATAGGAGGACCCTGAATTGTCCAAGCAAAGCCAATGAGACCAATCGGCAAACAAGGTGCAGTCCAAAGCAAGAACCACAATCGCGACTCATACTGAGCACGCTCATCATCAGGCTTCTCTCTTCGCTCCTTGATGTTCTTCTTGATGGAGGGGATGAACAACAACCAGGCAATAACGTATCCTACTCCGATAGCACAGAAGGTAAGACCGATCTGCACAGCATCAAAGTCCCACTGTCCGTACACAAGAGCAAAGGATTGGATAAACATGAAGATCAAAGCATCGGAGAAACCGGAGAGGAGAGAGAGCACGAGCACGATGGGCTCGGTGAGGAACATCTTGAAGGGGCGGGTCCAGGTGATGAGGATCTCCTTGGCGGAGAAACGCTCACGGAAGGGAACCAGTTCATCGGGACCCCAGAAGTTGGCGTTGGTTTCCTTTCTGCGCTTCTTGGCAATGCGGTTCATCAGAATGGTGCTTCGTGTCTCAGGCACGGTGAGGAAGTGCACGATTTGAACAAAGCCACCAAGGATGAGCTGGATCCAGATTGACCAGCGCCATGCGAGGTACTGCTCACAGAAACCACCAACAATAGGACCAAGGACTGAACCGCCGACGGAGGAGAAGACGACGTATGCGACGGCGTACTGCTGGTTGTCTGACTCCCACATATCGGCAATCATACCAAGCGTGACAGAACCACCAGCAGATGACAAACCACCCAGCGCACGACCAACCATGATAGAAGCAAAGTTCGGTGCGAGTGCAACGGGCAGTTGGAAGATATTCACCAGAAACAGAGAAGCCTGCATAATAGGCCAACGTCCAAACTCCTCCGACCAAGGCGCCCAAAGCTCACAGCCAAAAGCATACAGCACAAGAAAGATCATAGCACCACACCTAGCAGCCTGAGCACTAACACCGAACTCCTCAGAGATACCAGGAATAGCATTTGAATAGAGCGAAGTGTTAAAGTTCATGGAGACTTGTACCCAGAAGACGACGGTGAGGATGTACCACTTCTTCCACTTGGGGAAGGAGTAGCCTAGTTCATCGTAGCAGTCATCTTCTGTGATTTCGTATTTATCGTACGTGCCGATCTTTTCCATGCGGTTGGCATTATGGTGTTCGTGGTCGCTGTGGTCTGTTGAGCCTTCGAGGTTGTGTTGTTCTAGACGGGAGTTTGCGACGTGAAGGTCGTTTTGGTTTATGACCTGTGGAGGGTCATCGGAGAAGTGAGTCGGCATTTTGAGAAGTAATTGGTCTACCAAACCAAGCAAGATAAAATTATGTGATAAGGTTGTTTTGATCTGGGGATGGGGAACATATTTAAAAGCTGGGGGATCAACACACCACGCATTACAAGATTTACAACTCCCAGAGAATAAGGGATATCCACTCTTGACATCATCCTCGAAACAAAGAATCATACCCCGGAATTGCGTGGGGTTTGCGTATGCCGTTCTATCCGGAAAGACCTAAAGAGATCAACGGTCAAGGGTGAGATTTGTGAGCAACGGGTTACAGAATGTGACTACGGGTTACCAATAGTGGACAAGCTTGGCGATTGTGGTTATTTCATCACGCAGCCAACGCCCGCTGATCGAAAGCCTGGGGTGCATCTGTCCAACGTTTATCGGAAAATGTACACTCGGCCGAGTCATGGTTGATGACGTATGGATTCTTTAGAGACAAAACATCTCACCAAACAGACACTAATTGCACCAACAAGCACAAGCATTCAATAACTGCATGTACTGTACATACTCGTGCTATTACTAAAAGACGGTTAATCCAATCGGCCAAAGCGAGAAAAAGTCCCATCTTTCCAGGCAGCACAATTCTTTGGTTCCACAATGACATGCCTTCATCAAAGATTTCTTCGTTAGCTGGGTAGTAGGCCAGTCAATGTTACTAAGGCCTGCTTATTCCCTGGTGATCTCATTGCGTCATGGCTGCAACCTTGAAAGTTTTATCCCACGCTTGTTCCCCTAATGGTTCAGGTCTCTTTGTAGAAGGATGCAGTGGTGGTTGCTTGGAAGGCTGAATGGCCAAGATCCAAGGTGAAGACATCCCGTCTCGGCAGCTGGGCGCCCGAAAGCTGAACGCTGGGCCTTTTCTTGGCCTGGAGTGCGCTGTAGAATAAGACAGCACAGGCATGATCAGCAGTTGTCCCAAGGTCGCTTCCCAGTGAAAATTAAGCATACCAATTACCCACTGACCATCCCCCCAATTTTCTTTTCTTTGACGCATGCGACATTTCTGAAAGTCGGGGCTCCACGTTGGGGTTTTTTCGTCTTTCTTTTTTCCTGCTCGTGCCAAGGGCCAAGTTTGATAGTGGATCGCAGCTTCGGTTTGCCGCAGAGCCTCTCACTTTGAAATCACGATATTAATTCCCGATGATATGATTTCCAATTTTTTATTGCCGGGTCTTGTTATGGTTAATTTAGTTACATAATATCGACGCAACTTTGAGGTGTTCTTCACTGCAGTATTTGTTGCATGATCATCACTTGCTGGTACAATTGCGCTTCTCTGCTGTCACTCAGTGAGATTAATTACTTCTTGACCGTGATTGAAGACCATCAACATGACAGGTTTCTTGACTTATCGCACAGATGATATGCCATTGATGCGAATAATCTGAACCGAATTCTTCATCCGAATTATTCTCTTCTCCAGTCCCAGTCGGCCAAATTCTCGGTGCTGTACTCCATGGGGATTCATTCCAGCGGAGCCACGGGGTAAATATCCATTCATTGTTGAGTTTATGTCGCTGCCTATTTCAGTGGAGAAGCCCCTGCATCAAAGTAACGTTTCGAGGTGAAAATTCTTCTGATCGTATCACGAGAATCGAGCTTGGTGTTGAGATTTTTCTTGTCTTGGCGGAATAACTGCCGACAGCTCCGCTCGGACTTTCCTTGGGATGGGATGTTTGTCGTGTTGGCTCTGATGATTGGTGACGTCATTATTAAGCCACTGACATCGTGTGAGGATATTCACGATTGTGCGCTTTGATCTCGAGGAGAGGCATGAAGATATTCATGTTCATCAGCATGTCTATCAATAAGCTTAAACTTGTGCGGGGAAGGAGAATGCTGCTGTTTATTCAATTAATATTGAGAGAAAGCAATGGATATTATTTTATTCCTGCAGTTTTTCACCCCCAGTAGTTTTGTGAAATCGTCAAAATGCGAGTCACGATCGTTCCAGCCAGTAACAAAACGAGCACAGCAGCAATTCGCTGGCTTCTATCCCAGGAAAATCGCGTGAGAATCCAGAGCCTTTACCGCGATCTCAAAAAGCTTCCCGATGATTTTAAGTCCGCTGAGAACTTCACAGCCGTTCACGGTGATGTTGCCGACGCGTCTACCCTAAACTTCAGCGAGTCTGACGCGGTCATCATGGTTCTTCCGCCTGCCTACGACGGACGCGACATCATCGCGCACTCGCGTCTGATCTCAAACAATGTAAAAAATGCCATCGAGAAATCTGGTACCGTGAGAAGACTTGTTTTACTGTCTAGTCTGGGTGCCGAGTTTGCCGAGGGCGTGGTAAGTCTTTAATTAGTGGCGAAGATATGTCTGACTTGAACAGGGAGAGCTCAAAACGAATCACATCTCTGAAGAGATTCTTAAGACGACCAATATCCCAGAGATCATATTCATAAGAGCTGCATACTTCATGGAGAACTGGACCATGTCCCTCGAGACCTTGAAGGCACCAGAGCCATTCTTCTACTCAACCATCACGCCCTCAGACTTCAAAGTCGCTATGGTTGCAGTCAAAGATATAGGCCAAGCATTAGCCGAGCAAGCCATACGCGACTGGAAACCTCCGACGAAACCATATATCTACGAGCTTCACGGTCCTCAGCCATATACTCCGTTGGAAGTACAAGAGACATTCTCACAGGTTCTGAAGAAGGACGTTCGAGTCAAGGCTGTCGAGAAAGATGAACTAAAAAGCTTCTTTGGCCAGATATTTGCACCGCAGATAGTTGATGAGTGGGTTGAGATGACGAGAAGCTTTTTGCCTGGGGGTATTGCTGAGAAAGATCTTTCTAAACCGAGTGATGTTGATGTTATTCGTGGGGAAACTACATTGAAGGAAACGTTTGAGAATGCCACAACTGGAATAATGTGAAGATTGGAACGGATCGGTATTTATTGTAATTCATTCTTCATTCTCTATTCTGTCGGTTGATATTGGCCTGAACCCAGGTAACAGGGTAGGTGACAGCTTAGGACGCCAAAATAAAGCAGCTTAAAAGCGGGTCAGAGCTCGAGAGAAGTGACCAGGTCATTCTGTCTCTTCCGCTCTCGGCCGTCAATTCTTCCGGCACCCTGTTGGGCCGCATTTGGGTTTAGCGCAAAATGATAAGGGCACTGATTGAAGATCATTTACCCCAGCAACAGGAGGTCCAACCAACTGAGACAGAGTATCAAGAAAAAAAAAAAGAAAAGAACATCGCTTACAATTCGACAGGAACAATCGAATTTGAAGTTTTGACAGGTATATTGCCATCACAAGACGCGCAACAGCGTTCCTGCCTTCAAAAAGTGCCCCGCTATCACTCCAAGTGCTTATCGATAAGCACAATATCCTCTGGCGCCAAATTTTCTTTCCTCTTTTCTCAAAGCGACTTTGTTGTCGCATGACGACCATCATGTACAGACTCAGACTCCTACGGCCAACTGGGCCTTTGCGCCCTCACATCGCTCTATGGAATACCGCATCGCGAATCCGTTCCATACGTGCTGTATCAACAGTTGAAGAAATAGACGCCGATCTTACGAAAAGGACCACAAGATTACGTGAACTACAGCAAGAAATAGCAGAAGCAAAAGAAGAAGCAGCAGCAAAAGCAGACGCAAAAACAAAAGCAGAAGCAGCAGCAAAACTTAAGCAATTAAGGAGAGAAATAATAGAATTAACAACAATACAAAAACAAACAAGAAATAAAAGAAGCAAGGAAATAAAAGCAAAAGCAAAAGCAGAAGAAGCAGCAAAGGAAGAAGCAGAACTAAGAGCAGAAATAGAAGAAGCAAAAGCAAAAGTAATAGCAGAAGCGGAAGCTAAAGCAAAAGCAGCAATAGCGGAAGCAAAAGCAAGAATAGCAGAAGAAGCAAAAGCAGAAATAGCAGAAGCAAAAGCAACAGCAACAGCAAGAGCAATACGAGAAGAAGCAAGATTCGCTTTGCAAAACAATACCTTTTACCGACCAAGCGAAGAACCCTCCGATGATACACCCGAAGCGAGTACAGAATTCTGGGCTAAAAGGACACACGCTGAGCTCAAAGAGCTGATGAAACTGAGCGAGGAAGGTGTTGCCTTTACTACAACAGGTTATCAGAGCGTCGAGGAAGCGAGCCAGTATTTCATAAAAAATTGGCACCAGGATTTACATGCAATGCTTGGTTACATTCCAAATCCTGCCGGGTATTCTTCACGGTTTGGAGATACGGTAAGTTTGTCTGCTTCCAGGACGATAGAAAAAAGACGACTAACTTGATGATTTCCCTAGGATTGGACAGTAAGTCATCTTCTCAAGGTCCGGCATTCTCCAAAGCTAATTCGTTGCAGGGTATGACCCCATTCAAGTCATAGGCAGGATAGAACTATAGATTCTGACATTCCCAGGGCGTTTGAGCATGCAAGCTATCCAAGGTCTCGCCGACTCTTCTCGTCATGACTGGCTGAGAATGTTAGCCCGAAAATCCGAAGATGGCTCGGACATGTCGAAGTTGATGAGCACATGGGGTAAAGGGCCTGCCATGGTCCCTGCTTCCTCCACTATACGGTATTTGAGAGTGAGTGTTCCTGCAGCCCAGCATTTGATCCCTTAAACTGATCAGACGAAAACAAGCCATTACGATACCCTTCTAAAACCGTCTATGTTAGACACAAAATCGCTGAGAAACCGACAGTGGAAACGCGAGGCGTCAAACTCGTTGCTTCCATCATCGGCGGTAACATCCATCTTCCAATTGCCGAGGTGGAAGAGATGGTTTACTTTATGGATCGTAAATCGGGATGTTCAAAATTCATCACCCATGACGAATTCGAACCTTTCTTTGGTGTACTGAATTGGTGTTGGGAGAGACAGCAGAAAGTCGGCGACAAAGCCAGGACCAGAGTCTTCCACTACATCGATGCAAAGCTGGGTTTGATCGATCTCGATGCTCAGCTGCCCGATTCCAACGAGAAGTCCGATGAACCGATGACAGCTGAGGCACTGCAGGAAGCCATTCAACGTCGGGCCTTTACGACTCACCCTCTGACGAGTTTAAAGAGCATGAAAAATAAGATGCTTAAGCAGGAGCCTAGCAACGAACAGCAAGATGATGCCTTTGCGGCGGGGTTGAAGGACGAATTGGCGGAGTGGGAGGATGAGGAAGGCATGGAAGAAGGCACTGAGGAGGATGTGGACGAGGCCCAAGAGGCTGAGGAGGTGAGTTTCAAGAAGCTGACTGCCCCGCGAGGAAAATGAAGCTAACGGAGAAGTCAGTCGCTCCTTTCACCCGCTGAGTTGAGAATTGCAAGAAAAAAGAAAAAGACCAATGGATGATGGCTCTAAGGCGGACGAGTGAAGCCAAGGCGCGGCTTAAAGAAGTTGAGGTTGAAGGCAAAAGGTCCTCCGAGGCAGAGGTAGTGACACCGGACGATGCCGGGCTTATGGATGTGCCGGTTGACGATGCCGCCAAGAATGGACCTTACTAAAGGGGGATGACCTAAGAGGGTGTTTTCATTTGTATTATTGTGTTGTTTTGTCTGTTTCCTTCAGTCCCTCCTCCTCGAAAAAGCTGAAAATGAAAAGAAAAAAAGGTTGTCATTTGTACGTGGTTGGATTGATCAAGATTGTGTTGTTTAAGAAAAGAAGCTGTGTTACTTTGGGATGTGATTATGAAGACAGACAATTGAATAGTGACCACCTATCCAGGCGGAATTTAAAACTACTGCCGAGTAGAACAGGATTAAAACAGTGTCAAATATTAAAAGTAATATCAAGAAAATAATGCTATGCTAGTCCACCGTTCAACTCTCCACGACAACAGGTTTATTATGCCACTTCAACTCCCCTTCCTTAAAATTCGGTTCAGCCAACCAATTCAGCGTAAAAGCCTTCTGCACAGTCGGACAACACATATGCTTCGCAAGAATAGTATCACCGTTGATATACGGCAGCAAATACTGATCAAGCAGTTTCCAAAGGATATTATCCCACATAACAGCCCGCGTAGATGTACCAGCGAGTTCAACATCGTTGGTAACGTGCGCCTCGCGAGTCTTGCGATATTCATCGAATGCCTTTGTGAGATCCTTGATGTCGGGGTTTGGAGTCTCGAGAAGGAGCGTGCGGAGGAGGTTGATTAAGACTACGGTGGATTGCCAGCCTGTGTTGAGCCCGAAGCCGATGTTGGGTGTCATTTTGTGGACTGAGTCGCCGAGGAGGACGACGCGGTCGCGGGACCAAGTTTTGGCGACTCCTTCTTCGAAGGGTGCTGTGTAGAACCATTTTTTGTTCTGCCAGACTTGTTTAAACGTGACACCAGGTGCAAGATAGACGTCCTCGTATTTCTTGGCTAACTCGTCGGCTTGTTCCGATGTGATCCAGTGTTTGTCCGTGGTAGGCTTGTCGAGCTTCAGATAGATTGTAAAGAAGTATTTCTTGTGCGAGGGCATGATGAGTTGTGTGCTGAAGCCCTCGGAGTGACATTCGTAGTCTGTACCTTCGACGAGATCGGTGGAGAGTTCGTTGCCGTGGCCGTAGAAGCCGTAGAAGGTTGTTGTGAAGTCTTCGTTTTTGGTCTCGCTTTCTTTGGTCTCTTCGTTAACATAGGAGCGTGTTGTGCTGTTGATACCGTCGGCGCCGATGAGGATATCGCCGTTGTAAATACTTCCGTCTGCACAAGTAACTTCCACGCCCATGGGCTTGGAGTCGATAGAAGTAACGTGTTTGTCGAGATGAAGCTGGTTCGTTATGTCCGAGAGATTATCCTTGAGTAAATTGACAAGATCACCACGCTGGAACAACATCCATTCATGACCATGGCTACCAAAGTCAGCATCACTCACAACCTCCGCCAAGAACTTTACTCACTATTCACCGATATTCTTAATCATATCACTCCAACTCATAACAGATCCATCACGTCGAAGATTACACTTCTTCGCCATAGGCAAATGAAGATCATATGCCTCCTTCAAAAGACCAAGTTGGTCTAGAATACGCGAACTGTGAGGCCAGATACAAACAGATGCACCCCAGTTCAAGTCTGCCTCTTTGCGTCGCTCGAGGATTGTGAACTCGATACCGGCTCGTTGGAGAGCAAGGGCAGCAAGAAGGCCCGTTGGCCCAGCGCCAGCGATGAGGACTTTAAAACCCATTTTTGAGTACTGAAACAAGATCGAAAGATACAGACGAGCAGATAGGAAGGGAAGAATGAGGAGGCGCCTTTTATTTGTGACTCCTTACCACCACACCGTGATGTTACCCCAGATGTGGCTCACCCCTGCAGTATCCAGAACCGTTGGACACCTCAGTGTTGCGATCGACACTCGGTTACGATTAGTCTCATCCTTTGCAAAGCTTCTATTCGACGGTGTAAGATAGGAAGCGTTTATGTTTCATTCCTTCTACCCAGGAAAAGGTGTATCTGCCGAATGTTACGTTGTAAATTGCGATACTCAGGAGGGAGCAGAATGATTTTCCTCTTGGGCTGGGTGCCGAAATAAGGTAGCCTAAGTCTCGGTATGAGGTGACTTGATCAATTTGTCTCTTATGCTCTCGTCGGATAATTCTGCTGATACTTTGACGGGAAGTCCGATACACTGACAGGGAGTCGTTATCGGCGGGTTTCTGTTATCGGCTGATTTTTATGAGATAAGATGATCTCTCCTTAATTGAAGTTGTTAACACTTTGCAGAGGTCTGAAGCTTTTACGAAAACTCTTTTATTCAGTGAGAGGCTTGAACCGCGGAAATCCAAAATCACAGACTGGCCAGGATGGAGGACGTAGTATTTGATGCGCCATATCAAGTCTTGCCTGGTAGAGGTTGTTGAGTGCTTTGGTCCCTGGCTGTTTGTAGATGCCCCCAGGCTGGAGGAGGAAGGCGATGATGACAAGACCCAAGGAATCCTCGAATTGATACGGAATCTTCAAGAGGTCGAACAAAGATTCAGCACCTTCTTACATAACTTATCAGTTGCTTTGCCTGTCCACAGTATCCGCATTTAGATCGATCAGGCGTTGACAACCATATCATCGCTGAGCAAGGCGACAGTGCAGATATCGAAGAATCCGTCCACCAAACAAGTGCGAGATAGCACTGTCGATGAAGCAAGAGGTTGAGGCAGTTAATCGAGAAGACGAGAGTGCACTCCCCTGATGGCGACCTCCTCTAGCTTTAGTCCAGATCGACAAGGAGGCGACGCCCTGCACTCATCTATAACACTAGCTTGACTGGCAGTCCCATATATGTGTGACGCTGTTGTGGAGGCGATTTGGAATAGCTGTTCTAGAAGTTAATCTCTGTCTTCGACGCCATACGAAATGAACTTTGTAAACTATATTTCGTAAATGGAATGAATCTCATAGGGCCTAAAGCAATACGGATTAAATCACTAAAGTCATGCGTAGGCAACTTTCGCGTCATCTAGGAGCCCCAGCTAACTGTGCCTGGTAGTCTGGAATGCCCCTATCCCCATCACCCAGTCCTCAGTATAATACTTGACAATACCTGTGACGCCATTGCTTACACCACTAGCTACTTTCGGAATTGGAAAGCTGGAATTAGACTAGCAGCACCAAGGGCACGGCCAGAGGCTGAGCGGCTGAGGTCAATCTGTGATTTACCATGTTAGACTCGATACGCCTGGTGGATCTAACCAGCCATTCTTATTTGACGATTTCAAATTGTCTTCAGAGTATCACATCTCTATTTTCAATACCGCGAATCATAGGCTTCGGAGCATATCAAGTCTTCTGAGACGGCACGGTAAGCCTGGCCAATTACCAAGTTACATTCTAGCTAGCCTTGTTTACGAAGAGCACTAATGCTACGTGCCGCTTCACACCAGGAACACACTTTGAACCCTTGTCCTGTTAAATACCAGTCAGACCAATTGTGCCACCCGTCTAGATTCTCCCCTTTTCTTTCCTACCTCTTGTGTCGTCACCACAGAAGGCCATAATGAACGTCCACACGATATTATGGTTGTCTATTATCGCGTTACTATGCTTCGCGGCACAAGTTGCTGCTGATGTAGCAGAACCAGCTAAACCTTTAGATGGTGTTTCGCAATGTGCAGTAAGTACCTGGGGCTAATCAACCCATTGTGATTTCGCTTATCGTCTATCAGATTAGTTGCCTTAATAAACTGCTTGAACCGCCAGTATTTTCCAGCAGGAATATTGAATTGCTATGTAGCGACAATAGCTTGAGCGATGAGGTCAGCGACTGCGTCCGGAAGGCCTGCACTATCAGAGAATTACTGGGTAAGTGTTTTACACTTAAAGAACTCTTGAATCGTTGTGGCCAAGCTGTTAAAACGATAAACCCCTGACATTACCCTGCCTAGACTTTCTTAACGCTGAACAAAGTGCGTGTGGGAGACCGGATCTCGACAATGACCACAACATCAGAGCCGTCAACTTTCTGATCCTCGGAATTGCGGTGATTGTGGTGACACTGCGTATCGTAACCAAAGTTCATCAGTATATACGATGGGGCGTCGACGACTATCTGATCATTGCGGCATTAGTAAGTTATGGAACTCACTGTTGCTTGTTGCTGCGGTAGAAGCATCTACTAATAGCCACAGCTCTTCACGGTCATACAATGCATTATGATGATCGCATGTAAGTCATACTTACAGTCAATGCGGCAGGGTTGATCTAATATCCTCATAGTGACTTATCAAGGTCTAGGCCATAACATCTGGACTCTTAACGACAATGCAGTCATCAAGTTCTTTGTGGTAGGATTCTATACCGGGAGCGTCTGCTGACATTACTGACATTATTAGTATCTTATAATTGTCGAATGTGCCTACGTCCTAAGCCTATGCCTTATAAACCTCTCCATCTTATGGTTTTACCTAAGAACGTTTCCTGCAGAAAGTTTTCAAAAAGTTGTGAAATGGACAATAGCCTTTAATATTCTCTCGACAGCATCTGTTTCTATAGCTGCAGCGTGCCAAAGCTTTCCGACCGATCCAACAAAGGAGAAATGGAAGGATGGGTCATCGGGTGTCAAGTTGAATATCCACACATTGGCCTTTGCCCACGCTGGTATCAATGTTGCTCTTGATATCTGGATGTTCATCCTTCCTCTCACCCAGCTTTACCACATTGGCCTGAAAAGAAAGAAGAAGATTGGTGTTATGTTGATCTTCAGTCTTGGAATATTGTAAGTACAACATGCCTAACTCTGGCCAAGTACTTACATCATAGCCTCATTGTTGTCAGCTGTGTACGCATTCCGTTCATGGTAGATTTCAGCAGAAGTCTCAACTCAACTGGTAAGATCAAATTATGAATAACACTGATTCGGGTCCTTCCTAACACGGAGAATATTACAGCCGACTCGCAGGGGATCATTGTCTGGTCGAATTTGGAGAGTGGTGTAGGCATCCTAGTGGCCTGTCTCCCCCATACCCAACCACTCTTACGAGCTGTTATGACGCGCGCGAGATCCATGACACTACGCTCAAACCACTCTGACGATAGTCAAGGGATCTTTATTGACCGAGGTCTCGCCACCATCCAGGTCACACGTCTTGATGGAACGACTCTGGCTAACCCGAATGACGTGGTTCTGAACGATCGGGGAGGGTTGCTCACTATTGACAAGTGCGCCTCTCAAGTATCCTCTTCTCGGAATGGAACGTGTTAGGATGATTTGAAGCTTGTAGATATGGACCAAAGCTGGTCTCTGTACATAGCTATTCATATTATGTTAAGTTCGGACGGACAACTTTGACGGAACACTGGCCATTTTCACATGACCCGGTAGTCAAGTACTTTATATCCCGAAAGATACCTTTCACTAGAGTACTTAGCTGAATTAAAAGTTGAGAATTTGTAGTTTTAATAGTCTATAAATGAATAAGGGGCGTTATCCTCCAAGCTAATCTATCGAAGTTTTTACTCTTGCGTCTTGGCTTGCACAGCCTTCAAAGTAACACTTGTGAACCCATTCGTAGGCCCATCCGCAAGAAACAGATTATAAACATCCGGATTCGGCCGCTGCTTAACCAAGAATTGCGTGACATGGTCATCAGTCGCAGCGAAACTCAGTCCCCCAAACGGCCCCCTAGTGACCTGAACAGCCTCCCCAGTGCAGCTCAACTCGCCGTTGTCGGCCTGGGTACACTGGATATATTTATACCATGGCGCCTCGCTTTCACAAGTAGTGATTGCGCCTGGGGAGTCAGGCTCCTCCCAGTAAGTACACAGGTATAGTCCTCCAGTAGTTCGAAGTCTGTCGGTTCCGGGTTCGATGGTGAGACCCAAAGATTTGTACGGTTCGTACGATGTGCCGAAGTTGACATATTCATCGGGTCCGGGTACGCTCATTAGAGGACCGCTCGTTTTAGAATAGACAAGGGCAAAGGTTTCGAGGGGGTAGGAGACTTCAGAGGTTGTGGTGGTTGGGACAGTTGAAGTGGTAGCCTCCGAGGTTTCGGTAAGCGCGGTAGTAGTTGCAATCTCAACATCCGTGGTTGTGGCAGTCCCCGTAGCCGTAGTTGTAGTCTCTGAGGTTGTAGTAGTCAGGAAAGCTGAGGTAGTAGCCTCTGAGGTGTTGGAGATCTCAGTAGTAGTCGTGTCTTCGACATCTGTAGTCGTGGCGGTATTCGTAGCCGTAATTGTAGCCTCAGTTGTTTCTGACTCGGATATAGTCGAGCTGACTTGAGTCTCCGCGGAGGAAACAATCGTTGAGCTAGAGAAATCGGCGAACCAAGAGGAAGAAGTAGCCGCGCTGGTAGCCACGGTCGTCGCAGTTGTACTATGAGGCTTACAGGGACCAGCGTGAACTGACCCCGCCAAAAAGCCAACGCCAAATGCAAGAAAAGACGACCGCATTGTGACGATTAACGAGAGACTAAGGTAAGAACACCGCTTATTGAGAATAATTTACAAGCGTTGAATGGTTTATATACCAAGAATTTCGGAAATTAAACTATTGGTGTGGCTTGAGCTATTGCCATGATAGACCCGGCGGTAGCCAGTTAAATCGTGGAGTCATTCAAAACAACACAGACTATTGAGATCTAGAATCCGGATATAGGGGAAGTGGGACGAGAAAGAGAAGAAAAAAGAGAGAGAGGGAGAAGAATCGAAGCTAATTAATCATATTAAAGACAGTAGTATGATCTCATAAGGTCTTCAATCATGACAATGAAGTTCTCCGAGAGGCAAAAAGTGAGGTTCTGCCCGGGCTCGAACCGGGGACCTTCTCGGTGTTAACGAGATGTCATGACCAACTAGACCACAGTACCAAGCTGTTTTTTGTTCTCCAGGCTCTACATATTGGGTGAATGGATTGACTGTCGTTGTGTTGGCTGCGACAGAGGACAAAGAACAAGAGCCAGACTTCTAACCACCTATGCATAAACATAAAACTGCTGTATAAGCCACAACCTATGTCTATGAATTGTTTTCTCATCTTACCTGAGGGAAAAAAGCAATCCAAGGCGACATCGGTGCCGGCACTTCAATTCCTCTTCCTAACGGGATAATCCGTGCCGTCCCCTCTTAAGTATCTCTCCGAGACATCATGCAGTCATCGTTACATTGACTCAGATGACGAAGGGACTGGAACAGAAAAGTCTTTATACAGTACGGCAATCATCCAAGTCTATCCCTACTGGCTACTGGGCGACATTAAAGAATGCGGTGGAAGCCAGGGGACGGGCCGTAGGATCAATTCTACTAGTGTGAGTCTTGTTTTGACGGTCTGCATATTTAGGTGAGGGGAAGAGAGACGCTTGTCGAAGATCTGGGAGATTTGAGTGTCGATCATTGAGATCTATTGGAGCTGAAAGTGGAATATTGAACTTTGCTGATGGGTGGTATATGTGGCTGGCTGAGATCTGTATGTTTTGCCGCTTTGACCGAGTTCCCTGTTAATGCCTAATTATGATAGAGCGAGCATTCCTGTCATGTATTTGTGACGTGGAAATGAACTCATACATGACAAGAGCTTTGCTGTTCTTGTTATTACATTGTCCAGTAAAGCTCAATGTCGTGCAAACGTGGAACTGGTGTCGTAAACGCTACCAGACTTTGGACTTCATTGTCTCGAACAATCTGATCGAAATTGGATGTGAATAGGTTGGTGGTCAGATTCTACCCCGCACTTTTCGATCGGTTGTGAGATATTGCACAGGTCCTGCAGTGAGCATGTTACTCTCTTGGCAACCCTGCAGGTGTATCCAGACCTCGCCGTTTTATGGTGATGCCATGTGAAACTGTGTATAGTAGTTTGAGCTCCCAGGTGGGTAACAGAAAACGATATCCTCCAAGTCTTAGGGAGTGGAAATAAAGTAGTTTAAGCTGGCATAAGATGAATACCTAGATTGCTTGGTATCTTTGGCTATCGGCGGCCATTCTGGTCTCGAGTGAACAATATCATGCACTGAACGGACCACAGCCAGCCACATCGACTCCTCTGTGTAATGGCCTGTGATGTTACATTGTGATTTGAGCCCACAACAACTGGTGTCATCTTCATATCCAATCGATACTTGCAGCTTTTGATGCAGAGGTCCAATGTGAGACACGGCATACCCGGTTGATGTCTTATGGATATGGCCTCACCGTAACAAGTCGGACATCAAGAAGTGCCGGACGGACGATCTTGAGTCCGACGCAAGACCGCAACTAGTTCTAAGCTGAGGTCCTGATGAACATAAAAGGCAGCGTTCCTCTTATCTAAATCATCTTTCATCACCACCAACTCACACTCAACAAACAGAACGATAACCAATCTCTCCCAACTTCACAACCAGTCTACCAAGTCAGTCACCCTCCTCAACCATTCTCATACTCCCACTAATACCCCCAGAATGTCCTACACCATCAAAGTCCGCGTTTTCCAAACCAACCCCAACGCCTACTTCCACATCGTGGAGAAAGGCTGCTGGCACTACGGCAACGGCTCCCAGTGGAACGAGCAAAACGGCATCCTGACCCTCACCATGGGCAGCAGCGGCACCTCCGGCATGCTGCGCTTCAAGACGGAGCAGAACAAGGAAGCTTTCTTCGTCGCTATGGGCGTGCACAACTACAAGCCCTGGGTTGACACTGTTACTGGTCTTGGTGATGATATTACCTGTGTCAAGGCTTTGCCTGAGTATTATGGTAATGCGTCGGAGAGGACGCGTTCGAGGGAGAGTCAGAGGACTGAGCAGACGATTTTGAACATTGATCGTAGGAACATTTCTACTAACTACAAGGTCAAGGAGGGACATAACCTTGAGCTTGATATCATCATTGGATAAGCTGGAGAATTTTGATGAGATGGGGTGGATATTGGATCGGGACTTAGGCAGATTCGATAACTTGTCAATTCAATCTCTCATTCTCATTCTAAACCTGACTGGATGTTGAAAGTGTATGCAAGTATTAATGTGGTTAAGATTTGTACGTGGAGCCTTGCCAAGTATATGCTATGAAGTCCCGTCCATTCTATAGTAAAGACCTGCTTTCAAGATTATCTAAAACTTGGGAGTGGCACCATTGAGAGTGAGGGTATAGTCCAGTCCCTTATTAACCTCCTCCGTTAACTCAAAACCGTTGTACATAACAGCCTTAGCAGGAGCATTCGCAACAACAACGGTAACATCATCTCCAGCCGTGATATCAACACTGGCAGCACCATCAACAAGAGTAGTATAGGAGGTCGTGCCATCCTTGTGGTAAACAGCAACAGTCGCCACAAACTCTCCCTCAGAAACAACCTTGACATCAACCTTGTCACCGGTGACATCGAGAGGAATGATGTTAGCTCCCATGTATCGAGGTGAGCGATCAGCAATGGGCTTATATCCGTCACCGGAAGCATCGACGTAAGCGACACCCAGTTCTGCTTGCTGCTGGAAGAAGACTTCTTGGGCGGTAGCATGGCCGATGTCAACGTAGGCCATGCGTGCCCAGTAACGACCAACGATATCACCGACAGTCGCGTTCTTGGAAACGCGGGCAAGAGTGTGAAGAGGTGTCTCGTTGCTACCCTTCTCATACTGAACCTGCATCTGAAGAATGGTATCTTGACCCAAACCCTCAAAGTTGTCAGGGTTGTTGGTCAAGTAAGCCAGGAATGGCCAGGCTTGGTAGTAATTGCCAGTTTCGGGTGTACCGTCGACGATGACTTGGTGAGCGTCGCCAAGAAGCTTTTGAAGCTCAATCTCGGTGGGTTGCGCTTCTTGACCATGGGCCTTTCGGGCGCTGGCGCAGATGTCGGATGTTTTGTAAGTGTCGGCGACCCAGTTGGCGAGAGTCTCCCACCAAGCACCAGTGTTCGTCTGGTCTACCCAGTTTTGCTGGTGATAATGCAGTCCATGGCCATACTCATGAACCGTCACGCCCGGAACAGCAAGGTACTCATTCACAACCTCCAACCAAGCAGACCCAGCCTGCATATCGGAGTGCATAACACCCGCCGCACCATCCAGGGTCGAAACAGTATAAACATTCGTCTTGTGCAGCTCTCCAGTACCGGTCTGATCGTTGAAAGAAAGACCAGAAGATCGCCATTTTAGTGTTCCGACAAAGCAGTCAAAGGCGGCTTCGAGCATGGACAGGGCCTTGTCGGTATCTTCGGCGGATCCGGCGTAGACGCGGAAGTGGGCTGAGTCTTTGAAGTTGGAGCCTCCAGGGCCGACGTTGGGGTTCGCGGTGTATGAAGATGCTGGTTCGGCCGCCTGGGCTGATGTTGGAAGGGCTTGAGGAAGGGCATTGGCGCTGACGGCGAGAAGGCCGATGATGGCCTTGGAAGTGATGAACCCCATGGTAACGAATGTAGAAACGAAAGAAGTTAAGAGGAAAAGAACGAATGGAATGTAAAAAGAATAAACAACAGAGCAGTGCAATTAAGCTCTTATATACCTGCAACCCAAAATGTTAAACCAAATAAACATGCTACCAAGACCGACATCATTGGTGGAAATGCCCCGTGTCCGTTTCAACAAAGTTAAAAAGTTTCAGAAAGCTGGTCTGTGATGCATTTTGATGATCAATGCGAGGTCAAGCTACGAGTATAATCCTGGTATTGTTGCAGTGGCTTCTTCAACAGGGGTTAGTTTGATTGCCCAGGGCGAATGTCATTGTTTCATCTCGGTATTTGATGGCGATCTATACGCGCTTTAATTTCCAGCAAGACTTGATGAAGAGAGAATATTATCTGATAACAAGAATCGAGTAAATAATAGAAGCTATAATTTTGTTTATAGGTAGTGAAGTTGGTGTTGAAGTCGAGTATTGCTCATCGGAAGATACCGTCACGTCATACCGATAATTACCCGCCTCGTCACACGACGTTAGCGATGACTCCATTCCATCTCACAGACCATCTCCCTCAGGTTGTTTCAACACCTTCAAAGCCCCAGAATAAACATCTCCTTTGAGATTCTGGGTCCAAAATGTCGTCAGACCAACACGAAGATGTTCAACAACCTCTCCTCGCTTCCCCGCGCGAAGAGCACGCGTCGCGTAACCGAGGAACATTCACCCGCAACCTCGGCGCCGCAGAAGCTTTTGGGATTGTCGTAAGCATCGTCATCGGAAGCGGTGTGTTTACATCGCCTGGTTCTATCGATACCAATGTTCCGTCTCCTGGTATTGCGTTGGCGATTTGGTTGATTGGTGGTGTTTTGGCTTGGACGGGTGCTACGACTTTTGCTGAGCTTGGTACTGCTATCGAAGGCGAAGGTAAGATCTCATCCTTGAATTTAGGCTTTATGGATTCTAATGTGGTGCAGGTGGTGTTCAGCCATATCTTCAACATATCTATGGCGAAGTTTGGGGTTTTCTCGCAGCATGGACATGGATCGTGGCCGTCATGCCCGCGACCCTCGCTATTCTCAGCATCGTCTTCGTCGAGAGCGCATACTCAGCCGCAGGCGTAATCAACCAAGATCACCATATCTCCCACAAACTCCTCTCCATTTTAGTTCTTGTGGTAATGAGCGTTGCAAACTCTATCAGCACGAAAGCCAGCACGCGACTCAACGGTTTCTTCGTCGTTCTCAAGTTTCTGAGTATCTTGGTTGTCGTCGTCGCTGCTCTCGCCGTAGTGGGTGTTCACGCCGCGCATCCCGACAAGGAAGTTGGGGGAGGTGATTGGTATAAGAAATCGTGGTTTGCGTATCGTGATACGTATAATCCGAATGGACCGGATACAGAGTGGGATAAGTTGAGCCAGTGGGAGATCTTTGGGCATTACTCTGCTGCGTTGTATGCTGCTCTATGGGCTTACTCTGGATGGGACAAGGTTAGTCATTTTTCCAATCGTGGAAGCATCTACTGACGTGAACAGGCCATTTATGTCTCCGCTGAGCTTTCTCAGCCTGCGAAGCAACTCCCTCTCGCAATCAACACATCCATCCCAACAGCCATCATATGCTTCCTCGCCGCGAACGCAGGATACTACATCCTCCTCCCATGGAACGTCGTTAGCACCACAGACAGCGTAGCAGTAACAGCCATGACCCGTCTTCTCGGCCGCGGCTTCGGTATTGTCACAGCCATTCTCATCTGTCTAGTCGTCGCAGGTTCTCTTCTCGGCAATTCCTTCGTCGCAAGTCGAATGTGTGTC
Source organism: Fusarium scirpi (assembly GCA_004367495.1). Taxonomy (NCBI): domain Eukaryota; kingdom Fungi; phylum Ascomycota; class Sordariomycetes; order Hypocreales; family Nectriaceae; genus Fusarium; species Fusarium scirpi. The sequence goes on along the minus strand of QHHJ01000017.1, from coordinate 52,959 downwards.
GCCGCGGCAAGAAAGGATTGGATCCCTAGCCTTTTCACCATCGTCGGACGAGTCGGCGCCAAGCCCACTGAAGAAGAAGAGAACCCTGAATCCGATGAACCTGCCGGAGATGCGCCCATTAATGCTGTGATTCTGTCAGTCGTTCTCGCCAGCTTTTATATCCTGTTTGGCAGTTTCAGAGCTCTCCTCACTCTCAACGGTCTGGGAGAATACTCTTTCTTCTTCCTCACTGTTCTCGGCGCAATTATCTTGCGATACCGAGAGCCTGATCTGGAACGACCATACAAGACTTTCTCTATCAACCCGATCGTTTTCGTCATTGTCAGTGGATTCGTTGTTATTAGAGGAGCTATCTTTGCGCCTACGCAAGCCATTGTCATCATTGCTATCTGGGCCCTGGGTCTTATTTTCTACAAGGCGCGACAGTTTTTGACTTCTCTTGAAACCGCAAACGAATAAGCGGTTCATCCCTTAGCGCATTCTTGCATAAATCGAGCTATTTTAACATCCATTTTTATAGTGTACGGAGTTGAATTTGAGGAGAGGAAATCATAAGGGACGAAATTTTAGTTATATTATGGCATCTTAGAGTAGCATTTAGACTACTGCATCTTGGTAGCCTAAGCCTTAGAAGACTAATATCAGTTTTTTCTAATTAACTTGAATTTTTTTCGAGGAGACGATCCTGAAGTATATAGACAAAGCAACACAGTAGCTTTAGAGGACAATTCTGCCGTTACGAATATGTTGTGTGAACCTCGAACCCCAAGAACTTGATCGCGGTGTGATTTCGTAAGCTGTACCACACTTGAAGAGTAATGGAGACGATAAGGATACTGGTGGAGGGGCTGGAGCGATAGACGTTTTGCACTCGAGGACGTCGTCTCGCAATAAGAGGGTTCTCCTCAACCCGACCCCGAATGTCCCAGTCTGTTTGCTGGCCCAAATTCTCAAGGTGTACAGATAGTAACACCTTAATTTCCTGTGAGGAACCTACAAATCAGGGTGAAGGGTCTGGGGACCAGTCACTCGGATTCATTGGCTTGATGGTGATGGGTGCTTGATTTTCTTCGAATTCTGCGATATACCAAGGCATGTTCGCAAGTTCCATCTTGTTGACCGTCACGTGCCGCCTCGCTAGATTATTCCAGAGTTGTGCAGTTGTTAGGAGGTTTTTGGCACAGGCCGCTTGTGTAAGCTCATCTACAAGATGATCAGTGAAGCATTCAGGCACTCCAGGTGTCTCGCGATGTTTTGTGTAAAAGCCTCCAATGATCTCCTTGTACTTCGAAATACTTTCTCCAGCAGTATGTCAAGTAGCAACTGTTGAACTCGCGTCACGTTCAACTCCAAAAATGGTATCAAATAGCATCAGGACCTTGGCAGGTTGATGGTGGATGCACATTTCTTGTACCAGGCTGAAATTAACCTCTGGTGGCTTCTGTCCGATTTGTTCGCCCTCCATCCAAAAATGTATGTTTCCAAGGTGTTCGTGTTTATTTACACCATGTCCAAAGTAGTAGATGATCACCAGGCAGTCTGAGTTCATGCCATCGAAGGCCTCTTCGAGCGCTGTGATCATGTCTCGCTGGGCAGTGTCTGTGCAGGGGAGCCTGCAGGTCGCTACTCGGAAGCCAAAGCCCCGTGAAAAAACGTCCTTGACCTTGTCGCAGTATGCCCCGCCGCCGCTGGTGTCGAAATGGAAGCACAGGACGCGGACTTCTCGATAGGGTTGTTTCTTTGAGGTGGAGTGGTGCTCCCGCTAGTATGCATCCGTGATTGTGCGATTGAAGTCTTCGATAGAGATCGCATCTTGGCTGCCGAAGGCGTTATCAGGGTGCGTAGATGATTTTGTCGTTGTAGAATCGCGTATGTTGGGATGTCGTATGTTCGTATGTCGTATCTTGGGGTGTCAAGCAGCTTTGAGGTAGGAAAAGGAGGTTTGACAGTTTCCTGGAGAAGAGAAGGGCAGCTTTTATGTATCTACTGTGACGACGACTTATCATATAACTTTTGGCGTCGAGGCTTGAGTAGCGCAAGGTTCAGAAACGACATATGTGTGATCAAATGTGTATTGTTGTTATTGTGAAAACCTAGTGGTCTGCCTGTTTCGGATTATGAGGCAGGCATGAAGGGTCCTGCCTATAACGACTTCCGTAGAGAGATTACTCCTCTAAGGGTTAGATTGCCAAAAGGTAAAGTACCCTAAGTGCCAGTCTAAGCTACCATAAGGTAACTGACTTATTTCGTCTCTTATGCTCCCAGCGGCGGTCTTATTTCCTCAACGAATTACACTTTTGAAGCATCATGACGTTCAGGTCAAATTTTTCGCGACAAATTCACACTTTCTTTCAAGTATCATGACTCCAATAACTTTCACGAAACCTTTTTTGTTCTGCCTCAAGGTTCAGGGCTCGGGTGAAAAATGCCCTGCTTCCTCCCGGACTTTATCTTTTCTCCCACCCACATTGGCCGCATCACAGAACCACCTTTGAAGACACATAATTTAAACAAGCGCCATCATGGTACGTTACCATGGCGAAGAACCGCTTTGTTCTATTTGCGGTATCAGTGTAGGCTTCTCCCTCCTCGAGGAAAGATCCTGGCAAGATGCTGCCATCGTGATCCAAGGACCCAGGCATACCGATTCCGACGAGCCGCTCTCCTGGTATGAATCTACAGGGTATTCATATCGAGGACATGGCCCTAGCCACTTTACACTACTTCCCCGCCGAATGCCCGTTGTTGCGCATTCAACTTACCAAGTGTGCCCAATTCTGCCTGTCCGACCCGACTGTCATTTCCTTGGTTTTCACAGCGCTTGCAAGTCCATTGCTCGCCAAGTAATCTTGAGATCACCAACAAATTCGCTGTACAGCTTTAAAGATGTCTGGACTACTTTGAGCCAGCGTTTCCGAAACGGTCCACGCAGCGAAGAGTACTGGGACGATGTCCCTCCCGTCCCTCAGAAGACTGCGCAAGGAACATGTTCTTGGACCAGATACGCTGCTTACTATCTTCCGACCTATACGCACTCCAGAGCAATTGGATGGGTAGGCGTTTTATCCGTCTTTGTGAAGCTTTTTTCTTTGCTAACGTGTATCAGTAGTCTGGCGATCCGATCCGTATTCCCAACCTTACGACTTGCCTACTCAATAACCTACAGAGCCGTCCAAAGACTTCGTCAGCTCAGAAGTCCCCGCTTCAGGGCCATCTCGAGAACCTTCTCCAAGAACTGTTTGATCTAATAAAGGGATTCGTCCAGCAAGGACCCATGAGTATACAGTCCACAGACATCTTACCCCAGTCACTTTGGAAGGAAACTTTTCTCAAAATACCGTTCCTTTGGGATATAGATGTGGAAGAAGTCGAGCAGTTACCCTATTCGCTCTCAGATCCAGACAAGGAATGGGACTGGGAACAGTTAGTCCGCCGACTTATGGCTCGTCCCATACAAACTGATCCATCGACATTGGGCAACCCTGTGCCTATCCCTTGGAATTATGGAAAGGTAGGCTTAGAGCTGCCCCAAGGGATGACAAATCGACGGCGAATCTGGCAGATTGTGGAGGACATGGATCCCAAAGAACTCGATGAATGGGAGGGGGAGATTTATGGTAGACCATTTCACGCAGCGCCTGGGGTATGGTGAAGTAGAACTTGAAAAATGTACAGCAGAGCTCAGGTACATCAAGGAGACGTTTCTTTTGTCATCCAATATCTATCTTCACACTTCCCCCACCGCGTACAGATACCCATGGCCTCAATCAATCACTGAGACTTATCCGCATCCCATTCCTTGAGCATCCCCTCAAGCTGTTCATGCCTCTTCAGCGCTTCCGCAAACGTCACCAACCCTTCAACCTCACCACTAGCAAACCGATCATAAACAGCAGCAATACTCCTCCCAATAATCGGAATATCATTCTCCTCCTGCCACGCATGCCACTTCCATTCCACCTCCTCAACCTTATCCGTCTCAAAGTCATGAACCTCGATAATAACAGGCTCATCGTACCCAGAAGCGTTCAAAGCAGTGCCTCCATACCCTCTGAGACGAATCTCACCCTTTTCGCCGTTGATGGTGATGAGGAGGGGCGGTTCGCCGGGGAAGGGCTGGCCGCGGCGGAAGCGGATTGATACGACGGCGTCTTTTTGGACAGTGGGAGATTCTCGGAGTGTTCCTGTTGCGAAGGTGATATCAGGGACATCGGTATTAACTGTCTCGGTGATGTTGCCTGACTCGGTGTCGCGGAGGCGGATGTTGGGTCTTTGGGAGTGAAGACGGCTTTTGATGTTGGTTACATCGCCAACGATAGACTGGAACGAATCGAATACTGCGACTTTTAGCTATGGCCGTTTCTCTGATCTGTTGAATGGTACTTACTGTGTCCCAGGCCAATGGTAAAGGTATTCCCGCCAATAGCGCGCTGCGTAAAATACTTCAACGACGTAGGCAGGATCTCGCGATCATTCGTCCCCCCAGCAGCCTTCAACTCGGCACTGACAACCTTTCCAATCCGCCCCTCCCGAATAATATCTCTAATCTTGACCACCGGAGGCGCAAACCGTCCCTGCAGCCCAACAACATTCCTCTCCCCAACCGCATCAACAAGCTCCTTCGCATGCTTAACATCCTGCGCCAAAGGCCACTCGACAAAAAGCATCTTGCCAGCCTTGGCGCTCGGAAGGGCACTTGAATGATGGACATCAACACGTGTGCAAACGACTACGAGCTCGATATCTTTGTCAGCAGCAAGATCTTCTGCTGTGCCGTATGCTTTTGTCTCAGCGGGTAAGTTGTATTGCGCTATGGCCTTTTGGGCTGCTTCGACGGAACTATTCTGTAGAGCGACTATTTGGTACTTTGAGCGGCCGAGGGGAGAGAGGAGGTAGGGGAGATGGGCTTTTGAGGCCCAGCTTGTTTTTGCGGAGGCAGAGAGGCCGACTAGGGCGACGCGGATGGGTGCCATAATGAAAAGCTGTTGTGAAAGAGGTTGTTCAATTCTATTAACTGTCTTGGTTGAACACTCGAGTGATGATGAGGATGGCTGTTATATAGTTGAGGTTGATGATGCAGGTGAGACTGATTTCTAATCACGGATTTGTAAGTTCAAGATTGGTCAGACGTGCCAAGTGTCATAGACGCAATGCATATAGCACGTCTTATCTGTAAGCATCTTAATTGAGAGAAAGACCACGCAATTGAATTTTAGTTCAGTCTTGTATGTCGCTGTATGCGATCAGTTATTGGCCTCTTTTATATGAAGTAGACGGGTTAAGATAAATGTTGAGTGTCCTGTGAATTTCATTAGCAATCTTTCCATGGATGCGAATGTATACTGTTGTATGGTCTGATAATGTGTTCAAGAGATACTCTAAATAAATCGCAGTATTATTTGGCTTGAAAAGTAGTGTAATAAGAAATTTATGGCACGCAATATCAAGTTGTAACGAATTGCACAGACTGCACGGAACTGACAACCCATATATCTTCATTCACATAATATTAGAACGTCATTGGAAAGCAAATTATTATCATTGACCGTAAGTCCATACTTCATAATGCTTATGTACCATACTCGAATGAATACTCCATATTAATATCCTCGGCAAAAGCCTCTCTTTCTTTCAACCCTCTTATTGCTCAAACTCTCCAGCGTAAAGGATCTCGCCTCTCTTTTCGTTCATGATCTCCCACACATCCCTCTCTTGGAGCTCATCTCGCTTTGACACACCAGCAAGTTCAACCGTCTGAGCTTCCCTTTCAAGTTGCACTGTCACTATAGTTAGCACGTATCCAAGGAATTCTAAGAGGAAACTTACCATGCAAGAATACGGCAGCTCTTTTGCCGGTAAACAGAGCATGAGGAACGTTCGTGGTATTGTCAGTGTTGCAATCACCGATAGCGTAGATACCAGGGACATTGGTGATAAGTCCAGCAGACTCGTTGGCCTGGAGTCTTCCACCATATAGCGTAACACCAGCCTTCTTACCCACGTCAGAGCGCTGCTCGTCAGCGAAGCTGGTCAGGAACGCAGCGCGCTCAACGGGCTTGCCCTCTGTGAACTCAACGCTGAATAGATCAAACTCAGGAACGGATGGGAGACTGGGATCGGCGTTGTGTGTGTCGCCGCTCTTGATGCGCTTGACTTCGGTGATGGTTCGGTTGTCGACAGTGACGTTGTGAAGCTTGAGATATTCTTTCCATTGGGGAAGGTCTTTGGTTGCGAGGGCTTGTGTAGTGCTGTTGTCCGTTCCGTTGACAAAGGCATACACATCTCTGTTGAGCGTAGCCATTTCTCTAACAAGGCCAGCAACCTTGTTAAGGGGGGCAAGGAGACCTAGGGGTTGGTCTTCATGCTCATGACCATCGCACCAGGGGCACCAGAAGATGCCCTTACCCCAATTCTCAGCAATGCCGGGAGTTTCAGGAAGGATATCCTTGAGACCAGTCGCGAGAACGACCTTGCGAGCAGTGATTTGCTTGGTAGGTTGACCGGGGTAGTCAACTGAAAGGCTGAATGAAGTGAAACCGCCTTCCTTGCTCTTGCTCTTGATATCTGTCACGGTGGCATTTTCCATCTTGACAGTGTCGTAGTAAGAGAGCAGTCTGCGCGCTTCATAGCGATAGTACGCAGGTTGAACACCTATGTCGTCAGTACAAGTTTGGTCAAAGGAAGGAGGAGCTTACCGTCAAAGCCAATGACATCGTGCATATGCCTCGTAGGCCCATTTCGATAAAGTCCATTGTCAAGAAGAAGAACATTTCGACGCACACGCGCAAGACCGCTCAGAGCAGAAAGACCAGCAGGCCCACCTCCGATAACGACAGCATCGTAATCAGTATCAGGTAGTACAGTGGTCTTGGCGTCTTTGGCAATGGCAGCAGCATTGCCGAGAGTGAGAAGCGCTGAGAGCGAAAGAGTAGAGAAGAACCGCATTGTCAAGGTATGAGGAGGTAAGGATGCCAGAATAGTGATGAAAAGAAGCGATACTCGTATGTATATATAGTGAATTCGTTAGGTGAGGAGGACAAAGATGTCTAATTAACCTGATTCAGGTATCGCATCTCACCAAATTACCCATACGGTAGTTGTAGTTGTGATCGTCGTGGTAGCCGAGTGGGGATCACTAGGATCTACCCCAGCTGAACATGCCGTGTCTCACACTCAGCTGTTGTCTAACCACTGGGAGCTGCAGTCGTAGCTTCGTTTTCGGCGCCTCATTTCTGCAAGATGCCAAGATGCCTTCCCTAGCTTCCTTCCCCCTCGTCTTTTTTTTGTGTGAACTGAACCTTGTGTCAATATCTCACTCAAGACATCAAGGTTACAAAGCTAGAAAATATGCTTTTAAATATGTAACACGTTAATCCACTATGACCGGAACTTTAACGATGATGAAATCTCTCAATGCTGGTAGATGGAGCTTGCAAAACCCATCGTCATTACACACTGTTACATGCGGGAGGAAGGAGCGGGATCCTCGGGATCTCCGCTGCAGAGTGACAGTGCGGAAGCTACCTCTAGCTCAACAAGGCAAAGAGAATGGGGAAAGAGAGCTCTCTTGGTGTTGAAGAAAGTTGAACACTGCATCAATAGCGCTTACGGGGCTTGAAGTGATAATGCTGTCGGACCTTTTAGGCCGTGCTTTGGGGCATGTCTAGTGTCAAGTTAGCGAGGTTTAGTGCATTGTGTGCTGGAGGGATCAATTGACTCCAACGCTAGAAGATCAACTGCGGTCTAGAAAAGAGAGATACGATCGTCGCTTTGTCTTAGTTTGGACTATGTAACGTTGATCTTTTTACTCAGTGATACCTGGGAAACCACAATTTTGACTCTCTTGGTGATCGTAGGGTGAGACAAAAATAGAGGATGAGCAGGTTTTGGCGGAAAATTGCTCATACTGGGCTCCCGAATGCGAAAATGCTGCTATTCCTAGGCATTGAGATTTGATATGCTATACGAGATCAATTCTGGATTGAAAATTGAAAACCAAGATAGACGAGATCAATGCACGGTATTATTAGGGTTTCTGCTGAGTGGTGATCTGTTGAGCCAAGTGGCAGCGGAAGATCCCGCCTTAGTAACCCTATAGCTCAAGACATTGTCAAAGCGAACTCCATCATCTGTCTCACCAATCGCGACTAAACATCTCTATGGAAACTGTTTCCCAGTTATTTCTTGGCCGGAAGAAAGGATATGATTCAGTTATTGTCTTGAATGCTTCGCCTACTCAACCAGCAGAACATGGCGGTCAAATGACCAGAGCTACGAGACAGCGACCGACTAACTTGGCGTTCACTTTTCATGATGGAACAATAAAAATACTGATGGAAACAACGATGGGAATTTAATAATTCTGGCAAGAGTAGTATATCTAACCAGTAACCAATTACACCTAGGTATGCAAGAAAGCTATCCCCATGCTCCTCAACACCAACAATGCTTCGTGAGTAATCCTGCCGTATCCACCTTTGTTCCACTGCAGCTATAACATAACCCTACTCCTCTGTCTTCTCTCTATTAGCCTCTTAATCCCAAAGTATCCATCCCGCCCTTGCAGCCGCTCCACCAAGCGCTTTACTCGTCACATGAACATCGAATGTCTCAGCATCCGTATCCTCACCAGAATGAAACTTCTCGCTCGTCTTCGCAGGCTCCGGCGTCGTAGGACCCGATCTATCAGATACAGCTTGCGACTCACTACCCTTGGGACTTTTCACGGGTGGTGTAATAGGTTTGGAGAAGTTGAACGTCGGATTCGCTTCCTCTGCGTCCACGACTGCCGAGAGTGTAGCTCGTGTATGAAGATGGACCTGCGATCTTGAAGCGCGTTTGAGACGAGGTGGTTTGCGTTGAGCGACGGGTGCTCCTGCTCTTCGACGTTCCATCTCTATACGCTCTTCTTGCTCCGTCTCATCATCTGTAATCGTGCTGGGGTCGAGTAAAAGCCAATGTCTAGGCGCGACATGGAGACTGCTTCCAGACTTGCGACGATGACGCTTCTGGTTCTTGACTTCAGAGGGCGGCTCAATGATCGTTTGGCCTTCCTTTATCCTGACAGGTAACTTAAGCGGGATGTTCCCAGCAGTAACGTTCAATCTTCGCAAGTCACGCTGACTTTCTGAGAAGACGACTCGGGCGCGAAGTCTATGTACAGCCCGATCCAACGCCAACTCAATCGCACAACGGTCGCGGACACGGCTTAATTTGGGCCATGTGGCGCGCTCGCCCATCAGACAGGCCCGCATCATGAACTCTGGGCTGGGATTACGGAGTAAGCGAGGCAAGTCATTTAAACCCATCTCGGGGAGGATGTTGATGTCGCCTGAGTATTTTTGACTCAGGACACTCTGGAATTTGGTAGCGAGGTTGGGCATAATACCCAGCTCAGCGAGAAAATGCAATCGATGCAGCGCTTCGTCGCGCGCAAGCGATGTCATGGTCCATAGCCAGTCATACTGATCACCCGCTGTCTGCTGAGTCGGTTCGGGCTTTCTCACAGGTGATAAATGATCATCTTTCGCCAGAAAAGGTACAACGTGAGGATTGACTTGCGACACAATAAAATGGTTGACGTTGAACATTTCTGACAAACGAGTCATTGGCAAGTCATTGTCCACAGACCCATCAATCCATCGCTGAGGCGTCGGATTCCAGGGCTGATGCTCGCCTGTAATCGGATCCTTGACGAGCAAGGGTGCAGCATTGAACACCAGCGGGACAGAGCACGAAGCAGCGACCGCGGACCAAATCATGACATTTGGCGCAGTAACGTAATTGAGTAGACGTGGTAACTCGTACATGGAAGCAGTCGAGACGCAAATGTTGAGAATGCGACGTGTTCGGTTGTAGGCTTCTTGAAAGGTCATGTCGCCCATCAATCCTCTCATTACCCGGGTGAGATGCTTGATGTCAGACCAACTTCCCTCCGTCAACAACCTGCGCAGATTACTCCAAACACCATCTTGACCACTCGGATCTTCGAACACCGCAAGATCGCCGTAAGGAAACTCTTCAATCAAGAGCGGAATTTCCTCGTCGGTTCGCGTGCACATTGCTGCGCAGACGATGCTTCCAGCGCTTGCGCCCGAAATAATCCTTGGCAGTAATTTCGCTTCGAAGAGGGCCTTTAGAACGCCAATATGCGACATGCCAAAGGTGCCACCCCCGGATAGGAGTAATGCGCTGCGACCGTAGCTTTGTCGGGCGAACAGAATGCCCTCAAGTAGGTCGCGGTTCTCGATACTCTGGTCGAGTCGGCTTTGGGTGACGACTGCGTCGATTGTTTTTATTGTAGACTCGACGTATCGCTCGATAAGATGTTTCGTTCCTGTGTACGAGTGTCGGTAGAGGTCGACATTGTCCATACCGCCGAGATCGCGGGATAGAGCGGTGCGAATTAGGTGCATCATTGTATGGACGTCGCATTTCGTGCGGGCATCGTCGAGAGCATCGAGTCGTTCTTGGATCAGGTCGGGGTTATAATCGCCTGTCGAGGCATCGCGCTTCCATTCGTCATTGCCTTCGAGGCTGTCTAGTTCTTTCGCAGCAGCTTCCCATTGAGCATGCGTCTCGGCCTAAATTGTCAGTCGGAAACACAAACAGAGGATACAGGCAACCCACATTTTGCATGCCCAGACACAAGTTATGCTTTCTCTCCTCTAGTTGCTTGATCTTCAAGCGTTGATCTTCCGTCAAGCCATCTTTGCACCACTGCCATGTATCGTTCGCCTGTCTGATGGCTTTTTGTAAAGTATTAACGACCGGCACTGAAGAAACCGGTGGCCTTTTCGCTTTCGTATTTGACTTTGTAGGAGGTTTCGTAGGTTTATTATAAAGGGAGGGAACCGCGCGGGTTTGTAGTAGTAGGTCGGACATTGCGACGGCCGGGCGGTCGCGTGTGGAGGTGGTAGAGGAGAAACGAGGTTATAGCATGGCAAGGTCGTGAATAATTTCGTATATACTTCAAGAATACTACACTGAAGATTCGAAGAGAAGTCGTAGCAGGTCGTAAAAGGTCGTGTAGTTATGAGCGTTATTCGAACAGTTGTTGGGTATCAAGGATCTCGAGGTCACAAGCCGAGAAACATGCGCTCACGGAAGTGGTGGGGGCAGAATAGAGGAGGGGCGCTGAGACAGAAAAGCAACACAAAAGAATATACAAGCAAGGCAAAGGATGATCTTTCAGGTCTTGACAGTATCCGTAGGTATGATGGAATTATTGTGATATCGAAAATTAGAGTTAAGAGAAGGAATTCTTTTGAGTTTGGCAGAGAGAGTAATGGCATTGAATCCCAATCTTGAAAATGAGAGTCCACTTTCCGACATCCCCCACCGACTTTCAACGTGGGGAAACAGGGTTAAGCGGTAAAGCTGTCCACTAAACACCCTGTAATTGTTGATTCTCTAGCAGGGTTCTTGACAGCTGAGATTGCTTTTCTCAACAAAATTAACATCCCATTCACTTTTGATGCTTCTGTTCAACAGACAATATCAGATCTTGTCGGCCAAATATCTGAAGATTCAGTTCAACACCATTTCAGGATATGCTCACCGCTAAACCGGAGGGTCGGACACCCACCCTCCCCAATCACAGCGCAGCCCTTACAGGGGCACGTGGTACACTGATGCAGTGTGGCTGCCAAATGCGTCATGATCTGGGTTTGCATTCACATGTCAAGACTGCATATGCCGCCTAATTGGACTCTCCAGGTTTAGGGACGAGCCGATGGTCGGCAGGTGATTGTTGAAAAAGTCCGGGGAATTTGCGGGGGAGAGATATTACGAGAGAATGAATTCGTATCGTATGGAAGTGGAAGAGACCCAGATACTCTGTAAAGACTGAACGGAATGATGGCTCGTATGGCTGACGATATCTTCATGCGTGACCTAGCCCATCTAATGCACTCTCCCGCCCATCATTTTCGCGTTCCGAGAATTCCAACACTTTCTTTGCTTTGTCTGCCTGTTCTTGTTCACAGCTGAAAGATTTGAGACATTGGGCTGACTTTAGTGGTTGGCATTTTAAGTCATGTGTCTCTTTTTTGCGTCAGACGAGAAGATCTCTAAACGATCGAGATTGGGCGAGTAGATCTACACCAAAAAGAATAGAGAGGAGGGACAATAATATTCCGTCCCGTACTGGGCAAATCCTCCGGAATGCGTGAACGGGTCCCGAATTGTGCGACAGGATGAATCGAGCCAGTTACATCGGCGATCAGACAGACAGTGGCGGGACCTCAATGGATCGTGGCGGGTATCTGTGGCTACAACTGGTCTAAGAGGTTCTAGCCTTTTAGCATGGAAGAAGCCAAGCTCTTACTCTACCCAATGCTAGACCGAGATTCTTCAAGCTAGAGCTGTGACGTTTTTGTTTTGATGCAAGCTGTAGCTATGCTTTGCATTGGTTGGTTTCGTCGTATTCTTACGCGTTGTGCATTGTGTCACCGTGAACAGATACCTTGAAAGCTACAGCAGTAGAGCTTCAGGTCAAAGCTCAAGCTCTAAGCTCCAGGTAGGTAGATCAGTATAACTTCAGCGGCCTTCATCTCCGATTACAAATTGTCCAAAAATACTCGAAACTGAATCACCTATCACAGTATCACAGTATCATCAACGTTCCATGGCCTGATACAAACATTCACGCATTGTATCGTCCTTTCCCCTCTCGGTGCAACACAAAATTACGTATTAGTGACGCCTCTCACACACGATAATCACCCAAAAGTCTCCCCGCATCTGTAACAATAATAAAAAAATACCTGCTTTTCTACGTTAAACACCCGCAATCGACATGTCATTGATGACGTTGTGTAGCCTGTTTCATGCCATTCCTTTGTTTTCTTTTGCTTCTAGGCAGTAAAGAGAACGCCTCAGGCGACGAATGCGGCGTAAGCTCCCGCCTCATCCTCTCCTCTTTTTAAACCTCGAGGTCCCAGCTCTTCCCCACGTCCTTCTACCTTAGTTCTCTTAGCTTTGAAGAAATATTCCGAGTGAAATATCATCGTCAACATGGAGGCTTTCAAGACTCACGGAGGCGTTACCCCCATTCCCACCGTTGTCCGTACGTTACTTGACGCTTCTCGTCTCCGGCTTGATACTGACTGCTGCACAGCTGAGCCAACTCACTACCAAACAATCGGCCACAATGGCGTCCGCGCTCTATGGGTTCTCTTCGTCGCCATGACCGTCGTATCCGCCCTCTTCGCCCTTCTATCCTGGAACGTCGCCGTTCAGCGTCGCATCTTCTACGTCCTCTCCACCTTGACCACCATCATCTCTGCACTGGCCTACTTCGCTATGGCTTCTGGTCAGACCTCGTACTTCAACTGCGCCAGTGTCCGAGACCACCACAAGCATGTTCCCGACACGCACCACGAGGTTTGTCGTCAGGTCTTTTGGGCGCGCTATGTTGATTGGGCTCTGTCTACTCCGCTGCTTGTGGTGGAGCTTTCTCTGCTTGCTGGTATTGATGGTGCGCATACCATCATGGCTGTCATTGCCAACGTCATCTTTGTCCTTGCTGGTGCCTTTTCGGCTGTTGGTCACGCCAACACTGCGCAGAAGTGGGGATGGTATGCTATCAGTGTCATTGCCTTTGTCTTCACCGTCTGGCATGTCGCTGTTCCTGGCCAGCGAACTGCTCGTGCTCGGGGTACCAAGGTTTCCAGACTCTTTGGCTCTCTCTCTATCGCTACCCTCATCCTCTGGATCGTCTACATTGTGTAAGTTTACTCTCCTCTCAATTCAGTTGATCCATACTAATAATGTCACAGCGTCTGGGGTGCTGCTGGTGGCGCCTGGAAGGTCAAGGTCGGCACCGAGGTCGTCATCTACGCCGTCCTCGATGTCCTCACCAAGGCCGTTCTCGGTCTCTGGATCATCACCGCTACTCGCCAAAACCGCGAAACCACACCCGAGATCGGCGGCTACTGGGCCAACGGTGCTGGCGCTGAGGGTACCATCCGTGTCGGCGATGACGATGAGGGTGCTTAAATGCATTCTCCATAATTGTCAATTGGGCGCATCGCACAACACCTCGCCATATTTCCGTCTCCACCTATGATGGTGACCTACAAAGCCGAGCCAGTCGGTATGGAACGAATGATTGATCAAGATTGTATTGTTTTGGGGACGCGTTTAGTCTTGAAGACTGTCGCATTGCTATTGAGGAGGACAAAAGTCGCTGGAGAGGATCACGATGAAGAAGCAGGACTTTAATGGAGTTATGAGATTAGCACTTAGTGAATTATAAGTAATGCAAGTCGAACGATTAATTGAATTTCTTTCACGACATGTTCATTGAAGCCTCAATTGACGAACATCACTAAACCACCCGCCTCGGCGCATCTGGAACCCACTATCCTGACCCAGTCGCAGCTCCAATGTTGGAAGCATTAGTCGCATGCTCCTCACTCTTATCAGCCGCTTTATTGGCCTCTCTGTAGTTGCCAGATGCAGCAGCTGTATCGGCCTGGTTGCTTGTCGCCGTGGCGTTGTTTTCCTCTTCCCGCTGAACGACGTCGAGGGCTTGGACGGTCTTGTCAGACATGATGAAAGACTTTGGTGGTCTGACGGTATGGATTTAATCCTGTCGGCTGGACGATAGGAGTATTTTCTTACTGGTCAGGTGTTGCTGTTGGATTCGTAATTCTGTGTGATGAGGATGAGGAAGGGTCGTTTATTACTTAGCAGGGAATTGTGAGCTCTTTATATAGACCAATTCGTTGCATTTGACCTATTTTCTACTGCTGCCTTAAGCTTGGTAAGGACCGAGGAGTATCAATCAGGCTTCCAATCACTTCCCGACGAAGCCCACCCTCTTATGGGCAGTGTTAGAGCTATGGGCCTGTAAGCCTCCAACCAGCATGTGCAGTATAAGCAACCTTGATGATGTGTCTATGCTGCACAACCATCATTTGACATCTTTCAAATCGTTTGCGTTGACCGGTGAAGAATGCTGACGAGGAAGAGGCTTCAAAGTGGGATCAGGCTCGGCAGTTGTTGTGAAGAGCCAGCAGAGCCTCATCCTGTACCAAGCCATCCCAGACTTTACGCAGACGGTCGAAAAGATCTACCAGTCGACATCAGAGTTCAATGCAAGACCATAGACCGCAAGCAAAAGCAATATCATTCTCATTGATCATAAGCTAAGTATATCACACCTGTCAATCTCTTATCCCTTTCAACCTCCAGACTAAGCATATTTCACACGTCAATCTCGTGATCTTCTTACCCTCCAGACTAGCCCTGCCACTTGACACGCTTGTCCCTGAACAAAGTAACCATAGCAATGGGCAGCAACTCTGTGTTCACAATGTTCAACCTGCCAAACCGATCAAGAATCTCAGGTCCATAAAACGTAGCAACCCAAGTCCAATAAGCGTCCATGTTATTCCACCACCCCGTGATACCACGTAGGTTAGGCTCCGTACGCAGCTGCTCCAACGCACCAGACAGAGCTTCGTCGGTCTCGACCTTGCGTCGACTAGGTCTCTTCATGAGCTTTCTGAAAACCCGATCCAGTTTGACTGTTCCCTTGAAAAGGTCGAAGGAGTAGGCTTCTCGGTAGCGGGCAAATTCGTCAAAGGACATGAAGTTATCCCTGTCTTGCTGCGACTCCGGTGTCCAGTCGGGATCGTCGAGAGAGTATCTTGTTTGTCTCGTCTGACCATTCATAAACCTCTCCTTGTATTTCTCATATGCATCACGCTCGGCTTCCTCGAAGTCAGTCATGAGTTTGAGAGGGTCTTCAAGCACCTGATCGTGGATCTGCAAGTGAGTGATAAAGGGAGACTGCAAATCGAGGCCACCCAACTCCATGGGAAAGTAGAGGTAGCCATCAGGAACATCGGTGATATCGAAACGCTCGCTGATTGTTCTCTTCAGGTATTCGGCCACGCTGGTGACTGTGCCATCAGATAGCTTGGTGAATACTTCACGCTCAATCCTCTTGTGTGTAGAGAGCATGTTGTCCACATGCTCGCGCCCGAAGCAATTCGCTGCTTTGCCAAAATTGGATATGAAGAATGTCGCGGCATAGCTGTTCCACGCCTGGATGAAGCCAAGGACACTCTTGCGCTTATCGTGAAGCTGCTTGTGGAGCTCCTTGATGTGGGCATCGACCATGATCTGATCGATCTCGAAGCGACCGGTCTTGGGCGACAAGCGTAAGAAGCCCCAGCGAATGTCGCCTTCAGGAAGTGACTCATCAACAGGCAATTCAACATTGCTATCCTTCGAGATTCGGATTGATCCACTTTTGGCAGGATTGGTTTCGACTCCAGTCACGTTGGTAAACTCATCGACAGTCTCCCAAGCCTTGACGGCGACCTTGTGATCATGAGACCAGAACCAAAAGTTGTCATGCATCCTCCACAGGTTGCTTGAAGTATATTGGTTGACCGCAAAGTCAAGGCAGAACAGAGTTGTCTCACCGAACACATCACTGAGCACATGGGAGGCAGGTGTACCTCTGCGGCGCTTACGCGCAGTCGAATCATCCTCGTTAACAAACTTGAGAGGAGCTTCGAGGAACTTCTTGAAGAAGCCAAGCCAAGTATAAGAGACACCAAAATACTTGAGAATTGTCAAGACAGTGTCGTGTGGCAATCTCGGGTTCCAGTCCTCAAAGACAGAGTGGAATGCAGTCGTTTCACCGTAAAGATGAGTGTTGATTGTGATCTCGGTTGACAAGAGATGAAGCAAAGTCTGCTTCAGATACATCGGGCTGCGAGGGTTGCCTTCATCATCATCGTCATCAAGCTTGTCTTCGTCAAACTCTTCATCTTCATCTTCTTCTGCCTCTTCAAAATCATCGAGACTGCACATTGCCATCCCTGAGGCTTGGACCCTGCGATGTCTCATTGCACCACCACCACCAAGGCCCGGGGCCATCTGCGTCACCGGTGTTTTACGGAATGCCTTGCCTCCTGTCGATTTCCGGGCAGTCTGCTTTGCCCGCGACCTCCGCTTTAACGATTGGTCGTTGAACTGTTCATACTCTGCCTCTTCTTCACCCTCAGCCGCATTGAGGACCTCGTGTTCATAGTTCATGAGCTGGGCCATGAAATAGTTTCCCCCATTCATCTCCTCTCTTTGACTTTGTAGGGAAGGCTCGGACAAGGTTGGACCCAGGTAGTAACCGAGACGTCGCATCTCTTCACGTGTAATGTTCTGGCGCATTGCGCTCCAAGCTCCAGAGTTACGGAAAGTCTTGAAGGCTCCCTTGAGCATGACACTCCATTTCACGCCGATGTACTGAAGGAATATCGCCTGAAGAAGGTCTTCATGCATGTGGATGTTGTAGATTCCACTTATTTTGCGGTTCATCTCCAAGGGAACCGGGGATTCTGAGTTCCAGGTCCAAGTTTCCAAAGCATTAATGCGCATGTTGAGGACGTCGGCGATCTCCTTGAGGATCATGTCATTGGTTTCAAAGTCCTTGAGAACCTCTCGTTTCTCGTTCGACAAAAGGTCAGACGAGTGAAGTCCGGCGATGACCCATTTTAGTGAAGCTACCGTGAACTGATCCGGGGTTGAGATGAGTCCTTCAAATCTGGAGACAGCTTGGCGAAGTCGTTGAAGGCAGCCGGCAATGGTTCTCTTTTCGTGGATGCCAATGCCAAACAAGTTGTCAAGGTATTGAGTGATGGCCTTGGTATCGACCTGAGCTGGGTTGAAGACAGTGTTTTCCCAGTCAATCTTGGATTGAAGCTTGGCTTGTTCACCGAGATCCTCAAATGCTTCACCCATCTCGACATCTGCGCAGGGTGTCAGAAGAATTGACCTTCATAAGCATAAGAGATGAAAAGCATAAGAGATGAAAAGCATAAGAGATGAAAAACATAAGAGACGAAAAACACAAGAGACGAAATAGTTTAGTCATATTATGACGATTTAGAGAAGCATTTAGGCTACTTTATTTTGGTAGCCTAAGGCTTAGAGGATATTTCTTCTGTTACGCACCTAGATCTGCTTCCTTCTTGTCACTGGATAGCCACTCAGTAACAAGCTCTCCATAGAGCCAAGCATACTGGTACTGAAGAGCCTGCATGTCTAGTTGACGAACAAGTAACTTCTCCCAGTTAGCCAGCATCTTCTGGGACACAGAGGGGTCGGTCTTGGCCTGGCCGATGAATCGATCGAGGTTCTTCAGGTTGATCTCGAGTTGCTTGAACTTGGTGCGGCCGACGATGACGTTCTTGTCGTCTTTATCGAGTTTGATGGCGAAGGACTTTTTGACGCCATCGCTCAGCGTGACAAGACGCTTGACGGCATCCTGTTCTGCGTCGATGGAGGAAAGGATAGATGCCTTTGCTTCTTCAAAGCGAGAGCGACGCTTGGATAGCTCTTGGAGCTTGGTGTTAGTGATCTCTTGGAGAGTCTCCGAGAAGACGCTACCAGAGGATGTCATGGTTTAAGATCCTAAGAGACGAAATAGTTTAGTTATTTTATGCGAGTTCAGACCCCCTCTTAGGTCACTTTATTTTGGCAACCGAAGCTTCAGAGGACAATTCTTCTGTCACCCACCTGGGGGTTATAGATAGATGACTGTCTGTATCACCTTGGTGCCTTTTGGTCCTGACCGTAAACGATGACAAGTAAAGTCGTGGCTCTCAAAAAACGGGAATGGATTGATGAAACGGAGATGGAAGAAGAAGAGGAAGAGGAAGAGGGGAAACGGCTGAAGGATGAGGTAGGCAGATGTATATATAGGAAGAGGAAGGAGGTGGCGTCCTCAGGCCACAAATTGATGGTGAGCTGCCTGTAAGCCAAGAGCGTTCCTTCCCACTGGTACCTACCCAATCTGCATTCCTGTCAACACCATCAAGGATCCTGTGCTCTCCAGGATGATATTAGTAGTTCTACGGGCAATTTTCCTATCACTGACTAACTATCAATGCCATTGAGGAAGATTGATTGATATCGTTAAAGGTCATCAAATGTTGGGGTCTCGGCGACTGCTCCTTCTGATAGTGAGCTGAACTGAAGTGAGGTTAGCGTAGATGCTGACTGACGTCAATCAGCGCTGCAATTCGCCAGTCAGGGCGGAAGAGTGGGTATGATTAGGCTGCACTTACACCTCTTGTCTCGAATTCTTTTATCACTTTCCCATGTTTCGCAGAAAGGTTGACTCTGATAATCATGGACATAACAGACAAGACCATATAGAAACGGTGCCACGATGTACAAGATCCAAGGTCCACCAAACTGACTTTTCAAGCAAGGATCAGATTAGCTCACAGGGCACCAAGGAGAAGTCAACCTGAAGGGTTGCGCAGACTCCGTCAAGGATACAGCCAAAAAGCCCTGTCTTCTAAGTGTTCAGGTGAGAAACACGCGAAATATTCTCTAAGGCTTAGGCTACAGCAATAAAGTAGCCTAAATGCTGGCCTGAGCTAGCATAAGGTAACTAAATTATTTCATCTCTTGTGTTCTCGTTGACTTATCCTTCTGTTACCCGGACGGTGTTGGAAGTTCCACCTCCTAGATCTCATCCAATTGTGCTATAAAGGCATTCAAACGCCTAGCATACTTTTCTTCTGATGTCTCTGAAGCCACGTCTTCCTCATCTTCTTCAAACCATAGAGAAACGTTAAGGTCGTTCAGGACCTCAAAATCTGGATCCCACGTCGCCTCCAACTTCTTTTTGACTTCCTCCACCCTATGTGGCCAAATTTCGTTCCAGAATACTAACGCACGTCGCTTGTCGTTGATTTTGTGACTGTCACCGGTATGTCCACCTGGGATTTCTGACCTATCGGGGTGTTTATGTTCAGAAGATTCAGAACAGTTAAGCATGAAAACTTCAAACTCTGCGACAAGATCATCCAAGTATGCCGCCTTTTCGTAATCATCCTTACTTACTTCCGTCTCCTCGCACGCCCTATCCTCTTCCCAAATAGCACGAGGTTTATCAAAGCACGTATGCGTTATTTCGAGGGCCTGGAAAGATGCCTGTCGTACTATACAGGTAACTTGATGGTGTCGCAAGACTTCACCATAATCCACCAAGAATGTTTTGATGAATGTTCCCAATTCTTGAACAGTCTGATTTTTGGCTAGCCATCTGGCCATTCCGTCGAATGGGCTGCATCCTCTGGGGGCACATAAGCAGCTGCAATTGTCGGTAGTTTTATCATCGAGAATTTCGATTGCGGCAATCAGGCCCTTGATGGAGTCATCCTGGTATAAATCACCGTAGCGGTGTATATAACGCCCGGCAATATCAGCCATGATGAAATTAAACCCTTCCAACTTGCTGTACTGGCTTGTCCACTCCCAAAACCGAGGAAGATGTTCATGGAGCCATACCGCATATTGCGGTGTGAGTTGAGTCCTAAACTCCTTGACGATAGGAGAATGGTCAACGGTCGGAGCTGGTATGTGATCGATATCAAGAAAGCCCAAGTTGAAGAAAGTGGACGCATCTTGCGGATTATCGAGAAATAAATATACCGGTCTATAAATTGGCTTGTCAGCGGCAATATGGCTTATTTCATCATGTACGATGGTTGATACGCGGCCGAAACGCGTAAGATGTTTTCCATGAAGCTTCCGATCCACTTCAACTGCATAAAAGTCAAGCTCGCCTGCTGACGAGTCAACAAGGCTGCACTCAGTTTTCAGAAACCTCTGTCGAGCCATATCTCTCAATTCTCGCCGGCAACTTCTTAGCGTCTGGGCGACCAGAACTTTGCAATGGTTGGAGGCACCGGCAAAAAGATTCTCCCACGTCCACAGTACAAAATCTCTTGCTGGTATGATCGGGCAATTCGCGTCCAGCAGAATCGTGGTCGCCGCAACGCAGGGGCATCTGGATCCAGCATCACCATCCTGAGCATCGCAAATGAGGCCGCTGATCTGCAACGCTCTGCCGAGCGTTGTCAGAGGGCCAAACAATAGTAGGCTCGACGACATTAGTTGGGTAGGCCTTGCTTTACTGACTATTAACTTCAAAATCTCCGGGTTTTCAACCGCGAGATAGAGCGCAGTCGTGTCATATACATTCGTTTCTTCTCGGCATTCAGGACATTTGTCAACTAGTTCTTGTACCCTTTCTTCATCACAACGAATAATCGCCTGGGTTAAAGGTCCGTATAACGCTATTCAAAGTTTTAGCAATCCTGGTGGAATTTTGATGTTTCTTCGACCTCGTCGGGCCACGCACTTTCTGTGATCACTTTATTTTCGCGGTCATATTCAGCAATCTTTGCAAGCGATAGTTTTCCAACCGAAGTCCTCGGTTGTTTTACTGCATAGACCTCAGCATCATCAATGCAGAGCTTCCCTAAGATTGATGCAGGGGCTTCGAGATCTTTAGCCGCTAGGTGAAATGCCAGGCTAGACTCCCTATCAGCTACATGATATGTTAAGGTCAGGAAATACGTACCTCCCAGCAGAATTGGTATGTTCAACAGGGGTTCCTACGGCAATAAGAAAGTCAAATATGGCTTCTAGATGAGAGTCAAACATTGCTTCTAGATTAGGAGAAGAGCCTGATCCCAAAGTGAAGGAACCGCGCAAAGTGTTTGCCTGCAAAATACGATTATTATTTTAGTCCTGCCTGTTTCGATAATCTACTGACCTGAAGTGCCATCAAGTGAAGCAGGGACCATCCATGCTGAGTTACATCGGTAGGCCTTGCTCTTCCCGAGCTGAATACTTCTTGGAGTTTACGAAGCACAGGCTTGAAGTAAAGCAATGTGTGCGCCTTAGGAGTATCGTAGGATGCCACGCCCAGTAATGAATTGAGGACCCGGAATGCCGGGGCTGTGTTGCCATTAACTACTCCAAAGTACGTGAGTGATGGGCTGACAGAGAGTCCGCCTGCGCCAGTCTTTGCGCAAAAGCTCAGTATTATGGCGCTGTTCACCGATTTGATGATGCCTGTAAAGCTGAGAGTTCGCCTTCGCGAGGATTTGAGGTTCGCGACGTAAATTGGGCATTCTTCCTCGTGTGGCTTGCTGGTCACAATGTTGTCTCTCAGATAAAACGAACCGAAGTGAAGGTTTTTGCTGGTGGTCGATTTCCTCACCAAGCAAGAACATGTCGAAATGTAAGAGCCTAGTTCCGCGACTACACTTGGTTTGGAAGCCAGTTTGGCAACAACAGAGGTACATCCACCGTTAGGTGTAGTCAGTCGAGATAGTAGTTCATTTGTTGTGGTGTGTCGTCGAACAGCTGCGAGCTCTTTCTCTTCTAACGATTGTCGAATAGTCTCCATTTGAGCTTGAAGTTGGGATTCAATGGCCAGATTGATCTGCGGCATGATTTGTGGGATGAACTTGTCGATCGAATCTTGCATCAAGGGCAGTTTTGACTGCATGGTATTGATAGGAATAGCCAAGTCTCCAACCGCGGTGTGTACGGCTAAGACTGCACCTGTTGCCTGGTGTACTTCGGCGGTGTTGTGGGACAAGGCACTCGAGTTGGCCAAATCTATTTCTCTGTGGCTTATCAGATAGGTCTCGAATCTTCCGGCTCAATTGGAATACTGACAGTTGTAGATTCTGTATGGCTAGACTAAGAGGTTGGCAAAGCCGATCCAATGTGTTCTCTAGCTCTTCAAGGTGGGCTTTTCGCAGCGGAAACCGCATTTTCTGAAGACCATATTCCAGTCGATTCTGAGATTTCTGGGTTTGTTCAAATTCCTCCAGATCCTTAACCCCTTTTTCGCAGTTCTTAAGGCAAACGATGATATGAGACACGGCTCGATATCGGGTTGGGTCTAAATAACCCTGCTTGAAGGAGGCATCGAGTAATCGAAAACAGCCTTCCAGAGACTCGGCCTGGCGTGTAAGTCGAGTAATTGCATCGTCGCGGTCTTTGAGTCCACTAAGATAGCTCACGAGCGCGGAGCATGCCTTAAGGCCTATTGGTAAGATAGCGAGAGCAAGCTCGGCCATATCGGGTTGCGGTAGCTGAGTTAAACGCGGGAAGTTATTTTGCGTCTCAAAGTTTGGGAGGGAGAAGATAACATCAATTGCAAATCAAGCTACCAATAGGATCCCACCACGTCCAAATGGCACTGTCACCTCCACTGCCATCCAATATTACGCAAAGGCATAATCAGAAGGTGTTGGTATGCGCACAGGGATGCGCTTGCCTGCTGAACGCCTGACGGGCTGCCCAGCCAGTAGAATTGTATGTTTCAACCCCCCTGCGGAGTACCAGAAATATTAGCCGCTGAGAGCATAAGAGGTGAAATAGTTCAGTTACTTTACGCTGTCCTAGACTAGCACTTAGGCTACTTTAATTTGATACCCTAAGCGTTAGGATAGCTTTTCTGTTGCCTGCCTGCCACTCCTGAAACTCGCTGTCATCGAAACCGCAAAGAAGAGGCCATTCTAAAGCATCACTAACAACAAGTCATGGATAAGAACGGTCATCGAATATATAAATTATTTAAATTAAGCTCATGTCCTTCGGCGTTAACCGTTGAACTTTCGGACCTTGAAAGGGCTGACAGTAGCCGCAGGGCCAACGCACTTGTTCGCCAAGGCAGCCTTGCCCTCAGTGCTGGTAGCACTAACACAGTCAGCACCAATATCCTTGACACCATCACACAGAATAACAGGCTTTCCACCGCAGGGGGTCTTGATGTCAAAGTTCTTGAACTTGATGTTCTCGCAGACAGCGTCCTTGCTGTCTGAGCATGTCAGCTTGGCAACGACATTACCTCGCTTGCCAGAGCTGTAACCGGTGAAGTTTTCTATACAAGGGTTAGTTTGAAGCAGGTTTGTGGGAGTGGTTGAGGTAGTCTTACCGAAGAGGATGTTGGAAATGTTCATCTGGGAAGGATATTTGTTGCAAGTCTCGGTGTCGATGTTGAAGTAGCAAGAGTCGATGAAAGCAGTGTACTCATTGTTACCACCGTAGAAGTTACGGAAAGTGACGTTGTCGATGAATCCGTAGCCGACATCAGGACCGGCCCAGGTCTTGAGACGAGAGGCGTGCTGGCCGTTGAGCATCCAAAGGTTCTCGATGAGGACGTCCTTGACGTAGGAGAACTCGCCCTTGTACTGACCGAGCGAACCAATGGACTGACCGTGGGTACCATTGCAGTACATGGTGTCGACGTGGATATCAGAAGCGTTGCTCTTGGGAGAGAAGCAATCGTCGCCAATGTCGATCCAGGCACGCTCAACCTTGACCTTCTCGACGTTCAGGGAGTCGAAGAAGTCGGTGTTCTTGGGGAGAGCAGTGGCGTTGGTAGAGCGAGCAGTGGTGACAATGTCCTTGAAGGTAATGTCCTTGGCTAAATTCATTGTAAGCTTTGGATCTGGAATCGTTTTCGAGGGGTTGCTTACAGGTGACGAAAAAGTTGGTCCAGCAGGGAGAGTCCTTGAAGTGAATGCCCTCGATATCAATACCAGTAGCATTCTGGGCGTAGAAGAGGACAGGTCGGAGGTAGGCGTTGTCCTTGTCGAGAATCTCCTTGCCGGAGAACTCGTTCCACCATCTCTGACCGTTACCGTTCAAAACACCCTTTCCGTAGATCTTGATCTTCTCACCACCCCACTTCCAGAACATGATAGAGTTCTGCATCCATTAGTCAACGTTCACCACCACTGAGTGTTTAACATACCTGGAAAGGATGCGTGAAAGCATTCTTCTGCCAGTAAGCAGTATCATTGGTGAACTTGATCTCTCCATCAAGATGAACGTGCACATCGTTCAGGAAAGTAAGATCAAGAGGCTTTCCAATGACAAAAGTCTTTCCCTTTGGCAGATGGAGAGTTCCTCCGTTGTTAGCCTTCTTCATGCCCTTGTAGAACTCTGCAGAGATATCATCCTTGTCGTTCTTGCTGTGGCGAATGGTGACCACCTTGCGATGGCTTCGCTTAACAGGGTTCTCGTAAGGGTGCTTGGCTCGGAACTCCTCAACGCTGCGAGGCACGCCAGCAGGAAGCTCGATCGCTTCGGCGATGGCGCCTGCGAAGAGGGACAGAGAGGTGAGGAAGCTTGAGACCTTCATTGTGATGGTTGTCTGAGGGGGCAAAGAAGGTTGAGAGACTTAAAATTGGAATGATACGGGTTATGGCATGTTTATATAGATAGAGTGGATATCTTCGGAGCATGGTCTCAATGCATACTGATATCCACCCCCATTCTATCAAAAATCGCCTGAATTGAGTCGTTCCGTTACATTACATGAAGTGCCAAGCCGGTCCCTTGATGAGATGAACTGTTTATAAGCATGTTGCAATTGAGTGTTCCTATTGGTGGAGATATATTTATCCGCGGCTCAGGTTCCCGTGGAATCTTGGTTTCCCCATTATTAGCTGCTGATCATTCGCTCCCCCGCCCCCAAGTAAAACGTCCCCCGCGAAAAGAGACCCCAACTTGGCAAAGATTATATACTCGCGGCAAGTTGCCGGATCGCGAAAGGGACGGTGCTTTGAAAGATGGGATGGTCTCTGGCGGTCTGGATGTTGAGAGGGTCCTTGTGGTTGGGCAGCTGAGCGAGGTTTACCGGGGATACCTTGTCGGTTTCAGACGTGTAATTAAACTGACCCAACAGCCTATCGTAAACCTTATTGACTTTTTGCCTGTGACATACGGAGCTCAAGGTATTCGCTGAGACCATTAACCCACTTCGAATCTATCATGAAAAGTCATTATTCTAGTATGGTCGTCTATCAATTCGACACTTGCTCAACAGCTCGCTCCTTGTCTCTCTTAGCCTTCTCATCAGCCGTTAGATCAGCCTTTGCCGAATCCATCTTCACTGTCAAGAAGATAAGAAGCGAAGCAACAGCCAATCCAGCACCTGTCCAGAATCCAATCTGATACTGACTTCGAGCATCAACATTCTCAGCTCCTCTGATATCCTTCCTAACAGAAACTGCCATCTCACCAACACCTAGCCAAAAGGCCATACCAAGATACAACAAACTTGTGATAAGTGCACCTGCAACTGCTTGAAGATGTCCGGGTAGAGATGTCGTGATGAAAACATTAGTGACGTTGAATGCGATATCGACTCCGATTGTGGAGAGGATCATGGCTGGAAAGACGAAGGCCCAGTATAGGAACGTGTTGGACTTTCCACTGTCGGGAATAAGTGCAAAGAGAATAGAAGATCCAAGAAATCCCAGTCCTGAGATAATCAAAAGTAGTCGTCCACTCAGGATATGAAGGACAAAGCCGCCAACGACAGCCAGGATGAAGCCACCTGCTGCCAACGGAATGAACCAAGCTGCAGTGAGCAGTGGCCCAATATGCAGGACCGATTCAATACTATCAATAGTGTTAGTCAGGTTTCCAAAGGTAATAACGAATGGACTTACTAGAAGGATGCGTAGAACAGCCACAGCCCGAAGCAGCCGTAGCACATAAACAGTGCAAGAACCAGTCGAGCCATATACTTTGTCTTAAATACCTCAGCCGGCATAAGAGGTTGGCTGGCTCTCCATCCTTCGATGTAAACAAACAAAGCCAAGCACAGAATGCCGATTATCAGAGTGACATAGACATAAGGCGTTCTCCAGCCCTGGGGAGCATTCCCACCGTCTGTTAATGCAAAGACGACAAGACTCAGGCCAGGGATAACAGTGGCAGTGCCTAGCCAGTCCATCTTCAACCCAGGTGTAGGATCGCCATGAGTTTTCGGAATGGTCAAAGCACCAGTGATGAAGATAGTCGCACAAAAGAAGGCACCGATGAAAAAGTACCACTTCCATCCAAGGACTTGAGCAGAAAGCGCACCGAAGAAAATCCCAGAGTAGAACCCAATACAAGAAAAGGCGCCAAACATGCTAAAGACAAGATTCTTGCGAGGACCAGGGCGATAAATGCGAGACATGATAGCCACACTCGACGGCAAAAACGCAGAAGGTCCCAGACCCTGCATCGCCCTCACGGCAATCAACATAGTCGGATTCCGACTAAACCCGCCAACGATACCCCAAACAATCAACCAAGCATGTCCACCAAGAAAGATGAACCTTCCACCATGAATCTCAGATAATCTTGCGAACGGAAGTAGCAAAACTGCAGTGGTGAGGTTAATTACAGCAGCAGGCCACGTTCTGACCGAGTCTGGTATTTCGAGAGAGTTGGCGAGAGAGGGTAGGATGATGTTGAAGCCTGAAACGAAATATTCGCTAACCATCATTGAGCCCACGACTGCGAAAATGAAACCCAGCTCGGACCAGAGGGATGGGAAACATGATGGGCGTTGGCGACCTAGACGATCGAGTTCTTTTTGGTCGATGAGGGAGGGTGGTTCTTGGTCGAGAACACCAGATGGTGTGCCGTCTTTCTCAGTCATACCGTCATGAGTTGAAGAGTTTGGCGAGATGATGAAATCGTCTATGTTTGTCACTTTATACCGATTCTGTTGTGGGTCAAATATTGGATCCGCTTGGAATGGATGGATGAGACGGGACTGCTCCTGAGATCGATAGCGGTCAAACATGAACCTTTGAGTAATACTCACAACTACTTAAGACCTTTATACTCCATTATGTACCATTGAGAAGATTACAAATCCCACCATGAACAATATTGAGTCGGTGTTGACGTCTTGAAGCAAACGGACCTTCGGACTTTCGGACTCAGCTAGTCTGAGAATGGCAGTTCACCGCGAGTCAACGAATAAGCTTAAACTGATGGTTCGCTTACGCTGACTGTATGCACTTCGGTGAGACCTAGTAACGGAAATAAAGCGGACAAAGGTGGAGATTAAAGAGTCCGGCATCGAGAATCTCCATTTTCTTGAGCTTTGATGGCTGTCACATGCCAACCTAACAGAAAGTGGATAGTGATTATGAAGTTTCAAAGGGAAATCCCCGAATGCGAGATCGAGACGACTGCACAAGCCTCTAAGCCTTATCGTTGACGATGATACTTGGTCTTTTGTGCTCTCGGAGTGGTGAGGAAGAAAAGCCAGGAGGACACAACTTTTGGCACTCTCAATGCGTCAATATTTCTCATTTTATCATAGACAAGAGTTGAATTGTGAAATATTTTCCAATGGATAGCTTGAGTGTAATGAACAACATAGGTCTGTTTCTTCTTCTAAGCATTGAAATAATTGACTGCCTCGAACTGCAGGGTAATTAGCAAGTCTTGTGGATCGGACGTCTCTTATCAGATAAGATAGAAGCCGATAAAAGACTACCGGGAAGTGGGGACAGACACCCCCCACGTTGTACCTGCCGCTCGGTTGCCCTGTCACTTTCCAATTAACGCGTGAGGACGCGTGCCCCTGCCATGTTCCTGGATCTTGCCGCGAAAGGACGCGACATCCAAATGTCAATTTAGTTCAGCGACATTAGCTCTCCCAACTTGAAGCTCCCATCTACACTCCTCAACTCACTTCACCTTACCTATTGTTCCATTCCATCTTGACTTTTTTTGTCTTGTCAATCGCTTGCCCATCATCTCGTGGGCGTCATAGAATTCTGTTCTTTATCACTTTTGGGTGATTCACGGTTGTCCCGGCCTTCCAGTACCCTCAATCAGACAATTCTGCTGGAACCGTTCACCATCATGGCCAGCGACCGATCAACGCCGGCGCGAACGCCCGCTAAATCGACCAAGGCTTCTGCGCCTCCCTCTTCAACTAAGCAGCGTTCAATCGTCTCCTTCTTCTCAAAAGCTCCTCCGTCATCCCCTGCTGCTGCATCTTCGCCCTTGGCAAAGCCTTCTTCCACCCCCAAGCAATCTTCCTGCTTGAAGGAAACTACAAAAGCCAACTCTCTTCCTAAGAGCACGCCTTCTTCCAAGCCAAAGTCGACCCCTGCAACCGCTAAGCAGACCACCCCCGTGCCCGACAGCGACGCCATCGAGCCTCCAAGCTCGCAAGAGAATCCTGATGCGACCGTCAAGGTAAATTATCCGCCCTTCGCCGAAGCCGACATAAGCTAACAAATATTTAGAAGTCTGCCTCTAAAATGAAGCACGACGCCCTGCCCAGTAGTCCGACTCGAAAGGTAAGAAATTCGCAACGCCCTCCCCTCGCACCAGTCACTGATATTCCGAAGGTCAAGAAGGTTGTTAGTTATGCCGAATCCTCCGACGAAGATGAGCCTTTCCAGTTTGGTGGCGCTTCCACCCAGCGACGACGACGAGCAAGAGTTGTACCTGTTGTCAAAGACGAGGATGATTACGAGGAAGAAGAGGAGGAAGCAGTACAAGATGAAGATAGTGGTAAGAATGCCGTTGCCCGCAGCGCGAACTTAATGCTGACAACTGCAGACACTATGGATGACTTTATTGCATCAGACTCAGACGAAGATACCTCCCGAGCTAAGAAGAGAAAGCGACCCTCAAAAGCATCCGCTCCCCGCAAACGATCCAACAAATCTTCACCCATTCCCGAACCCGAGGTCGACGTTAAAGAAAGCATCATTGAAGAAGACGAGGAGATGGAGGATGCCGAGCCCTCGACTGCATCTCAATGGAATTATAACCCCGACTCGACTGATAAGCAAGCGGTTGTAAAGCCTGCTGAAAGGGTGGCGAACAAGGACCCCAAGTTCAAGGAGAAGGCACATACAAAAGATCCCGATCAGAGATATCACTGGCTTGCCAATATTATGGATAAGGAGAAGAGGAAGCCGGACGATCCAGAGTACGACCCACGAACCATCTACGTCCCTCCTTCTGCTTGGAACAAGTTCTCTCCATTCGAAAGCCAGTACTGGAAGATCAAGCAGAACCTTTGGGATACCATTGTGTTCTTCAAGAAGGGCAAGTTCTACGAACTCTACGAAAATGATGCCACTGTGGGACACCAGGAATTCGACTTCAAGATGACTGATCGCGTCAACATGCGAATGGTTGGTGTGCCGGAAAGCTCGCTCGATTACTGGGTAAACCAGTTTATCGCAAAGCAGTACAAGGTTGCTCGTGTCGATCAGATGGAGACCAACTTGGGCAAGGAGATGCGTGAGCGACAAGACAAGAGCAAGAAGGCAGACAAAGTCATCACTCGTGAACTTGCATGCATTCTCACTGCTGGTACCCTCGTCGATGGCGGCATGTTGCAGGATGACATGGCTTCATACTGTGTGGCTATCAAGGAGTCTGTCGTGGACGATCTTCCTGCCTTCGGTATTGCCTTTGTTGACACTGCCACTGGTCGTTTCTACCTCTCCAGCTTCGTGGATGATGTTGATCTGACCAAATTTGAGACTCTGATTGCTCAGACCGGCCCTCGGGAATTGCTTCTCGAGAAGTCGCACCTATCAACCAAGGCACTGCGCATTCTCAAGAACAACACCAGCCCTACGACCATCTGGACGCATCTCAAGCCAGGTGCCGAGTTCTGGGAAGCGGATACGACTCGTCGCGAGCTTGATTGTGCAAACTACTTCAAGTCTGAGGGTTCTGAAGAGGAGGTCTGGCCTGAGACTCTCCAAGCCCTCCGAGACGATGATGTCGTCATGTCAGCAATTGGAGCATTGATCTACTATCTCCGCTTCCTCAAGCTTGAAGGACCTTTGCTATCGCAGGGCAACTTCGAGCTTTACAGCCCTATTCAGAAGAATGGTACTCTTATCCTCGATGGACAGACACTCATCAATCTCGAGGTCTTTTCCAACTCTGTTAATGGCGGTTCCGAAGGTACGCTGTTCAGTCTTCTTAACAAGTGTGTCACGCCCTTCGGAAAGCGTCTCTTCCGTTCATGGGTGGCCCACCCACTTTGCAACATTGATCGCATCAACGAGCGTCTTGATGCTGTCGAGATGCTCAACGCTGATCAGACAGTTCGTGAACAATTTGCTTCGCAGCTCGTCAAGATGCCCGACCTGGAGCGACTCATCTCAAGAATCCATGCTGGCGCTTGTAAACCCGAGGACTTTGTCAAGGTCCTGGAAGGGTTTGAGCAGATTGAGTATACCATGGGCCTTTTGGGAGCCTATAAGGGAGGCAATGGTCTTGTTGACCGTCTCATCTCGTCCATGCCAAACCTCGATGAGCCTCTGAACTATTGGAGGACAGCTTTTGACCGAAGCAAGGCTCGCGAAGAGAAGCTTCTGATTCCCGAGCGTGGTATCGAGGAGGACTTCGACGAGAGCTCAGACCGTATCGAGGAGATTAAGCAACAGCTCGAAGACCTCCTAGCAGAGAAGAAGAAGGAGTTCAAGTGTAAGCTTCTCAAGTTCACACATGTGGGCAAAGAAGTCTACCAAATAGAGGCACCGAAGAGCGTTAAGGTCCCTTCAAGCTTCCGTCAGATGTCCGCCACAAAGGACGTCAAGCGATATTACTTCCCTGAACTGTCTCAACTTGTGCGAGAGCTCCAGGAAGCAGAGGAGACTCACTCCCAGCTCGTAAGAGAGGTTGCTTCTCGCTTCTTCCAAAAGTTCGATGTTGACTATGAGACGTGGCTAAATGCCATCAAGATTATTTCGCAGCTGGATTGTCTGGTAAGCTTGGCCAAGGCATCAGCTTCCCTCGGCCAGCCCAGCTGCCGACCTGAGTTTGTGGACGAGGAGCGCAGCACTGTCGACTTCCAAGAACTTCGACACCCTTGCATGATGAACACTGTCGACGACTTTATTCCCAATGACATCAAGCTTGGTGGTGAACAAGCCAAGATCAATCTTTTGACCGGAGCCAACGCTGCCGGAAAGTCTACAGTCCTTCGCATGGTATGTACCCTTTCAATTCTTCATCATTGTGCTAAGCTAACAATTATCCTAGTCTTGTGTCGCTGTCATCATGGCTCAGATCGGTTGCTATGTCCCTGCCACCTTCGCTCGCCTCACTCCCGTGGATCGAATCATGTCGCGTCTTGGAGCTAATGACAACATTTTTGCCGCTCAATCCACCTTCTTTGTTGAGTTGTCTGAGACCAAGAAGATTTTGTCTGAGGCTACTCCTCGATCGCTGGTCATTTTGGATGAACTTGGTCGTGGAACCAGCTCTTACGATGGTGTCGCCGTCGCCCAGGCTGTTCTTCATCACGTCGCTACTCACATCGGCTGTGTCGGCTACTTTGCCACTCATTACCACTCCCTTGCGACAGAATTCGAGAACCACCCCGAGATTCGAGCACGCAGGATGCAGATTCACGTCGACGAAGACGAGAGACGTGTTACCTTCCTATACAAGCTCGAAGACGGTGTCGCTGAAGGCAGTTTCGGTATGCACTGCGCTGCCATGTGTGGTATCTCTTCTCGTGTGATCGACCGCGCTGAGGTTGCTGCCAAGGAGTGGGAGCACACCAGTCGACTCAAAGACAGTTTGGAGAAGGCAAAGACAGGATGCTACATCCCACTGGGTATTCTCAGTGACGTCGGAGCACTGCTTGGCGACAAGGGAGAAATGGGCGACGATGGAGTCGACGTTCTCCTCAACGCCATTGAAGCACTATAAGTTATAAATAATAAGACGGACATCAGGGAACAGACAAGATTAGAGGGATATCGGCTTTTTTGCTAGGCGTGTTGGCGTCGTCTTCGTGTAATCGGAATGAGACAACCTCTGATAGAGTTGTCGTAAAGGGATCAATAGGCGTTGCAATGGAGTGTGTCCGCCATTCAAGGCGAAGGAAGGATTGGGACTTATTAGATCAATGTGATGAGAGGCAATTCAGATAGAATGAGATCTATTCTACGGTATTACAAAATGTCAATTGTGTTCATTCCGCCAACTCCCCAGACGTTACCATACTCCATATATAAACACCATTGTGTTATTTTATCTGTGTACTTTGAAGGACCTGCTCCTCAAAAAACTCCAAATAGTAGTATAAACAAATATCGCTAGATAATTCACAAACGCGCCTTAAGATTCTATCTATCAGGGTCCGAGCTTTCTTCAGCGACAGAGGGTGTTTTGGATGTTGCCTTGGAAGGCGTCGCAAAGGGAGCTGATGAAGTAGCCCTCTGCTGTCGAATTCTACTCGACGCTCTAGAAGGCGGTGCACCGCGAGTCTTCTTAGCCCTCTTGGCTTTCGGAGTCTTGGTCACTGCTACACGTCAGTCATCAATTCAACGTTTCATGAGAATGTGGACTTACCAGTCTCAGTGCTCTCCTTCACTTTCTTCGGAGCTGGTCCGTCGGTGTCATCTGCATCAGCAGCCGGTCTCTTCAGTCCCGAGGAGCTCGCATCACTCTGGACAGCTGGTGTGTCATCCCCATCAGGTTTGGTGGTATCCGCTTTAGTAGCAGGCCTCTTCGGATACTCAGGCTTCGGCAATTTCTTAAAGTCCCTCCTTGTCATAGGGATGAGGTCATACTCATCCTGGAAGTTCGGGATGTCATTTACATCAGGCTGAATGTCATCGCCAGAGTCCGAGTCGCTCTGATACTTGTAAAGACCATCGCTGGGTTTGTATCCAAGGTAAAAGTTCCGTCGACGGCGACCGCTGGGGGTATCATCCCAAGGCCCACCGGGAGAGTCCCAATTGCCCGGGAATGGCGGGAAGCCTTCGAACGGAGGCCAAGGAATACCGTGCCAGTCTTTGTTCTCGTCGTTATTGGGGTCTGAAGCCCAAACGGTAGCATTGTGATGGTTGTCTTGGAGGGGATAAATGGTGCGCTTGTAGGTTGGGTAGCGTCGAAGGAACTTCTCCTTGATAACGCCCAGCTTTCCGGGAAGTTTAGACTGGGGGATCCAACCGCTGCGATTGGGGAGATTGTCTGTTGAGCCGATTCCGTTGCGAATGCGACAGCATTTGTTCTCATCCCAGTGAGCCTGCAGTGCGTTAGTATATGTATGCGAGAGTAAAAGATGGGATATACTGACCTCTACTTCTCTTGCGCGACCGATAGGTGAGCGGTTGGGGCTCTTACTCCGCCGCTTAGGCGCCTTTCGGAGACACTTTGAGCAGTACATGTTATCATCAGGATCAAAGTTGGGATCACCCGGGCCAAGCTCCTTCACCCAGTCAGGCGAGTTCGCTCGTTGTCGATAACCCGCCCACTCTTCCTGCATCTCTTCATAGTCGTCGGTCTCATAGCCATCATCTTCGTACTCGCCATCATTCTCTCCTGTAGGGCAACGTTTCTTGGCCTTCTTAGGGGTTCGACCTCGGCCTACTGTGTTGGAGCTCTTAGACCCGCTACCAGCGACTTCGGCAGCTATGGCTGCATCCTCTGCATCATCAGTCGCTTCTGTGGGTTTAGAGTGGGGTGGTCGTTTAGACTTTCTACCACGAGAGACTGAAGAAGTGACATCACTCTGCTTCGCAGCATCTGACTTGCCATCAGTTGCTGCAGGAGTCAGACGAGTTGACTTCTTAGTCCGCTCGGGCTTCTCAGTCTTCTTCATTCTCTTAGTCTTCTTGGGTACCTGGGCACGCTTGGGTTTCTTGTTTGCCACCGCAACAGAGCCATCAGATGCGCCTGACTCAGGATCAGCAGTTTCGACACGAATGCTGCGTCTACTACTGTCATCGCCATCATCCCCCTCGTCATAATCATCAGCACCATCATCAGCATCACCGTCTGATCCCTTGTCGTCACCGTCTTCCTCGTCTTCATCAAAGATGACATGCTCTTTGGGGTGACACTGACGAAGGTGGTGACGGTACTGTTTGTCTGACATGGCCCCAACAAGAGAACCACACTTCTCGAAGTAATGGCACTTCTTGAGTAGTCCAGAAGCAGTAGCCAATGCTTCATTGTTTTCGGCAGCGGCAGATGGACCAACATTCACCTGAGCAGGAGCAGTTTGAGCGTCAGGTCCCCGGTGAGTACCGGTTTGAGAAGGTTCAGCTCGAGTTGCCAAGCTCTGAGTGACAACAGACCCGGTAAGTGCAGCTTGAACACCGGCTGAAACAGTGGGAGGTGAAACTTGAGTAGTATTGAGGTGAGTGTCAGCCGGTAGACGAGGTGCAGCTGGGGGAAGAGTTCGAGAGGTGCCAGCAGCGGCTTCAGCAGCCCTCCTAGCAGCTACTGCTTGATCATGCTGGCGTTGCATCGCTCTCAATCTTTCCCCCTCCTTCGACACTTTTTCAACAAAAGTAGGTACCCTACTGCGACCGCCAGGCGAGTTCTCTATCTGATCCCAGAGCTGATAGATATGACAGTCCAAGTGTTTGAGACATTCCCTCTGATCCCGCTCATCGACGAATATAAGGCCATCATCCGTTTCTTCCTTATTATAGAAGGGCAACTTGCAAAATGGACACTCATTCATCATTTTCTTGACGTCGTGAAACCTCATGAAGTGTTGCAATATACCATGAGAGCTAAGATGTCCGATCATTCGATGAGTGCAGTCCCAGACCGGGCATTCTTGAGGAGGATCTGAATGGGCAAACGTTCCGCGATGATCGTACCAGTTCAGAAGAGGAGCTTTGAGTTGGCGTGGTGGCTCCTTCGCCTTCATTTGCGGGCCCCATGTGTCGTTCCCAGTGGGAGATTTGTCAGAGCTTGAGGAAGCTATAGCGGGCTTGGTAGGAACTGCAAAGGTCGCAGGTTTTGCGGCGGCGGTTGCGAAAGATAGGCGAGAAGTCGAAGGTCCGCTGAAGGAACCGACGAAAGGGTTTGGGACCTGACCCTGGGAAAATGGATTTCTGGCTGGTGATGCAGCTGTGGACGCACTAGGCGGGGGCGGAAGCGCAGGCCCAAAAGCATGTCTTGGTGAAGGGGCTCCGAACGGGACAGTAGATCCAGTAGCTGGTATAGATGCAGCAGCTGCTGGCGGGATGACAGATCCAGCGGCAGGTCTGGATGAATTAGGCACGGGTGGAACAGCAGGCCCAAAAGCAGGTTTCGGTGCAGGGGCTCCGAACGGGACCGTATACCCAGTAGCTACGGCCGGGGCAGTAGGCCCAGCCGCAGGTCTGGGTGCAGCAGGTATAGGTCCAGTCCGAGGAGGCTGAGGAGCGTTCTGAGCACTCAACTCGGCTCTAACTCGCGCGTTGCCCGCTTGCATAGCCTCAGCTATCTTCTTCATTTGCTGAGGATGCTTTTCTATCAAATGCTTCATCCTTTGGTCGTCATCGTACGATTCATATAAACGGTCCTGGCAGAAATGACATTTAAACCTTTCATGGGTGGCCAGGATATGCTCATCCAGTTTTTCCCTTTCATCGAGTCTGTATGAAAAGTCGCAGTTCTTGTAAAGACACTTGCCAATACGCTCCAGCACTACATTACGCAAGTCATTAAAGCTGCGCTGTAATTCGGCTTGCTCGGTGGGTGTGAGCACGGCCTTGGAGAACATTGGGACGTTGCTGGACAGACGATGCATTTTCTCAACTGGCGGCGCAGTGAGAGGAACGCTGATCTCAGCATTAGATGGCCAGGCTCGTGAGGCTTCATTGGTGAAGATGCTGGGTTGGGTAACCCATGTATGTTCTCGGTGGTCTGGACCAGCGGGCTTCTTCTCTGGCATGGGCGGGTTGGTGGGAGGGTTCGGAACAGTAGGAGGATCGGGACCCTTGGAAGCAGAAGGGTTGTCCTGAGGAGCCATCTTAGGAGGCGTGCGACTAGATCGCGGAATCCCATATTTGTCCATATATTTATAGATAGCTTGAGCGTGGGCATAGTTTGAACCAGGACCCCGGTCCACTGAACTAGACTCAGAATCATCCGAATTGCTGTTCTCATCTGAGTCGTCACCAAATAAGCTTCCGTCGGGTTGCTCATCCACGTCCATATGCTCGTGCTCGGACGAAGCCTCGTGCTCAGCCTCATGTTCACTCTCAGACACATTCTCATCAATTTCATGAATACTTGACTCAGCACTACTGCTTTCAGGTTCAGCGACTGGAGATGGAGATTGACCGCGTGGAGATGGGGATAGGACCCAACTACGGGGAGGTTGAGCAGTAGCTAGGAGACCGATATCGGTTTCGCCTTGACCATCTGGAGTATGTGCGCGCTCGATTTGCTCAGTAGCGGGAAAACGAAGACCCTCTGCAGTTGGTTCATCCTCCTTGGTCTTAACCTGGAGCAATGGGGGTGACTTGAAGGTCATCTTTCGTTTTCTCGAAGGTGGTTGGGATGAACCGTCACTCCATGGCCGCGACAAATCGTCTTCGGTAAAAGGGTACTTGATTGGTACAGGGTCCTGAGGATATCCGTCCTGGAGGTTGATGGTCTTGTTATTCAGGTCTTGCACTCGAAGATTGTCCCGCTTCAACCCCGTCTCCCTCCCAGCATACTGCGTCATATCCTCATGTTGCATTCGTACACCCCAGAGATTATGTTTCCAGATAGAGGAAGCCCAGTCGGAGTATTCCACCCTGACCTTGAAGACTAATATCTCAGGCGACGTGATAGACTGTCTGATCAAAAACCACTCGTCTTCTGTTGTATCAGGTCCAATGACATAAGACGGTGAGTCGATGTCTTGGGCTTCCAAAATCTCGCACGGGCCTGAGTGTTCAAGGAAGAAAGTGTCTTCCCTGGGATCCTTGCTGTAATGGGTAGGAGGTGCTGCTAGGCTGTATAACTCCTTCATAGCATCATAGAATTGACTCAGTGACGACGTCAGGCGAGGCATCTCAACAAAGATATCTTCACCCGCGTGCCAATTTGGGAACAGTCGACAGTGTCCTGGAAGCCAGTTCGGATGGACGGTTCTGTAAGCACTTGGAGATTTTGCCAGCTTTCCGGCCAGACTCATGACGCCAGTTCTGTCTGGTTCACGATGATCAACTTCAATCCCATTGATTTCATTGGTATCCGACACGTTATGGTTATCGCCCTCAATAACAATAACTGAATCTAACCTTTGGCAATCCACGCTATCAAATGCCTCGGTGGTCATTTGGCAGATTTGTTGGTATGCGTGCCTCAATCTGGACACATCATCTTGTCCATGTCGTGAGACCAAGTGCGGTTCGGGTAGCGGGTAGTAGTTGGGCATGATGATAGCTTCGGCGTCAGGTGAGAGCCAATGGCACTCAACCATCCAGCAAGCATCAGGGTTGTTGAGTGGATGGAGAGAATTCCATACCCACATAGGAAAGCCCATGGCGCCGTAGACAATAGGGATCGTGCGACTGCCATCGGGTTTGTTAACCCACTGACGAATGCCCCTGGTGCCGGTGTAGCTGACATCGGGCCTGTTCTTGTCAAACAAACGGAACAAGGCATGGTGATATAATGTATCTTTTGGCTTGCCGAAAAGGACGTTCATCGTCGCGCAGAAGTGAGCGTTGTACTGATTTGAGCCATGCCCTATGACCCAGTCGTCTTCGTCTGGCTCTGGTCTAGGGAGAGCCAGGTATGCATAGCTGACAACCTCTTCCTCAGGCCCATTCGGAGCGTGACCAAGGGAGCGTCCAATTCTGACAGTGTCAGTTTCGAAGTCAACGGGAAGAGGTTCCCATTCCATAGGCCCCTTGTTAGTCTCGGTATGACCAGTGTCGACGAACAGCCTACAACACTTATCATGAGGCCGTGTCCTGGCAAAGTGAGATTGCAGAAAGGCCATCACTGGACTGTACCTCTGCAAAGGCAGGGTATCGTGCACAATTTCTGGTTTGCCGCCCTCCGGATTGTACTTGATAAGGGTGAACTCTTTCTGGGCATCGTTCACAGGGTGGAGCAGCTGTCGGAGAACTTTCGAAAGCGATGACCATTTGGTTGGAACGAATGGCAAGCGTCCGTTGAGGCCGTATAGGTAAGTCCATTGATCCTTGAACGTCGCATGCTCTTGGCCTGCGTCGATGTAGTCGCCGTTCTTAGTATTGCCATCATCATCGGTTTCGCCTCCACGGAGGCCCATAGTCGGCTCCATTGCCTTGGGAAGTGGCAGGGGATAGCTCATCGCTTTTTTGGCTTCAGTGTGTTAGTCTCATGGCTTTAAATAAATGAGCGAATCGACTTACCCTTCAGACTATCCTTTCCCCAGTTGCGATGGTCATGTGCCGTGAGGAAATGTAATGGTGGCTTCACATTGTATCTGGGGACCTCCTCTTCATCGTGTCCCAACATCCTGGCAATATCCTCAAGGGGATTGTCGATAGGGGCGGCGGGGAGACCAAAATACATCATAGTCAATTTCGTCGCTAGTGAATCTTCGACACCCTTGAAGCGGCGAGCGAGCAGTGCCTTGTATCTCTTAGTGTTGTTGGCTTGTATTTCCTTAACGTCGGGACGTTCGGCGGGCGCCAACAGGCGATACTGATGATGGGTAAAGTTCTCCCTTATGATAGTCTTGATAGGAATGTCTTTCCCCAAGAGATGAGTGAAGTATCTGTGTCGCAACTTCCATTTCTTGTCTTGCGGGCCCACTAAGAGGTCCATACGGTCTTTAGGCGGGTCGGCTTCCTGTAACCAGTGACTCGTATCCTCTGTCTCGAAAGCCGTCGGGATAGGAAGGTCCTCCATCGGGTGATCAGACATGGTGAGAGTTGGCAAAGGAAAGCGCTCGCGAAAGCGAAAGAGTGGCTAAACGATGGCTGTCTCTGGGTATAATGCGATACGAAAGAACAGAGACAAGGAGATAGAGCTCTAGTAAGGGTAAAGGGGTGTAGTCTGAGTCTGTTGAGCTCAATTGATGAGAAATAGAAAAGAATGAAAAGTGATAAAAATAACGAGGATATAAACGGAGACCGAGACAAGTGAATGATGGGATGCCTGAGATGTTAAGTTGTCGACATGATGAAAGGGCGTCTTTGAGAATGAAGCTGTTTGAGTGACAGCACTGGCCCGAGTGAAATGCCATTGTTCTCGGTGCTAGCATCTCGCGAGTACCAAATGTAGTTTTTGGTGGTGTCGAGGACAAAGAGAAGTACTTAGTTCTTTGACGAGTCGTTGGAGTGGTCTGTGTCGTCGGTCGTCCGTGATCACCGTCTGTTCTTTGACAAAAGTTGCCTGGCAACCCAGACATGACTGAACCGTCTGCCTGTCGCAAGGCGGCGACCAAATGACAGATCACTGGTGAAAGTGTGAATACCTTCTCGCCGGTGTTGAACAATCAGTCTACCATCCGTGAAAGTGCATCGCACCGCAACGATGATTGCTGAGTGAAGCAAGTGTAAGACTAACTAACCCAAACCCAGGCTCAGCCCAAAAAGGATGACAATAACGTCTGTTGGCACAAAATTAGCAACAAGCAAGGTCAGAGCTTCTCGTACCTTTTGATTGAGCCACAATCCAGCCTCCGTTTAATGAGGTGTGTCTGTTTCTTTGTTTGTGATACAAGCGTGGTCACTCGAAAAGAGGGGAAGCTGAACAAAGAAGATGGGATCTCGTTGAGACATGAATAGCACGTCGCAATTGACACTCGATGTCTTTGTTGACAAAATGCTCCGAGAGATTTCAAATCACGAGAAGTCGATGATCAAGGCTGTGAATGCAGTCGTTCATTATGGTATTATAGATGTCTGCTTTGTCCTGGCCTTAATTGACGTCGGGTTTACGACGGTCAATCACTCATCCTGCGTATTGTCGCACCAAGTCCTCCAGCTTCTCCTGGCAATCGGAGAAGTAATTGATAGCCTGGATGATCTTACCTTCACTGGTGCCAAAGCCACTCCTGGTGAAAGCCATCCTCCACTTGCTTTCATCTCTCACCAGAGCATTGTAGTCCCTTGTTTCCCAGCTCTTGTTGTCTGGACCTTGTGCGAAGTAATCGCCAAGTTTGCCATTCCAGCTCGACAGTTCGGTAGAAGCAAGACCGTTGAGTAGGTTTGGCGAGATGGTGATGTGCTGGATACCAGCGAGCTGCATTACTTCGTCCACAGATGTGAGCGACGCAGCCAGAACCTGTGTACGGAACTCATGATTGGTGTAGTAGGCTTGCGCTTCACGACAAAAGTCAAAGGCTTTATGCTCATCCACGTATCTAATGTTGTTTAGTCAATGCAGCGATAGCAAGACGCCAAGTTTGAACTCACCCTGCTTCGAAATGAACCTTGAGCTCATTGACGTAGGGTGCAATGTAGGTGCACTGTGCCTCAGCAGCCAAAGCTGCTTGCTCCATGCAAAACATGGTGGTCGCAAGTGTAGCAATTCCTTTCATCTCGAGTGTGCGACACGCTAGAAGTCCCTCCCAGGTGGCGGGGACCTTGATGCATACCCTTTTGATGTCAAAATCGGGGGCCAGCGCCCTGAAGATGTTGACGATTCCTAGAGCCTGTCAGTATTCTCTATGATATGGGACGGCACGTAGCTTACTGAAAGCATCGTCTACCATGCGTCCCCTTGAGTAAGCGTGCTTTGGATTTGTCTGAATGTGCACATAGCCTGTGACATTTGGGACGATCAACAATTGTAGTTTAACCATCTTTACAGTCAGCCAAGTCCTTTATGTCAGCGTTGGGAACATACCAAGATTTGAACAACGAACTCCTCGAACGTTGTGTAGGAATCTTGCAATTCCTTCATAATTCCTCGCGCGCCCGCAATGGCATCTTTGATCAAAGCATCATGGTGCAGAAGAGGCTCCCCCACAAGTGGCCTGGAGATCTCTGAGAATGCAATTGCCTGGACAAATGTTAATACCACTTCCAAGATAACAGAATAGAAGCGCGTTTACCTGATTCGAAGTACAATCAACAAAGGGGCCCAGCTGTTGAGCGACTGCATCAAGTCAGTCAATGAAAGTGTCAGAGATGGGTCTTGTGTGAGTACCATTGGCGTCAAGAGTGTCGCAGTCGACCTGAGTGGTCTTTCGAAGAGCGTCTAACAATGTCGGCATTTCGAGAATATGGTAAGATCAATGATAGTAGAAAGATGTTGAATTGAATCCAATTTGTATTGATTGCTATAATTTTCAAGCGGCAGTCGAGCTATTTGACTGTATCGTGAGGTTTCTGATGGAGTTGTCCAACTCGAGTAAAGTCAACAACCCGAGCTAATCCCCACTAAGATGAGCGCTACTTTTGCAGTCATTCGCTCGGCTTGGCTTCCCAAAGCGCCCAGCAGCGTCGTCTTTTCGCCTCCATTTCCACTATAGCTGGGTCACTGTCGTCGCATTAGTGTGAGGGGTCCTTTCCCCCAGGCAGCCGTATCTCGTCCGTCGAAGAACTCAATTGATGGAGTAGCTGTGAATTTCTGAGCCAATCTCCAGATAACGATGTGGTCATGCGGGGAATGCGTGGGTCGAACGGGTGGTTCTTGCAAGCCACTCCATCGCCTTACTCTCCGAATGTACGTCCCTCTTCAAGGCGAGTAAAATTTTCATTCGGCAATTGTGCCTTCTCTGATCTGTCACAGACCAGAAGGGTGTCTTGAGCTCGAAAGCATCGGGTTTAGCGGCGATCAATAAGAACCCATGGATTAGGAATGAATGAACTCGGCGGGGCAGCATCTCCAAAAGCTGAAGCCTACACGTGACAA
This sequence comes from Fusarium scirpi, assembly GCA_004367495.1. Lineage (NCBI taxonomy): Eukaryota > Fungi > Ascomycota > Sordariomycetes > Hypocreales > Nectriaceae > Fusarium > Fusarium scirpi. The sequence continues at coordinate 10,737 of QHHJ01000017.1, read as the reverse complement.
ATCACGTTTCCCTTCCCCAGGAATTTCCCAATTGGGTTATCCATCCAAGAAATCTGCCATCCATTGCACCTCCAAGTCGAACCACTCCACCAGTAAGCTCAAGCTCAAGCTCAAGCCCACGCCCTTCTCTCAACTCGGCGTGTTGCTCATGGACTGAGTCTCGACGACCATGAACCCATTCGTCAGGGCATAATGCGACCACCAAGATGCCTCTTCCCCGCTGCGGAGATCCTCCTCAAGGCCCCGGCTCCAACAGGCAGACGGTGCATGTCCTCTGCAGCAGCCTTCCAACCGCCCAGAATAGTCGCTGCCACACAATGGAAGGGCTACGGATTTTTCATTTCAAATAGGCTGTTTGATCGGTCGACATGCCTCGATTTCGTTATACTGCGCAAGGTCAATGGCATTCGATCGACGTCTGCTTCAGCGACTGGCTCGACACTATCTTCCTCTACCACGAATTCTTCTTCCGCGCAGACCGAACAGGACATTGCTCCTCATAGAAAACGACAGGCTCAACGTCGCGAAAAAGCCGCCGCTGAAGCCGCTGCTCGAGGCGAAAAGCCACTTCCTCCCGATGCATCCTCTTTACTCGCAACACACGCTGCTTCGCAGTCCAGTTCCGGCCGCCGCTATCTCTCCGCATGCCTCTCGCTCTCGAAACCCCGATTGACCATGCTTGTCGTTCTTACCGCAATGGCGACATACGCTTTATACCCTGTACCCGAAATGCTCTCGCCGAGCACCACCGAGACGCCGAGTTTGAGTCCTTTAACATTATTATTCCTTACGATTGGTACGACTCTTTGCTCAGCTAGCGCCAATGCTTTGAACATGCTTTACGAGCCCTCGACCGATGCCAAGATGACCCGAACTCGAAACCGACCTTTGGTGCGAAACCTCATTTCCAAGCGAAGCGCTGTTTTGTTCGCAATTCTCTCCGGTTTCGTCGGAACGGGCGCTTTGTACTTTGGTGTCAACCCCACCGTTTCCGGACTCGGTTTTGCCAATATTGTTATCTACGCTGGAATGTACACTCCTCTTAAGGCCGTTACAGCTTTCAACACCTGGATCGGCGCTGTGGTCGGTGGGATTCCTCCTCTAATGGGCTGGGCTGCGGCTGCTGGCGAAACTGCTACCAAGGACGGTTCGTGGCGCGAGCTTCTATTCGCCAGCGACGGATCTTCAATTGGTGGTTGGGTCATGGCTGGTCTGCTATTCGCATGGCAATTCCCCCACTTCATGGCCCTCAGCTGGCCAATCCGTGAGGAATACAAGAAGGCCGGTCTTCGCATGCTGGCATGGACAAACCCCGCTCGCAACGGTCGTGTCGCTCTACGATACAGCCTCGTCTTTATCCCGCTCTGTCTATCTCTCTGCGCCGCCGGAGTAACAGAATGGTCCTTCGCTGTAACCAGTTTCCCCATTAATGCCTGGCTTATTCGAGAATCTGTGCGCTTCTGGCGGTTCGAGGGTGAAAAGGGCAGCGCAAGAGGTCTTTTCTGGGCCAGCGTGTGGCATCTCCCTGGTATCATGATCCTTGCTTTATTACACAAGAAGGGCATGTGGAGCAGAGTCTGGAGGAGTGTCTTTGGCGAAGAAGAGGGTGAGTGGGAGGAGGAAGAGCTGGACGAGATGGTCAGCATGGCCGTGGCAAACACCAACAGCCAGAAGTCTATAAGGTGATGTGTAGGATAAGTGAATGAACATTGTAACAACAATTGTATGTATGTGATGGGAGGTAAATCTAGCATTTTGGCTGTAGTATATCATTTACGCAGCTCATATACTATGAGTGTAGATTATCTTATGAACGTGAACATCAAAATCTTCAAAACCATGAGAGTATAATCTTAAATCGAGTGCGTTGATTGCAGAAAGATGATGCGCTGCTAAATCCCCATGCATCCTCATGTCGTGGTATCTCTATCTCTAGTATACAAAGGAGATGTACTCTGACCATTTCGTCTCGCTAACCACCATTTTAAAGCAACAAAGACAGTAAAAGACATAACACGCCCAAAACAAATAAATCATGCGTTATTGTCGTTATAATCGCTCGAAACACCAGAAACACCGTTGTAACCCATGCTGCTCGCCATGCAGTAAAGAGAGTTGTATGCTGATTATAAGGATTGACAGAAGGAAGGGACGGCGAGATTAGGGTGAAGCCTGATAAGGCTGAAGTCGTAAAGATTCGCAAAATGTTGAATGAAGAGAAAGAGGATAGGGAATCAGGGCGTTAGACACCTCGTCCTGGTCTGTTAATAAGATTCCCAATACCCATATCCGAACTCTGCGGTCGCTGCGCCATGTACTGAGGACTGTTGCCCTGGCTGTGATGATGTCCGTAGGCGCTGGAATTGGAACCCACGCTCGAAGAGTATCCGTGGCCGCCGTATCCAGTGTTGTAGGCAGCGCTGAGGTTGTACTGGACGGGAACCCCCATGTGGTGAGACTGCATTTGCTGCTGCTGGAAGGAGGTGTTGACCGAGGGGCCCACTATGGAAGAGGCGCTCGTCTCGGGGCTGCTATACGATGCGTCTATATCGTCAACCGGTGTCAGGCCCATGCCGGAGATGCCGCTGTCGTCGTCATACCCTGAGAGAGCGCCGGACTCGAGTCGGTCACGACGGGCTGCGGCGCGGGCGGCGCTTTGCAGATTCTTGAGGCCGTTTGACATGCACTGAAAGATGCGTTAGTAAGGAGTTACATCAGGGTTGAGGGGGAATACATACCTTGGCTTCCACGACGTTCCACTTCTCGCCTGTTCGAGCTGCGAGACCGCTCCAGATCTCTTTCCTCATGGCCATGTACTCCTTAGCCAGACGTTGAAGCTTGAGGTTATCCCAATCATCAGCACCCTTACGCTCTAACAATCGTTCGTGACGCTTGCGACAAGCATTGGGTGTCTTGGAAGGGAAGTAGTTGGCCTGGATCTGGCCCCAGTTGAGACCCTGCATTCGTGCAGTGAGCAACTGCTGGTCATCCTGAGGGCCCCAAGCTCCTGAACTGGCTCTGTGTTGAACAGGTTGCTGAGGGATGGAAACGGGAGGTGCTGAAGATGAAGCATATGTTTCGTATGCGGGTTGTTGTTGCTGTTGTGTTTGTGCTTGAAGAGCGAGAGAAGAAGCAGCAGAGGTAGTCATGCCGTAGTAGTTCGGCATGGTCATGCGTTGCTGGTTGTACATTGGAGAAGGGGCCAAAGAGACTGGGATAGCGTTGTATCGGTTCTGAGAGGAGCTAGGAGCTCGAGAGTGTTTCGGCATCATGGAGACGGGTGTGTAGTAACGAGTAGTGAAGGGATTCAGAGTGAATCCTGGTAACGAGATTACGGATTAAACGTAAAAAGAAGGATAAAACGTCCGGGTCGACCGGGTCTGGTGTGGTCCTGAAGATGGGCGGCCCAAAAAGAAATGGAGAACTTTTCGTCCCAGCGAAAAGTCGTGTAAGTGAAGCGAGGGTTCTGGTTCTGAAGAGTCAAGGAAACAAGCCCAATAGGTCAAGCAAAGCGACAGATGGAAAATGCGCCAAGAGAAATGACAGAAGTAAGGAAAAAAGGAAAAAAGCCTTAGCGAAAGAAGAGTTGTTGCTGTTGTTGTGATTGAGAATGGAGAAAGAAGGACGAGGCCAAGGGAGGCCGGATATGAAGCAGCTTTAAGGCCCAGGGACGTGGACCTCGTGAACACTCGGATTAGACAAAGGCCAATCTCGCCTTGGGCGGCTCTACCACTGAAACAGGAACAGGAAGCTGAAAAAGGCAATGAAACAGCACATTCGTGTCTGAAAGAAGTGGTTTTCTTGGAATGGGTCGAGGATATTGGTCACGTAGGGCGTTTGTTTGGGCGGTTAAGAACAAGGGCGGCTACGAAAAAGGAAGAATTCTCCACGTAGAAATTCTCCACGGGGTTAACAAGAAGAGATTATGTTCATCCTGTGCTACGAGGTTTGAGCAAGCGCCAGCAGTCAAGGTATGCTATGCCCTGACTGTCAAAAAACAGGGTCGACGCATGGATCAAAAATGGATAGTTAGAACGGTAGAGCTAAAAGCGTAAAAGAACGCCAGGATCTCGACAGCCAGCCGATCTGCATATGTCGGCAAGGCCCATGACAAGTTGAGCGCCTGGGGAAATTGAACGGGGTCGCTGCATTGCATGTGGGTGTGTACACAAGGCGATCAGAAGCGCGAAGACGGAAGCAAGAGCGGGAAGACTAGAGCAACAGGGATGCGCATCATAGTTGCACCGGCAGATGAAACAGGAAAAAGTTGTTGTCGTTCCTGAAGAGTAAATAATGACATTCAGGGCACCTGAACAGGTCTCCCAAGTCTCCATACAAAGAGTTCATGGTGTTGAGATGAACTTGGGTGGATCTCTGCGGCCGCTAATTGGCCCTCTGAGTCTGGAGGCGCGCGTTTAACTCAAATTAGGCGACTCCCGAAATAGTTAGCTCGTCTATTTTGAGATCTATGGCGGGTCCAGGTACCGCTTCTCCAATTATCGGTGGGGGAGGTACTTGTTGTGGAATGAGTGACGAGCGCTTGCGATGGGCCTCTTGGGAGGTCTTTTGACGTATAATGAAGCAGATGCCATGTTTCAGTTCATCGACCCATGATGGAGGTATCTCGTGATTACTGCGATGAGATTGAATGATATTTTGTTCGGTGGAATGTTGTTCCTGATTTCGATGTTGGGTTGAGGCCGGGGAAGCGGCATGGCGGCTCTCGCACTACAGGGATTGGAATGGAAGCCAACAGACTTGTTATACCAGCTACTTCTATATATCTTTTATTGACATTGAAGATGTGAAGTACAGTCATTTATTCTAACTCAATTAATTTTGTTCAAGCAACGGTAAAACAGTTAAATTATCAGCTTTGTAGAACCTTTCGTGACCGTCAGTGACATGTTGATTGGCTAGAGCCACTTTTTCCTGTTCCTGCCCCCTGGAACCAGTAACTCCAGTAATAGCTGGAGCATTAACTCCTGCCGTTAATCGATCAATTGACAACTTCAAGACGAGGAAAGTTAGACTCTTGGAGTATTACCATTACGGTATAAATGTTTTATCAGTGACCAAGTGGACACTCCAAACATACCGTTATACGCCTTCTTCCATTCCCTCTGGGGTCAATTAACGCGTCGCAACGCGATGGCCTCCTCCCCTGCCCGACGACGGTCTACTCGTCTACACCTTGTCGGCCCTCCAGAGGACGAAGACTCTAAAGATGACGTTTCAGACCTTATCATTGTCTCAGAACGGAGACAGTCATTAAGGTCTGCGGTATCGCCAAAGGCTGAGCCGACTGACGACCCTGTCATATTGCCGTCGCCTACCAGTCTTTCCACCAAGCCTGCCAGTAAAGCACCAGTCACCAAGACCCCAGCCAGGCCCATCTCCAAATCTCAATGTCAAAGCAAGCATCAACGCCGTGCCCTGTCCGATGCGCGCATAGCGAAAAAGCTAGGCTGGCACATGCGTCGCTCTACATCAGGCAAGCGCGTAGGGGATGCAGTCCGCAGCATCAAACTCCTCACTGGCCAGTGGCCATGGGAATACCTCAAGGGCTTCCTACCTAAGAAATGGGGCATCACCATGTTGGAGGATATGAGAAGATTACTGAGAAGCGTCTGCAAGAGTGCTAGGATAAATGGACCTGGACCTCATACCAAGATCACTCGAGACTTTCTGTTTGGGTGCGCAAAGAAGCGCGACGCGGAAGATCCAGCGCTGTCGCTTTGCGATATACAGGATGCTATCGATCACTTTAGTGCGGACTTTTATACGAAGGGTCAGGGGATGTCTGTTAAAGCTTCCAAGACACCGCCTGCCAAACCGCTGAATCGGGGGATCGTCATACCAGAGACAGATGACGAGAATAGCGAGACCGACAGTGAAGGAGATGTTGAGTTGGGATCGGAAAGCGAGTGGGAAGACTGGACTGGCTACAACTTTGAAGACGATGACATTGAGGTGATAGGTCAGAGGGAGGTCCAGACGACAGCCCTGGGAGAAACGACGACCGCATCAATACCAGCCCAAGTAACAGCCTCAACACAACCCCTGGCAACAGCCCAAAACGAAGTCCAGGCGACGAGTAGAATTGAAGTCCCGAATTCAACAGCAACAACGGGCCAGGATGAAGTTCAGGCAACGGGTCAGGATGAACCCAATGTGGTTCTGAAACGCTCCAGGTCGCCTTCATTGCCTCCATTGCCACAGAAGCGTCCGAGGCTACCAGATCCAAATATTGCATACGATGATACAAGCGACAACGATGCGATAGGCTGGGGGGCAGCACCACCTACAAATACATGCAATTGCAGTCATAACACAGTACCACAAGATACAGCGCCACTTGTAAGTCACCTCGTTGTCTCCACAAGCTCAATACTGACATCCACAGTCACAATCACAAACCTTTACATCAATAGAACGTACAAGAAATTGGACAGACATCCTCGAAGATTTTGAGTTCCTCGAAAGCGAAAAGAGAAAAGAGCTAGACGCAGTCACACATTCTCTCCACGAAGTAACAACCTCAATCGAAGCCAGCGAAACCGGCGACACAAAACTTGGCAGCGAAGCAGTCGACAAGCTTTGCAGCGACGTAAAAGCCTACGAAACAGAGCGCGAAAAAATAATTAAAGGCAAACACTTTGTCGAGCAGCATCACGAAGACATGGCCATGAGCGCCGATGATCTAGCCAATACAGTACACAAATACACAGTCCGTCTGGAAGAGTGCGACGCGTTAATCGCGGAGGCTAATTCCCAGGTACTGGAGGAGCTGGAAGCCATTGCGCAAAAGGACTCTGATCTAAGGGCGGAGGAGAAGGCGTTGAAGGCAAGGGGGAAAACGGTGTTGCAGGAGGTTGAGTATTCGCGTGCTGTTAGGTTGATGATGAGGTTGGGGCCGGAAGGGATGGCGGTTTTGTTGGCGAGGTTGGAGGCTAGGAATATTGGGCTGTTTGGGATGGCGGAGGATATTATGATAGAGAGGGGTATTGCGACGGTGGACGAGATGGAGGATGGGAGGTGAGGCTGGATGTCCACGATATACCATTACAAGAGAAATATTATAGCGCAATCATAAAGACCAATTGGTATTAGTACTGCAGAAGGACTTTACCAATTGTAATTCCTTCACATGATTCCATTCACGGACTGTTCTACCCCCCTCAATAAAGAAGACGTCTGTAAGTGATGCACGCGTATCTGCCCTCCTGTCACGTCGCGAACACGGTTCTCATCGTCACGGCGCGACAAGGACTACAGTATCTGTAACTTTAGCACAAACAAACCTGCGTTTGTCCCCATTTTAGCTTCAACTCGAAACTCAACTCGAAACCACGCCATTGTCTCTGCATAGTATGGATCTTTTGTGACACTAGTGAGGTCAACTAGCCTCCCTCGCCGACCTCTCGATACGAGGACATTCACATCCCTTCGCCCCTTTACGCGTCTACTGTAGATCAACTCGTGATTCATTATACGAACATCGTGCAAATGTTATTAGAGTCTAATCACCAACAACGCTAGTGCTTATATATTGTTTCTAATTACCACCAACTAATGTGACTCAAGTTAGGCTGTTGTAATAAATCACACGGTTTGCGTTCCAGATTGAGTACGGAGGTTAGCTGTCCATCACTATAAATTGCCCCTCACTGCCACCCCGCGTCCGCGTCACGACTATCAACGCCATTATCTTTTACAATTTCATGTCACACATTCACAATACACCATAGCCATGTCCTCCTATGTGAGACAAGGAAGACCAATCGGCAGGCCTCTTGGCAGCAAAGACTCTTATCAACGGACACGCGGACCAAATGTGTCACCATTCATCCCACGGCGACATAGAGATTTACCACCAGCCTCATCTCTCACCTTATTCCCCATCACACAGAGAGATATCAATTTAACTGATGAGCAAATCGTCAGAAACTGGACAAGCAACCAAAAGAGGATGGTTATAAAGTTACAAAGGATCTCCTGCGCCAGCACATCAGGGATAGGAATAGCGAGAATCCGCGGTTGCGGCACAAAGATATCATATGGGCTTTGGAAACCTTCCCTGTCGATCTGCCCAGACGACAATGGAGGAGGGTCAGAGCGTCTCTTCCACCTCCAGCTCCCATAGCTCCAATGGGCCCTCCATCGGTTTCTCCAGCTCGTATGTCGGTTTCTACTGAGATCGACCTGACACAGGATCATATGGATGAGGGTATAGAGTGCGATACACCTCAAATACCATTCATGGATGAAGGGCTGTTCGATGACGATGATTCGGACGCTATATCTATATCGTCAGGCAGCAGCCTCAACGATGCCGAGTCGGTGCAGATTCTCGGAGTTTTCAAAGTCAGAAACACCCTCGCGTTGATGAGCCAGCAGAACCGTTCGAGATGCACATATATAATGTTGCTTCTATTGAGCCGTCTGAAAAAGAACCAGAGCCAGAAGCGTTCGAAATGCAAATATACAACATTGCCTCTATCGTACCTTATATAGAGGAATCAGAGCCAGCGGAACCGTTTGCGATGCAGATATACAACGTTGCTGCTATCGAACCTGTCGAGGAAATAGAGACCATCCAAGGGGTAAGTTCTCAATATCAAATATATAGGCGTCGTTATCTGACATTATATAAAGCCTACACAGTGTCAACCTCGGGACATCCAAGACCTCATTTCAGGTCTTGATTTTCTCGAAGCCAAAGAAAAGAAGAAAAACAAAACATTACAAAAGAGCTCGCACAGCTAAAGCTATCAATTCCCATCAATGAAACGCATATACTCGGCCTCGGACCAGAGGTGAAATGCGAAGTCATTGCAAAATGGAACCGAACTCTCAAATCCCACAAAAAACGATGCACAACCATGCAAAACGGTCGTGCCTTTTTCGAAAACAAACAGCAAGAGGAACTCGACAACCCAAACCCCACAACTATTGAAACTATCCAACGTTACGACGCTCGAATCGCAGAGTGCGTTGCTTCAATCAAACATGTGGAAGAGCAGATTGAAGATAAGAAAAAGCAAGATGCACAGCTTTTGAAGAATTTGAAATTACAGGTTTGGAAAAATAAGATAACGATTCAGAATTTGGAACCTAGGACAAAGGAACTTGCAAAGAATCTGGAGTACTATAAGAGTCTTAAGGAGTTTGTTAGTCTAGGGGTTTCTGGGATGGAGACGTTGTTGGTGAAGCTCAAGTACGATAACGTACCTATTTTGGAGATGATTGAGGAGGTTAAAAAGGTAAGTATTGCCAAGGGACGCTAGTCGACTTTGCTAACTGATGTTACAGAGCTTTGAAACTACTCTGGCAGCGGCTCCGGTAGCCGTTCCGGTTGTTTGAGTGACCGGATCACTGAACTTCACGACAAAGAATGACTTGAATACATGCATCCTGGCGGTGCGTGGGATAAAGGAATAATTGTGATACCCGAGTGGTTGCGTCCAGGTCCAGCACCAGACGCATCCATTTATAAATATAATTTGAATGTGTTATGAGTCTTATGACCACCTTTATCTTCTCGAGAACCCCTCTCCTGGACCGTGTTTGTTTGGTACTTACTATTCAGGCTTTGGAGGAGCAGATCCTTCAGAGCATATGGACGAAACAGTTTTTCTGGTATAGTATCGTTTGCTTGTTTGGGAAATGTTGGCGTGATTTTTGACCTTCGTATCTCTTGAGCTCTGATCAGATTGGTACCAAGGCTGAGCAAGAGATACATAACTTTCCTTAGGACGGATACATTCATTTAGTAGTTTGAATCTTTTGGTTTTGTTCGTATCTATTTCTTGAGCTCAGATAGATTGGCGGCCCTTAGACCAAGGCTGAGCGAGATAGATCACTTTCCTTCAGACATGTACTTCATTAGCTTTGCTTCAGACACACATTCATTCAGCAGTTCGAGTCCAACTTTTTATCACCTCTGTTTCCCATCACATCGTGTTTTGATGACTACTAAGCCAGACTGCCAATTGTTTCTTATCACATCATAGCTCAGGTATTACTTGTTCCAACAAATTTATCATTCCAATGACTAGGATGGAGGAAATAGTCCTCCTTCTTAGTCACATTATTCTAATATCTATATATCATTTCCTCAGAGCTTGAAGTCCTCTAGTAGTGCTCTCCCATAGACGCTGCCTCTGGCACAGCAGCTGGCATCTCAGCCGGAGCAGCAGGCATCTCTGCAGGAGCGGCAGGTGCCTCTGCGGGAGGCATGACAGGGACCTCGGCGACGGGAGGGGCAGGAGGAGGGCTAGGCATCTCAGCAGCCGGAGGAGGTGTCTCAGCTACAGGTGCCGCAGGAGGGGGGCTCTCAACAACTGGGGGGGTCGCGGGAGCAGCAGCAGGAGTCTCGGCTGGAGGGGCAGCGGGAGGGGGACTTCCAGCAAGCAGGAGGGCTTTCAGCGGGCGGTGCAGGGGGAGCAGCATCTTCAGGAGGAGCAGGAGTGAAAGCAGCTTCAGCCAGAGGAATTTCACCAACTGTTCCACCAGTAGCCTCACCAGCATCGACATTAGCCAGAGCACCGTTGGCCTTCTTGTTGAACTCGACCAGGTTTGCCTCGCTAGGACTATAGACATGTTAGCAGTTGCTTCAAATACAAGACAAGGTAGACTTACGGGTTGATGGCCATCACCTGACCAAGCTGACAATGAGGTCCAGTAGCGCAGTACAGATAGATAGGCTCCGTGTTGGTAAGAGGAACATTAAAC